>JARHVA010006156.1:147500-575000 GCA_037957365.1 Torreya grandis | reverse complement strand
ATTTAAGTTAATTAAGGGAATAAATGGACTCAAAATTAGTGAAATAAAATTGGTCCACCAACTAAGCTTTAATGTCAAATTATCCAAAATCTTAGCCAATTTGATCTACAATCCTAAAAAATTACTAAGTCTAAAGATGAAACATGATAAACATTTATCTAATAAACCTAAAATAGAGAAATAATATAACAAATAACTAAGATAAAGACACAAAATTAAACCCAAAAATAGTTATCTAATTAGAAAACATCAAAGTCCATTTTCTAATTTGATAGTTTTTATGAAATATATGGCCATCAAATTTAAGCTAATGAATCACTGACATGGATTTTAGGTACCCTCTAGTTAGCATGGTCTTGGTATGTGAAGTATATATGCTCATCTAAGGCTCAATTAAGGCTTTTCCATATGTGAATTGTCTTGTAGCTTAGATGTAGCAAGATTATTCCATATGACATGATATCACTCATCCATGAGGTCACTATACCACACTCAAA
This sequence comes from Torreya grandis, assembly GCA_037957365.1. Taxonomy (NCBI): domain Eukaryota; kingdom Viridiplantae; phylum Streptophyta; class Pinopsida; order Cupressales; family Taxaceae; genus Torreya; species Torreya grandis. The sequence goes on along the minus strand of JARHVA010006156.1, from coordinate 574,503 downwards.
ATCTAATAAGTATTGAATATAGTGGGGTCCTGAGATAATGACAAGTGGCATCATCATGACTATCCATAAGGTTGGAAAAGTGTTTAAATTGTACATACCACTATAGGATGTGAGGAGACTAGATTTTTCCATGTGGTCACATCCCATTTATTTGGGACCTACTATAAGTTTTAAGTGTACCAAATACCCTTGGGGCCCCAAATAAATGATATCACACCATGTGCCATGATCTCACTTACCTAGGATCTCAAGAGTTAGGCCTAGTGATCCAGGCATCTTGATGAAGTGAGGAAGTGGGATGATGACAAATGTTCTCATCCTAGATAACTAGAAGGTTAGAGATATATCTATGTATTTTAATGGGTGTATGGAAGTGAAGAAGCAAGATCAAAACAAGTGGCATGATCTTAGGCACCTGGGAGGTGGAAGTCTCGTAGAAATAAACTAGGTCCCAAAGATGCTCGAAGAAGTGAGTGAATGACAAGTGGTTTTAAATCTCTTTCCCATGATTCATTAGAAAGGAAGTGACCATTATCCTATGGAAAAATAAAATATTCATTAGTTTTAAACTATAATTTTTTCTTGAAAATGACAAAGTCTTAATCCAAAAAAAAGTTAAAAGGTAGAAGATTAAACTAATAAATATCAAAAATTTGAAAAAATGAAAGCCTAGTTAAACCCAACATGATTAAAATGATAGACTAAGAATAAATTCAACTAATCATGAAGTCATTTTGATTCAAAATAAATTATAATTAGGATTAAAAGGATAAGAATTTAATAGATAAAATAGTCCCAATTGGTGAAAACACCATGACCTTAGTCCATTCTCATAAAGTGACTAAGTCACATAATAAATCCACATGAAGACTTAACCCACCAAGTAAAATAGAATACCATAATGAATTAATATTCCAAGTAAAATATCATCAAAAACTTGTGAACATTCAAATAACCTACATAGAATCTAAGGCAAAATGGTCTAGTAGAGAAGTTTGAAAGTGTTCCAAAACATGATTCAATATAGACCAAGACTTAGTATATGTAGACAAATTATAATAATTATATTAGTGTAATCCCACCATATAAAATATTTCTTAAACCAAATAAATAATGAATATTTAAAGTTTAAACTTTGTTATAACATCAAATCAAGATTAAAGTCTATATTATAGCATCCTAATGACCACTTTTAAAATCAAACCAACATATCAAATAGGGATAAGGCATAGATTAAAGAAAAAGACCAAACCCCTAATTAAAAATAGGTCCCATGATTTCATAATAAAATTAAGTCATGTTTTGAAAACAAAAATAGTGACTATGCATGTTCTACTATAGAGTACACCTAGTGGTAGGCTTAGTCATGTTGGGCCATATTATTTCTTATTATTATATATTTGGATGATGTAGATCATGATGTGAAACCTAGAATTTATATGGATGATTAGCGAGAGGAGTGAGAGGATAATATATGTAAAAATTCCCTCATATGTATACACATGAGGTTTTGAATGTTCTAATACTTTTATCATATTCTTCTTATCATTTGCTAAAATTTTGTAAATGTCATATGTTATGAAGGTGATGAATATTGGAATACGATTATTGATTCATATATTTGGGTTTTTATCTGACACATTCCTAATGATGTAGGACATGGTAACTTAATATAGATGATTGATGAAATTGTATGCATAGATGCATCACTTTATGATCATATGGCACATGTCAAAACTACTATTTTTTTTCCATAAGTGTGGTGAGCTCAAGAGAGAGGTCACAGAGTTGAGAGGTTAACTAGATGGACCTTAAATACCTCTACCAACTTTGAATACAAATATAATATATTTTTTATAATATTTGTAATCTCAAGTAAAGCATACCAAAGTAATGGTGAAGCATGATTATCTACATGCTAGACTAGTAATATATTAGGATTGATATAGATGTATTAGGTCATGATAGATATCTCATTGAGATGATAGTGAAATTTATCTTCAATAGCCCATATACTTAGGGATTAGGATGAGGAAATTGGTGTAGAGGTTGAGGGGAAACATGTGACCTTAATTGAGTGAATTACATGTACTTGAGAGACTATATTTTGAAATTGTTATGATAAACATTTACATTATCTTTTTATATATGATCTTTTATTATGCTCTCTATGTGTCATTGTCATGTATTTTAGATATGTGATTATGTATCTTGTGTTTATATCATTTATATGTTTTATTTACATCTTTAATTAATATATTTTAAAGATAGTATGTATATATGATGTGTGAATGATATATAATTTAAGCACAATGTATGTCTCAATTAATGCATCTTTCAATTATAAGTAACTAATGATCTCATCACTATTTGAATGGTATGGAATTGTCTAACCAACCATGAATATACATTAATTAATCTTCACATATACCATTATTCCAACTTAATTAATTTATCTAATGATTAATTTAATATTTTGGATATATATTTGGCACTAAATTCATAGGAACACTTATGATTGCATTTTCATTAGATACATGTGCTAAATTTATTAAACAATGAACATAGTGATACTTGACCCATATTAATAGTTAGGGATTATTTATTTTCTTGATATTTATGTATATTAGGATTACTCACTACTTTTTTAACTTATATATTTGTATTAGGTATACCTTTTTTCACCCATTCGTGTGTGCTTTGAGACGTAATTATATTCTTAGCAAACTTTTTCTTTTCAATTATTATAGTTATTTGAAAATTAAGTAACCCACCTTAAAAATTGAATGAAATAGTATTGTTAATATTATCCAATGGTGATTATATTTTTTTTAACCTTTATTTTTCAAATATTTGATTAAATATTTTAATAGTAGGCTTCAAAAAAAATCTCCACTATCTTGGGCCCAAAAGATATTGATATGGTAATATGCCCTATTAATTCCTCATAAGTGCTTGTATGTTGTAATTTACCCTCACCATACATTAATTATTTAATAAAATAAAATTTTCATGCATTTTATCATACCTTTGCATCGATAATAATTACTTTTTTATGCTCACTTTTTACAACAACTCAAAATATTATTGGTTCATTTTTAGGATTGTATGGAAATGTATGACCTTTAAGAACTTTCTAAGATACATCGAACTTTCATCGATTGTGAAATATAATAATATGGATAAGATAACCTTATCATAGTGTTTTTATATTTTCCAAATGTAATTATACCATTATCCATAAGTTATCCAAGTGTATGATGTAATGCTTATAAATTATTTCTTTATTTCCATTGAATCAATGATAGTAACAAAATTAACTTTCCCCCTCTCATGTTAAACAATGTGAAAGGTGATGTCAATTATAAGTCAATGTAATCAACTTATTATCAAATATTTTTTGTAAAATATAACTTGGTTTATTATTAAGTCTATGAAATTATATATGTTGGTCTAGAATTGAAGGGGCAGAACTCATGCGAGTTGTCTCTTTATTAATTTTATTATATGTATCTTCCTTCTTAAGTGGAAAATTATATTAAAAACTTGGGGTTGGTTAATTTTGGATACTTATATAATAAAATTCATAAGTACGTGCACATACAATATCATGCTCATTGACATAGACATCAAACTATATTCATTCAAAATAAGGATAAAGATAATAGAGTTATTTTTCTTTAAGTGGAGGTAAAATAAACTTACTAAATATTAATTATGTTTCTAAATCATTTGGTTAATATATTAAGAAATGTATGCTATAATTTAACCTTAAATTTTAATCTTATTTTTTTATCTTTTTTTTTATTTAGTTTTTGAAATAAGATAAAAAAAATTTGAATAATTTAGATTATATATTTATGCCTATGTTAAGTAAATTTGAATATAACTAATAGAATATGATAAATTTATTTCACTTGTTGTAAATAGTAATCACCAAGAAGATAGGGTAATTATTTTTTATTTTTATGTTCTAGTCTATGATAGTTTACACTCATTATAAGTGGTTTGTAATGGGTTGGAGGTCATTTTTATCAAGAAATATACTATCTAAACATGTTGGGATGGATCTGGTAATGTCTAGCTACATGTGGTAACTAGACGCATTTGATGTCTACTAAATTTGTCCATGAAAAGTGTTAGACTATTTCATCACAAAAAATTGTGCTTACCTATAGATAGGTACTATGTGTAATATCAAAGGCTCATAATTTGTGTAGGTTCATATTACTTTTCCTTTACATTAAAACCCTAAATCCACTTTCAATACTTGTTTCACATGTAAAAATGGTTATAAATGATTGGTTGAGTTATCCATAACCACCACTCACTAAGTATATATGTGTTACCTACATTCTAATAATTTGAAGAGGGCTCAAACTATATTTATTTCTCCCATATAATTATGTGTATGCTCAATCAATGATATACTAGTTTGTAGTTAAATCATGTGCATGGATTTCGACACTTGACAACCTATTATTTTTTTTTCTTACAATAGTATGAACACTTATTTTGATTATTTTTCCTTTGAGGTTTTATATATTTGGATGTTTTAGGATATCACCTCAAGGGAGTGAAGATGTATTCCTCGATGTGTTAGTGCAAATATATGTGTTTTCTAAATAGGAATAGGCTTAGATTTGAAATGTTTATGTAGTTGACTCTTTGGGCAATCACCATCTAAACCAACATGTGAAAAATATGGACCAACCCAAAATAATAGTTATATTTTTGGAAAATAGTCATTAGAGAGTGCATAAATAGGTCCATCCAAGGTAGGGGGTTTGGATAACTAGATTTGTTTAGCTATGGTTGGAGGCATCCATAAAATGAGAAATAATTATCTTAGATCAGATGAAAAACTACTTAAAATGATTATTTATCTATTTAGAGACAAGGTAAATCATGTGTGATTAATATAAAATCATAAAGGGTAGCCTCATACGTAAGTGAATGGTTAGGAGATTCTATCTCTCCCTCTTTTATTTTAATAATATAAAGTGTCAGATTAAAAGAATAGAATTATAAATTTAGTACCTGACTATAACTGTAGTGGGTGTATTTAGGTATGTGTTAAGTGTTGAGATTTATCCATGTAAAACCCAAAATTATACATTTATAAATTAGTGTCCAACTTATGAAATAAAATGTCAATTAAAATAATGAACATATTTGAAATTGAAAACATAGTGAATGAACAAACATGTAGGTATGCAAACCAAGTTTCCATTTAGAGTAAGTAGATAATGGGGAGATTATGCCTCATGGAAATGCCACTCTTAAAACATAATTTGGGAATAATATATCTAGACCCTCATTGGATATGGATAATTTATTATAAATGAAACTACACAAAACATCATCCACATTATTCATTATATTTTATGAAAATAGATCAAAATAGGTTCTGATAAACCTAAGTGAAACCTAAGTAAACATGAATTTTAATCATTTACTAAAAACCTATTTTAGATTAAATTATGAGTAATTTTGATTAAAAACTAATTAAATGTGAGTAAATATAAATAATTAAATGACATAACATGTCACTCAATATGATAACTTGTGTAATTTTTCTCATATAACTTGTGCCTCAATATCATAATATATGTGAACTATCCACATATGTCACATATTCCCACAAATTAATAACTTATGAAATATGAGTCATGTAATCTATGTATCTATGTCATAGAATCTATGAACTATCACTCATAATATTATATAATATCTTACATATGTCTCACATGTGCATCTAATCTATGTTAAATATATAATAATATGTGTAAACATTTGAAAATGTAAAATAATTTATGCCCAAAATCTAAATTTTTTGTGTTAAAATATTAATTATATACATTCAATGGATTGAATCTCTAAGAAAAGCCATTGTGCATGTCCCCCTTTTTATGTGAGGGGTGTAGCCTTCAAAGTAGTCATCTTTATATAAAATATTTATATATGTCATTCCATATATAAAAATATATAGGCGTGTAAAACATATGATGACATGATTATATTATGACATCATAATAATATTAGATCATCTAAGTATATGTGAATATGTATCATAAGGTATATAAGTGTCATTTCAAGTAAACATAGTAATGAGGCACACAATAATAGTCATCATAGTGACCATCATTAAATAATTAAGTAATAAGACTATATATGATGCATGATATGTATGAAGGCATCACATATAACTATAAAAATGTGTTATATGAATCATGAAATCATAAGCTTATAAGACTACATATATCCACACAATGTACATAGAGTCACAAGAAATTTCATGTCCATGAAACACATAAAATAAATCATAGAAATACACATAATAACACATAATTTTATACAAAGAAATATTCATAAAGAGAAATAGGAAAACATGAAATAAGTCACACAATAAAAACCCAATGTCATGTAGAGTCACAAAGAAAGAGACAAACATAAGAGGAATGACACAGTGACCACTCAATGTTACGTAGAGTCATATAGAAAGAGTAAAACATAATAGGAGACACACAATTTTAATATAAACGAAAGTAAAGTTGATCCAAAAATCAATCCTAGCTCAAAGAAGATAAATCACACTTCCCTTCTGGTTATCAGTACATTTAAAAAATTGGTATCATGACTAAGATGGATATGTTAGACCTAATCAAGGGTTATCTTACCAAAATAATATCACTAGAGAGGGTTCTAAAGTCTCTAGTCAAGAAACACCCTAAAATAACCCTAACTAGGTCCTATATTTTATTATATTCATAAAGTAAATAAAAGTAAAGTAAAATATAGATTAATGTTCACCAAATCTTGTGGCACAAAATGGAGGCAACAAACTTAAAATTAAGCATGCATAGAATAATTTTAATTAAGCTATGTATAGATAAAACCCTGATATAAGGAGAGAGAAATACATTCAAAATCCATTACTTATGCTACTTATATCTACTAAAATAGAGGAGTAAGAGTTAGAAATACATACTTTGAAGATGAACTTATTAGACTCAATCTTTCCTTTGAAAAAGGTGATTTGCAAGAGGTTTTTTTGATTTGTAAAGATCACTAGGATAGGCCAAATAATCTAAGACTTTTCCACAAGAGAAGATTCTTATCCAAGTGTAAACCCTAAGCAATTACTCCTCAAGTATAATGGTGGAAGTGTAGATTGTAAAGAAACACAAATAAATGATTAACTATATCTCTCTCTAGGAAATAGTAAAAAGAATATGTATATATAACTATATCTAACCCTAAAACCTTCCAAAATATTAGACAATAAAGTCATCCTAATTGACCCTATATCATTAATTGATAAAATTAAGTTAGGTCCTAGTCTAGGTTGACTAATGCTGGCCTAGTCCCATAACTTACTAATATATTTTAAGTACAGGGTCAGCCCAAGCTGACATCATTCAGTAAATGTCAAAATTATTTTTTGTGCTAGGTATGGGTTGTTTAAGGTAGTTAATTTCTTGGATGAATGCGTAGGGAAAATTTCAAAACTTAGGGAAGTGTATAGGATAATATTTTTATGTATTAAAAGTGGTGGCATATTGGACAACAATCTTATGAAGCATCAATGGTCTATCCACCCCTTTCTTGGTGTACCCTTTAAGGTATGCACTCAGAGAGATTGAGACTTGATGGGTTCCTAAAAGAGAGAAATCATCAATAATTAATAAATTTTGAAAATATTATGTGTATGCATATTCCCCACTCAAATATCATCATATGTCACTCAAGTGTAATATGGGATGGTGCTTCAAGAAAAGAACATAGCAACACACAATGTTGAAGCTAAATAAATTGTAGGTTTTTTTAAAGAATAAAATAGATGAAATTAAAAGTCTAAAATAAATAAAATTAAATGCCTAAAATAACTAAAAAATAAAATTAATGTATGCATATCATTACTTGCCTTTGTTACTAGATGGTTTTTTGTTGTGTTTGCAATTTTATCATGTTGTTTTGGACAAACCCAAGGATATAAAACTAAAAATCAAAAACAAAAATATATAGGAAATCCAAGATAATTGAAACATGTAGGCATGACATATTTATAAATTTGATAAGCTAAGATGATAAACTCTAAGTTAGGACCAAATGACCAAGCCAAAATTAAAGTGAGTCAAGAAACCAAAAATCCAAGGCTAATAAATGACCAAAAAAACCAAACAATTAAAAAATAAGTAAGAAAGGTAAAAAAAAAACCAATTCAAACTAAGGATACATGTAAAAATGGTAATCAAACATCAATGTGAAATCAATAACAATCCTTCCTTAAATAAAGATGGGTGAGAAATGGTAAAACAACATTGATGAGTGAGAAGTAACAATCCTTACTCAACCATCAATGGGATAATTACATGAAAGTTAAAACAACATTGGTGAGTGAGAAATAAAAATCCAACCTCACTCAATAATGTAAAAAGTACATTAAAGTAAAAAATGGACATGGTTGTCTAAACACAAGTATGTACTATAAAAATATAGAAACAAATGCAATTATCCCAAAAAAATAAGTGACAACAATTTTTTTTTAAATAAACCAAGGGAATTATATAAATGTAAATAAATTGTGTAAATAAGGTAATCCATAGTTACTCAAGCATACTAATTTTCTCTAAGCATAGATAAAATTTAAAAAAAGTAGTGATAGCATGATTTTTTATATGTGGAGAATAAGGAATGTAGAAGTGGGGAAACAAATTTAGAATCAAACTTACTTGTCAATGGGGAAATGAAATGGGTGGTGGGGGGATTGAACGAAAAATCAAGGAAGAGAAAATATTTATCAAAGTTAGGAACTAGAATTAGGTTTGTCAAAACAAGATGAGTTTCAACATTAAAGACTCTGAAGAACTTTTTCTAACCACAAAAATCTTGGGTTATCAAATGAAGTATGAATATCATTCCATAAAGGTTATATATATATATATATATATATATATATATATATATATATATATATATATATATATATATATATATATATATATATATATATATATATGAAAATTAAAATGGATCTACCTTCCCACAACATGTTCCCCATTATTTAGGGCACCTTATAGAGCCATCAATCTACTAAGAAGATTGGGTACTTGCATGAGAAAGTAGGTATCACTATAGATTATTTGTTTTGAATTATCCTATCCTAATCTACTAGACTACTACACCCCAATTTACTTTGTCTCTATCATGAGGCCAACTATGAAAGGTAAAAAAAACCAAGTCAAACTAAGGATACATGTAAAAATGGTAATCAAACATCAATGTGAAATCAATAACAATCCTTACTTAAATAAAGATGGGTGAGAAATGGTAAAACAACATTGATGAGTGAGAAGTAACAATCCTTACTCAACCATCAATGGGATAATTACATGAAAGTTAAAACAACATTGGTGAGTGAGAAATAACAATCCAACCTCACTCAATAATGTAAAAAGTACATGAAAGTAAAAATGGACATAGTTGTCTAAACAAAAGTAGGTACTATAAAAATATAGAAACAAATGCAATTATTCCAAAAAAATAAGTGACAACAATTTTTTTAAAAATAAACCAAGGCAATTATAGAAATTTAAATAAATGGTGTAAATAAGGTAATCCATAGTTACTCAAGCATACTAATTTTCTCTAAGCATAGATAAAATTAAAACAAAGTAGTGATAGCATGATCTTTTATATGTGGAGAATAAGGAATGTAGAAGTGGGGAAACAAATTTAGAATCAAACTTACTTGTCAAGGGGGAAATGAAATGGGTGGTGGGGGGATTGAAGGAAAAATCAAGGAAGAGAAAATATTTATCAAAGTTAGGAACTAGAATTAGGTTTGTCAAAACAAGATGAGTTTCAACATTAAAGACTTTGAAGAACTTTTTCTAACCAAAAAAATCTTGAGTTATCAAATGAAGTATGAATATCATCCCATAAAGGTTATATATATGAAAATTAAAATGGACCTACCTTCCCACAACATGCTCCCCATTATTTAGGGCACCTTACAGAGCCATCAGTCTACTACGAAGATTGGGTACTTGCATAAGAAATTAGGTATCACTATAGATTATTTGTTTTAAATTATCCTATCCTAATCTACTAGCCTACTACACCCCAATGTACTTTGGCTCTATCATGAGGCCAACTATGAAAGGTAAAAAAAACCAAGTCAAACTAAGGATAATGTAAAAATGGTAATCAAACATCAATTTGAAATCAATAACAATCCTTACTTAAATAAAGATGGGTGAGAAATGGTAAAACAACATTGATGAGTGAGAAGTAAAAATCCTTACTCAACCATCAATGGGATAATTACATGAAATTTAAAACAACATTGGTGAGTGAGAAATAACAATCCAACCTCACTCAATAATGTAAAAAGTACATGAAAGTAAAAATGGACATGGTTGTCTAAACAAAAGTAGGTACTATAAAAATATAGAAACAAATGCAATTATCCCAAAAAAATAAGTGACAACAATTTTTTTTAAAATAAACCAAGGAAATTATATAAATTTAAATAAATGGTGTAAATAAGGTAATCCATAGTTACTCAAGCATACTAATTTTCTCTAAGCATAGATAAAATTAAAATAAAGTAGTGATAGCATGATTTCTTATATGTGGAGAATAAGGAATGTAGAAGTGGGGAAACAAATTTAGAATCAAACTTACTTGTCAAGGGGGAAATGAAATGGGTGGTGGGGGGATTGAAGGAAAAATCAAGGAAGAGAAAATATTTATCAAATTTAGGAACTAGAATTAGGTTTGTCAAAACAAGATGAGTTTCAACATTAAAGACTCTGAAGAACTTTTCCTAACCACAAAAATCTTGGGTTATCAAATGAAGTATGAATATCATCCCATAAAGGTTACATATATGAAAATTGAAATGGACATACCTTCCCACAAAATGTTCCCCATTATTTAGGACACCTTACAGAGCCATCAGTCTATTAAGAAGATTGGGTACTTGCATGAGAAATTAGATATCACTATAGATTATTTGTTTTGAATTATCCTATCCTAATCTACTAGCCTACTACACCCCAATGTACTTTGGCTCTATCATGAGGCCAACTATGAAAGGTAAAAAAACTAAGTCAAACTAAGGATACATGAAAAAATGGTAATCAAACATCAATATGAAATCAATAACAATCCTTACTTAAATAAAGATGGGTGAGAAATGGTAAAACAACATTGATGAGTGAGAAGTAACAATCCTTACTCAACCATCAATGGGATAATTACATGAAATTTAAAAAAACATTGGTGAGTGAGAAATAACAATCCAACCTCACTCAATAATGTAAAAAGTACATGAAAGTAAAAATGGACATGGTTGTCTAAACAAAAGTAGGTACTATAAAAATATAGAAACAGATGCAATTATCCCAAAAAAATGTGTGACAACAATTTTTTTTGTAAATAAACCAGGGAAATTATAGAAATGTAAATAAATGGTGTAAATAAGGTAATCCATAGTTACTCAAGCATACTAATTTTATCTAAGCATAGATAAAATTAAAACAAAGTAGTGATAGCATGATTTTTTATATGTGGAGAATAAGGAATGTAGAAGTGGGGAAACAAATTTAGAATCAAACTTCCTTGTCAAGGGAGAAATGAAATGGGTGGTGGGGGGATTGAAGGAAAAATCAAGGAAGAGAAAATCTTTATCAAAGTTAGGAACTAGAATTAGGTTTGTCAAAACAAGATGAGTTTCAACATTAAAGACTCTGAAGAACTTTTTCTAACCACAAAAATCCTGGGTTATTAAATGAAGTATGAATATCATCCCATAAAGGTTATATATATGAAAATTAAAATGGACCTACCTTCCCACAACATTTTCCCATTATTTAGGACACCTTACAGAGCCATCAGTCTACTACGAAGATTGGGTACTTGCATGAGAAATTAGGTATCACTATAGATTATTTTTTTTGAATTATCCTATCCTAATCTACTAGCCTACTACACCCCAATGTACTTTGGCTCTATCATGAGGCCAACTATGAATTTTGAGATTCAATTGGAGATAAGATATGTGATATTAATCATGTATTTTGGTGTGATGTTAAATTTTTGACTTCTAAATTACCTTTTGATCATTGAATTTTATTTTAAATGATTCATATTTTGAATTTTTATTTTTTTTATATTTCTCCTCCATACAAATGACTATCTTTTAAAAACTTTCAACTTGGTTGATAATAAAGATAACTTAGAGAGAATGGTTTCTAAGAGTCTTATTTATTCATGTGAAATAAAATTTCTATCTTGAATTTGACCTTGTCTTATCCAAAGTAGAATTCGATTAAAAGGAAATCAAGGGGAAGGAACATGAAACAATTTGAATTACTTTAAAACTCAAAAAAATTGACAATATGAAAAGGGATACAATGATAGGTAAGTATTATTCCTTATCATAAGAATGTGTGTAAGTATATGGAAACATGATAACAATTTATTATTCAAGTTTTATCTATAAAAGAAACAAAAATTGAAGCTGGGAATATGGGATCACAAACTTGTAACCATTTCTTAACATTCTCGAAAAGGAACACTTTGTTAAACAAAGGTGTTTTGAAATAATATGGTGATTTTTTTAGGAGAGCCTGATCCTACCCATTGTATTACACTAAAACTCATAAAATATAAACCCAAGTGGGTGAAAAAATAGAAATGGTATTTTTTATGATGGTCTAGTCATATCCATGGTTTTACACTAAAACTTACAAAATAGAAACCCAAGTGGGCAAATAAAGCATTGAAAAAAATGGTATTTGTGAAGAGGGCCTGGTCCTACCCATGGTCTTATACTATAAGTCAAAAGAGTAAAACACAAGAGGGTGTCAAAATCATTATAAAATAACAAACTTGATATGAAAAATCAATATATGAAAATGAAAGGAATTCATGAGGAAAATCATGTCTTATCCACAGTATTATAATCCAACTCATGAGATAAAAAACCAAAGGACCAAGGGAATGAACTAAGGTTTATGTAAAAAGAGGCTACTATAGAGGGTGAGATATATGTATAAATACTACAATAAGTGTTATTAGGACATTATATAGAAGTATGTTAAGAAGGGAAATATCTAATCAAAGTATCACCTCAAAAATTGTCCATTAATGGGCTCTTTAAAAACATGTCCTTCATTATCTTGGAGGTGATAGGATTTAGGAACAAGAATGTCTTTAATTAAATAAGGGCCCCACCATTTTTGGGTGTATTTTATTTATTTAACATTGGTATAGTCTAACTTAAGGATAAGATCACCAATATTTAAAGTGCAAACTTTAACCTTTTTATTATGTTGTTTGGCAATATGAGACTTATATTGATGATTATGTTGAAGATCAACTAGATTGTGTTATTCAAGAAGGTAGAGGTCATGAAGGTGAACCTCATGTAATTATTCATCAAGAATGATATTATGAAGATAAATACATAAGGAGGGAAGTTCGACTTCTAATGGTAAGATGGAATCGAAACCATAGACTAGCGAGAATGGTGTTGCCCCAATGGTAGTACATATGCTAGTATGATAGACATAAAGTGTGGGATATAAGTGAAGATGATAATATGTATAGTTTTATTAAATTGTCTTTTGAATAATTTTACTTGTAATTTTATTAGTATCCTCATATTGGCCATTACATTATGGATGGTAAGTTGTGGATAATTTTTGGGATGTTTAAAATTTAGCACATAACTACTTCACATCCTTATTCTTGAAATTTTATCCATTATCAAAAATGATAGTATCAGGAAATCCAAAGTGACAATTAATTTGGTTAAGGATAAATTTATAAATAGTGCTTCTTATAACATTGAAAATAGGCATTACTTCTACCCATTTGATAAAATATTCAATACCAGTATGTTAAAAACATGACCATATTATGACTAAGGTAATTTATCAATGAGATATAATCCTCACATGGAAAATAGATAAGGAGATTTCACAGTATGTATCTCATATGGTGGTGAATGGATTATATCATCATGAAGTTGGTAAGGACTACATTTTTTAGCAAAATTGATAGCATCCTTTTCTAAAATATGCCAAAATATCCCATATGTAAGCATTTTTATGTTGTAACATGTCCACTATAATGACCACCAAAAATTCCCCATGTACTTATTCAATGAGAAGAAGGACCTCTTCTTGCATTACACAGTGGATTATGGTACCTTTTGTGTGTGTTATAATAAAGGGTGTTATATCAGAAGACATATTTAAAATCATATTTATGAATTCAAGTATTTTCATGAGAATCTATGTCGAGAAGATAAGTTTGATGTTTAAGGAATTGGATGATGTTTTTATACCATGGGATTTTTCAAATAGTTACAACCTCAATGTGATAGATAAGTGAGTCTTATGATTGGATAGAAGATAGAGAATTTATTGTTTAAATAATAAATTTGGAATCATTAAATACTTGATTAGGATGAAATAGGGATGTTGAAGAAGCAAGAGAATTAGTGATAGAATTATGATCTCTTGGAATTGGCTTAATGTTAAATGAGGAAAACTATTTGGTGATTATTATATCCACTTGATGATAAGTGATAATATTTTTACTTTTACATTGGTACTCACCATTAAACTTGTGAGATGATAAATTTGAGAAATTGATTTAGATATGCAAATTATATTGAAAATACCCAAATATACAATCTACCATTAAAATTGGAAACCATTAGATCAAAATGAAATAAAATGAACATTTAAAATATCATTATAATCTAAATCCAAATGTTCCCAATCAATATTCAAACAAAAAGACTAAAGATTATAGATGTAGATTATTTACAAATAGACTCAAATGTTATCATGATATTAGTTGATCAAAAGACTTTGATGATAGTCTGATAGATTTAGTTGATACAATATTTTATCATGAAGGATCATGTATTTTATAGTTAGTTTCAATGGAGGATGAGCATGGTTTAAATAGAGGAAGGCAAAGTATTTTCTAATGAAATAAAAATTCTTTGGAAGCCTCCAGAGAACAAGACTCTAGAGAGGAAGGAGGGAATTTTAATAAATTAAAATTCCTTAGAATTATTTAGAGAGATAAATAACTAAAGAATGAAAAGGGTGGTGGAGAGTTCTATATTCCATTATGGAATCTAATGGTGACTATGGGAGGATTAGACTAGGTTAATAAAGTTATGATGTCATGGATAACAGATAGACTTCTAGAGAATCCTAGGAATAGGTGTGATTTTGTGAATTTAAAATTCACAAGTGAGGATGGGAAGATTTACTAATAAAATGGGATGTTAATAAGAGAATAAATTAGGGAATTAATAATAGGTGGGATATGTGTGGGATATTAAATATGGAGAGGTGAGTTAGATATTTTAATAAAAGGGGGTTTAAGGGTTTATGTTTGGTGGAAAATTGATAATAATAATAATAATAATAATTAACTAGTGGATTATTAGATGAAATTAAAGACACAATTATCAAGTATGAATATGCAAGAAAATTAAGACGTGTGAAAGGGAATTGAAACTAAATGAAGTAGGAGTAATGTTATTTCAAATAATAAATACTCTCATGGATTAATGTTATTAAATGATGTTAGTGGACACATGATTCCCCCTCAAGGGGACATGTGGAGAGGAAGGAGCCA
Organism: Torreya grandis; assembly: GCA_037957365.1. NCBI lineage: Eukaryota > Viridiplantae > Streptophyta > Pinopsida > Cupressales > Taxaceae > Torreya > Torreya grandis. The sequence goes on along the minus strand of JARHVA010006156.1, from coordinate 558,822 downwards.
GAAGGACACTCAAAAAAAATAAACAAGGAGTGGGATGTGATAGGTAGACAAGGGAATGGAATATATAGTTATGAGATAGATGATGAATAAAATTAACTCAACATAAGAAGTGAGCTACAAAGTTATGATGCCCCTGGTAAAGACCTATGCATAGGGAGTGAAAATGATAGTGTCATGATTGTTGCCACATCCCAAGTAGAAATCAATTGTAAAATGATGATGATAATATAATAGGTCACAATATTTAGACATATCCCAAGAAAGAACACATTCTAAGGATATCTATAGACCAAGATAAAACAATGATTTGTTAATATTAATGATAAGTTTAGCCCAAAGCTAAATATGAATGATTAGATGATGGTGATGAGAGAGAAGAAATGGTATGATCAAGTGACCAAAAGACAAATATAAATAATTAGAATTTAATTCATTAAATCAATGAGCCACAATGTGATTCATAGCAATGATTCCCCTAGCAAAGACACATATAAGGGAGTAACATATGATAATAAAGTTATGGTATTAATCATGACCTAGTCGAGGGAAGAAACTTTAAACTTTAAATTATAAATTGACCAATCAGTGATAATGGATAGGTGATGGAAGAAAAAATGTATTTTATTCTATTTTAGGCCCGATCGACAGGTGTGGGTGATTGATGAAAAGGTTACAAAGATGATTATGGGGATGGTCATTAATAAATAGATTGATTGATAATATATATCTCAAGTATTTGGTTGATGAAATACTTAGGGATGATGATGGGGAAAGATGTGAGATTGGTTGATCTAACCTCAAGCACACCATGTGACTAAGCACTACCTATATAGTCTAAAAAAACGTTAGGCCAATGTAGTTTAGGCTAGATGATAGATGACAAAATAGACTATAGGAAGAGGATGAAAATGATTATTATACATGATACTTATTAGATAGATGTTAGGTGTGATGATGATTGGATTGAGATTTGAGTTGAGTTTTTGATGAATATAGAGATGTCAGATGATTGATAAAAGGATATAAAAGTGATAATAAAAGACTTGGAGAAATGATTAGATTTAGACATTATGATAAGTGTTAGGGGATAGGAGAAATCATAAATGTGTTTATTATAAACACATCATTTTTTTAATAAGGCTCATCATAGTATAATTTTTTTGATGTAAGTATAACACTAGGCAATATGCCCCATGATATAAGTATGACTAGGAGGACATTATGCTAAAGTGCAAGATTATAAAAGGGGAAACTAGTGAACTCTACATCATTGAGGGCACCTAAGAAAATCATTGTAACTTTTGGTGTCATCATACCATCATTTTTCATTTGCAAATATATAAAAAGAGACATGATTCAAGACCAAAAGGAAACGTAGACAAATAAATGAAACATATATGCAGATATATACATGATACAAACAAGTCAAATATCAAGGATCAAACATACACAAGAATCTACATGAAGTTTCATTATGTCTTGTCTTATTATTATAATGAGAGATAATGGGATGAGTGATCCAAGTGATTATTTTTACTATGTTGGTCATGATGATGTGAATTTGGATCAAGGTTAAGAATCTGGACAAGGTATGGACTAGGGAAGACACAAGGATAGATGACTAAAATGATAAGACCATTAGGACATGAAAAAAGGTAAGATGAAAATAAGATGGAAAACTTAGTACATACGATGAGATGAGTGGGATAATCAATATATAATAAAATATAATTTAGAGGTTTTTATATTTTGTGGATTTTAATATTTTTTGGGTTTTTAGAATATTTCAAAATTTAAGGATTTTGGGATGTGTATATACACTATAAAAATGGGGTTACTATAAAATGGAATACCAAGACTAGAAAATAGGATAATTATGGATGTAATAATGGATGGGAAAACAAAAATATGAGGGTGAAGCTAAAAAATGGATGAGGACCAAATAAAAATGGACTAGGGATTGCCAATGACCACATCTTGAAGGAACTAGATATATAGTTGCCTAAATGTCCATTGGAGGATATGCCAAGATGATTCCAAAACATTTATCAAGACATATTCAAAATATTTATGAATTTTAAGACTATAATAAATGATTTACATAATAATATGAATGATATGATGACATATGATAGGTAAAAATAATAGATAGAGAGATAAGATAGATAAGGATGACATGGAGAGAATTAACAAGGGATATTATGTGGTTGGAATGTATTTTCCCTCAAGTGTTGAGGTATAATGCAGATAATAGATTATTTTACCATGATGATATAAACAATTTTTCATCATGGTACTTGACCATGGTGCCAAAAAAACTTGTTTTAACTATTGAATGAATGATGATTTTTTTTGTTTTATTTTTTTTTTTTACTTTTTTTTACTTTTAGCATCTCGATTTATTGGATATGGGTGTGATATGTAGGATTAAAGCATTTTATGATCTTCCAAAAACACATTATAAACATGTGTGAGATTGAGATCATTTTTTTGATGTTGGATGTATTGATCTTTATGAACTTCATTGACTATTGATTGAGACCCCTCTAGATATCTAGACCATGTGTCTTCATCAACCCTACAAGAGACAACATTGTTTGGGCTTATGAGGTGTGGAATGTATGGATTTAGGATTTGATTTTTATGTATAATATTTGAATATATGAAAGGAGCATGATAGGGAGGTGTTATGGGTGATTAGGAATTTATACTAGCATTCACACACATCATCAGAGATATTGGATATTATGTATTTGATTGGTGCCATATGACAAAATACTTTGAGAGATATAATACACTTTGACTTGGTTCATCTTTGATCCAATTATTTAAAGTATTATTATCCATATTTATACTATTTTTATTTTTATACTTGATTACTTTTTGACTACCCCCTAGTGCCTAACTTTGGACTTCACCAAAGGAGATCAATATTTGAATTGATAGATGATGATTATTTTTACTTTTAGGGTCCTTTAGTGACTTAAATAGGGTTTCACTATGGGAAGATATGTTTTATTAGGCCAATTATTTTAATTTTCTTGCTTTTTACTTGGATCAAAGGTGATTTGATCATCATGTATGACTTTTAGAATATGGTCTTGGACCTTTGTATCTATGGCACATATTATTTTGCTTGAGGAAGGGTCCAATAATGTATGTTCTTATTTTTCCTTAATGAGGGAGGTGATTAATTGATCATTAATAGGAAGAAAATGGTATATAATGGATGAAGGTGGAGGATAAGGTAAGATGAGATCAATGAGTGGTGATGGGGCATCATGGTCCTCATAGGGATTCCTACGAGACCCAATTTTGACAACAGAGAAAATATCCTCAAGATCAATAAAAGGTTCACAAGGAATATTTTTAGTAAATACATTTGAGGTAAGATCATATCTAGTCTAACTATATTCAATAGATAAAACTGTTAAAAAAAATTATGACTTCATAATCCTTATTGGGATTAGAATATGTATGGTGATTGATTGATGTCTAGATTGGAGGTAGATTTAAAATGTTAGGAAAAATCATCATTTATTGTAATACCTTTGAGGGATGATGTTTATAATAAGGAATATAATTTAGATACTAGTATTTAAAATGATCCTAATGTAGGTAAGACTTATATTAACTCCAATGTTGACTCTGACGTATAAAATGTAATGTTTCTAGTAGAGGATTTTATGTCTACAAGTGGCCTCTCAATGTGGGGTCTTTAATATGATGGATGAGAGAAATTTGATGAGAGACTAATATATTCACCAAAGATAGCACCCTAGAAGGACTCATGACAAAAGGGAGGAATAAGTTTATGGGAAAAAGATTCATCATCAATGGAGGATTTGTCAAATATGGGGGGACCATGGATGTTGGATTTGGTGTCTTAATCTTGGATTAGAAAGGTAAAGGTTAGATCATGATTAGGAATCAAATATTTCATTCCTCTTCTTGTTCACCCATAGATGTAGACCCATCTGATTCATTTTTTATTTTGATGTGACCATGATTGATGAGGTCTTGAATATAGTTCTGTAAATTATGATATCAATTAATGGTATGCCCCCAGGTTTGGTGATATATATAGTAGTGATTGGATTTATACCAAGAGGGATTAGGATTGGAAAAAATAAGATGTTGTATGGATGGATAGACCATCATTTTGGTGGAAACAATTTTATAGAAGAAAGATTCTAAGTATATATAAAGAGGAGTATAGGGTCTCTTTTCAATTTTTTACTTGGATGTGGAAGTATTAGAATTTAAATTAGATGGTTGTTAATGTGATTGGGTGATAATACTAGTAGTAGATGAAGTATCCAAGATAGGATTCCTTTTGATAGTATAAAAAGGGGTAGCTGACTGGCTATGACTGGTGCATGAAAGATTTGAATGGGACTACATGGTATTAAAGCTAGGAGTAGATTGATGGGAATGGATGTAGATTAGAGGTAAGGTTGAGTGGATGGGGTCAAATTTTATAAGATAAGGAGTTCCCATCTCAATGAGGTGAGAAAGTAGTATATCCCTATTGGCCATGAGGTATTTCTCAATTAGGGTATTGATTAAACATTTTTTGGATTTTATGGATTAAGATGGGATAAAATATAGATGATGTGGTTTACTAGCCCTAATCAATAGGTGTAGGGGATTGAATGAAAATATTGAAGAATGAAATGGAATGTGTGGAAAAAATTTGGACAAAGACTTGCTTTAGTATAATCTCAAGTTTAACTAGATGTTTGATGTGATGTGATGTTTGATGAGGTAAGATAAGATCAAGTACACCAAATTAGGACATGAGCTAGACTTTGATGATTTTGACTAGATTAAACTAGGTGAGCTATGAAAATCTCTAAGATTCAACTAGGCTACACTAGCTTAAGAGATTAGTTTCAACTAGGGGTTAATTTTATTTTATATTAGCTAAGACCAAAATGATTGACTTGAATAGGTTGAAATTATTTGATTGATAAGATGATAGGATTACAATTATAAATTAAAATTGATTAGACATAAGAAAGCTTATAATGAGAACTTTGATGAAAATATTTGTTTTCCAACATAGATGAGGACCATCATATGACTATAGACTTGGTGGAATGACTAGTATTGAAAAGGCGATGACAAGGTAAAGATGGGTTAGAATATGATTAAGACTAGGTTGTATAGGCAAGGAATATGGTGATGGATAAGTTGATTAGGCTAGACAAGGTAAAGACAAATTATGTGGCATTGACTAAGATGAGGTGAACAATATGTTTGTAATAGGACCCTAAAGATGATTAAGATGATGAAGTTGGGATGAGAGGATGAAAATATTAGGGGATGACTAAAATGTGACTATGTTTAAGAAAATTGACTAAGAGTAGATGGTAAGGTCTATGACAATGCATAACAATGATGGTTAAGATCAGGTAGTGATTTAAGAATGGATGATGTTTGAATTAAATCTTATATTTGATTAGAGTATATAATTTTATTTTTTTTTTCTGTTTAAAGGATGTAAAAACTATAAGACTCCACAACACACAACAAAATAAGCAAGCCACAAACCTAAATTTAGTGACTGACTCAGGAGTGTAACCTATGACTACAACATCTAATGGATTCATGGGTGAGGATGTACGCTGGTGGCCCATTATATAATATCCCAAACCCTCTCAACCCTACTTGCACTTAAAAGTCACTTACAAGTTGATATTGACTCTGGTAGTAAGTCACCTATTGTGGCCAATGGACCTATTCTAAGGTATACATTATCTCTAAAGGAATCCATAATATGTGCTAGGTACATGGAGCCCAAATCCATATAGGGTATTATCTGATACTTGGGTTAGATATTTAAATATTTCTCCTCATCTAAGACCTCTATGGGGTCAACTGCTTGGCCTAATGATAGCTTACCCTAATTTTTATACTATATCATAACATGAGGTGTGGTTAAATGCATGGTGATGAAATATATGTCACCAACCCATAATACTATGTTAAGTGTGTGGGAATCACTTCCATGGCATGTTTTCCCAAAAAAATAAAAATGGGAGGGTTTGTTAGTGGTTTTTTATCTTTTGAGACTCGTCACTAGAACACAGGGACAAGAACATACACCAATGTAGCTTTTAGGTACAAATAAGAAAATAATAATATTTACTAATTAATTAATTGTAATATATACAAAATATATGTAATACCATTTTTATAATACCAAAACCTTTAATAGTCATCTTTGAAAGTAAGTGATTATTAGTTTGACTTGGCAATCTTGAGGGGCAATCTGCAAGATAAGATGTTAGATAAAATGTCACAAAATATGACATACAAGACAAATGGTTAGGTAAAATCATGTGAGACAAAACTAATAATAAATTTTACTTATAAAAATACAAACCAAATGTTAGTCTAATAATCCTCAATAAAAACACTAAAAATCATGGGTTTTACACTATTTTTTTTTAATGAGAGGCCACGATGTGGTGGTCTAAGAGCATAAACCCATAGTGTGGTTAAGTGGTATTTTACCTTGTGGGGTTAATAAATAATTACCCTTATGATTTAAAGTGGTAGTTCCATTGTTGAGGTCTTAGATAGCTTACAGGATGCTTGGAATGACTCAAAATTCACCAAAAATGATCATAAAAATGTACTCAGGAAAGATAATTTTTGAAGGAAAACTAAGAGAAAAATTGTTATAGCTTGATCAAAACTATAGATATGTAGTCAGTTATTAATAAAAATCACTTATATAGATTCAAAATCATTGATGAATATTCAAAATCATATATGGGACAAACAATATTCTAAGCCACCAGTAAACTATTATGGTTAGTCATAATCACTTATAAGACCTTTAAAACTACAGTTATAGATAAGCAGTATTTTAAAACCATTACTAAAAATAAATAACATTATAAAACTATAGATAACACATAAAAAATTAAAGATAAGAGAAGTAATTTTTCCAAAATGGTTAGGTAAACTATTATTGGTTAGGTTAAAATTGTGTCTGTTAAAGGAAAAATTAAAACTTGAAATCAAAATTATGACTGAGCATAAGCTATTTTCTAGATTCATTAAAAACATAGATATTTAAAAAAGAATAAAGGATTTGAAGAATGTATTTAGATATTATTTTATCATATTTTTATTATATATAGTCATTTATAAAATTTTATAGGACTAAAAAATGATTAGATTGAGTTTGATACAAGTGAATAGTCGTGGTGTTGCTTTAGAGTAGATTTTTGGTTTAAACCCGCAAAATAAAAGTTAGAAATGGAGATAAAATATTTTTAAAAAATTAGTGATATTTATAGATGAAAATTAAGTATATTATAGATTAAAAACCTTAATAATTTTACTATTGGTCAAAATTAGGACTGAGTATGTCAAAATCACAAATAGATATCAAAATTACAACTGTCAATTCAAAATCATGACTATAAAATCAAAATCACAACTGTGTATTAAAAATCATAGATAGGATTTAATATCATATATTAAAAGAGGTTATTTTTATTGAAATAAAAAAATGGCTAAGTTCCCTTGATGGCTAGTGGTTAGGTTGGTATTTTATGTCAAATTTACCATTGTCAACCTCAAAACTGCAAATACAAAATCACTTTTTGTAGAGCAAAATCAACTTTCACTTGGAGGAAGAGATTTTTAAAATTTTGAGCCCCAAATTTGTCCTAATTTTTTTCTAAAATATTCAAAATCACACTTCACACATAATATTATCACAAAGGAGGGATCTCACTATGGTCACCAAATGTGAGATGACCAATTTCAGCAATTGATTTAGATGTGTGAATTATATCCAAAATACCCAAATCTACAATCTACCATTAAAATTGAAAACTAAAAAATAAAAATTAAATAAAATGAACATTTAAAATAACATTATAATATAAATCCAATTGTTCCCAATCAAGATACAAACAAAAATACTAAAGATTATAGATGGAGATTTCTTGAAAATAGACTCAAAATATTAGCATGATATTAGCTTGACCAAAAGACTTGGATGATAGTTTGATAGATTTAGTTGGTATAAGATTTTAGCATGAAGGATCATGGATTTTATAGTTATTTTCAATGGAGGATGAGCATGGTTTAAATTAATGGAGAAGTATTTTCCAATGAATGAAAAAATTGTTGGAAGCCTTTAGAGAAGAAGACTCTAGAGAAGGAGGGAATTTTAAGGAATTTAAAATTCCTTAGAATTATCTAGAGAGAGCTCTCTAGGGAAGGATAAGGGTGCTAGAGAGTTATAAATTCCATTAAGGAATATTATGGTGGTTATTAGAGGATTATACTAGGTTAATAAAGTGATAATGTCATGGTTAGTGGGTAGGATTGTAGAGAAGCCTAGGAATAGGTGTGATTTTTGAATTTAAAATTCACAAATGAGCATGGGAAGATTTATTAAGAAAATAGGTTGTTAATAGAAGAATAAATGAGGTAATTAATAATAGGTAAGATACATGTGGGATATGAAATATGGAGAGGGGACTTAGATAATTTAATAGGAGGGGGTTAAAGGGTTTGTGTTAGGTGGAAAAGTGACAAGAACAATTAATTAGTGGATTATTAGACAAAATTAAAGACACAATTATCAATCTAAAATAGGTGACCAAATTAAGATGTATACAAATCTAGTGGTAGATAACTTGGGTGTCATCCAAAGCATGTAAATATGGGATATCTAAGTCAAATTCTAATTTCATACCTAAGTTTAAAGCTCCATACTCTACCATTATATTAGTGACATCAAAGTTTAGCCTGAATGCCATAGAGATGATCTTACCATGAGGGTTAGTAAGAATATGACCTACCATATCTCTTTAGAGATATTTGGTGCCATTAAACTAGAGGGTCTAGGTGTTTTCATGAACATTGATGGTGAATTTTGGAAGCAATTTGATAATTAATTTGGATTTAATAGTATCATGAATGATATAGGTATCTTCTTGATTATTTACCTCTAAGTCAATAGTAAAATTATGGAAATAATCTTTAAGAGAGATAGCTTGATTTAGACCTTTAATATAGAGAATATTATTATTAGGAAGATTATATTAAAGGTGATTTGTAGTGGGTATGGTTGTTGCTACAATTTGGTCGATAATGGCTTGCCCTTTGATAGATTTTCACATTATGATTCACAAGTCAAATTCCATCAAGAGAACCATCCATTTGGCAACTTGATCTCCAGGTATAAATGATTTGGAGAATAAATGATGAAGTCTATTAGAATGTAAAATGACATAGGTGGTTTGATAAATCATATAGTGACTGAGATTTTAAGCTGTAAAGTAGATAGTGAGGAAATCAAATTCTACTTTAGTATAACATTTTATGTAGTCGATGAGGCATTGATTAATATATTAAATAGTGTATTCTCCTCTAGTATGATCATGTTGGGAAAGAATTTCCCCAAATGATACAGGAGTATAATAGGTGTACAAAATCAAAATATGATCATTGAAAGGTGGATGAAGGGTGGGAAGATGGAGTAAGTATTCTTTCATGTTGTTGAATGTCCTCTAATGGGGATCATTCCAAATCTAGAGAATTACCTTTTTTAAGAAGGAAATTAATAGAGTATATGCAATAATCCATTTTGGGGATGAATCATCGTATTACCCCAAGCTTTCCAAGGTAAGTGTGAATGACCAAAATGGAGTGAGGAATGGGCATCTTGACTATAACATTGATTTTAGCATTATCAACATCAATGCTACAAAGAGAAACTAATAACCCTAGTAATTTACTAGATCTAATGCCAAAGACACATTTTTAGGGGTTGAGTCTAACTTTGTACTTGATTAATTGATCAAAGATGATGGCTAGATCAGAGATATGGGTTATGTGACTTTTTGATTTGGTAATGAGATCATTCACATAAGTTTCCATAATCTTTTGTATAATATTGTGAAAAATGTTAGTTATGGCATGTTGATAGGTATGTCCAGCATTTTTAAGGATGAAAGTAATTTTAACATAGAAATAGGTGCCCCATTCTATAGGAAATTTTATTTTGTATTGTTATTTGGGGGCTATGTGAATTTGATTGTAGCTTGAAAAACAATCCATGAGTGACAATATTTTACATCCAGCATTATAATCTATTATGGCATCTACTAAAGGTAATGGAAAATTACCTTTGGGATAGAAGAGGTTAATATTTTGGAAGTTGAAGCACATGTGAATAACAATGGTGAATTTTTTTGAATGGGTACAATTTTTGACACCCATTAGGAATACTCCATATGTTTAATAAACTTGGAATCTAATAATTTGATATTTTATATATGGCATAGGGTGGAAAGTATAGGTGGAAATTTTCATTATTTCTATTAGATGGGTTTGGCATTTAGGTATGTGATTATGTTATACACAATCATACTAGGGTCAATACTAGGCATGTCCTCATATGACCAAGTGAAAGTCTCATGATATTTATTGAATAATAGGAGAAATTCATCATGTTCAGTCAATGTGATTTCTCTAGAGACTATTATAGGTCAAGGATATAAGGGTGATCCATATTCAATTCTCATAGTTTCTTAAATGAGCATAGCATTTATGTCTTAAAAATGATATGGAGTATTGGGAAGAGAAGGAATGGGATTTTTTCAGATATATTCTATCAATAAAGTTACTAGAATGAGAAGCCTTTCATTTGAAATTCTCAAGTTTAAGATATTGTTGAGGAAGTTGAGATTCTCTGACATGAAGTAACTCAAGTATGTCTTCATCGCTAGGTAGCATGGGTAAAGGTCCATAGTATTCCATGTCTACTTTAAGATCAATGATTTTGTTAACATGGAAATCATATTTAGAATGTATATGGAGTACATTTATTACCTTAGCACCAATGATAATCTTGAGTGTAGGTGGAATTGTTGATGAAGGTTGATTAGATTTGATTAGATTGATAATAGGCATATTTTTATAATACTTGATAGGGAGGGGATTTGGTAGAGTGACTGGTGATATATAAGGTATAGAAGGTTTTAGAATTTCTATTTTTATGAGAAGTAAGATTTTATCAACAACCCAAGAAGTATCAATAAGTGGAGAATTACTAGAAGTATATGACATTTAGGTTCTAACTCACTATCTGTGGAAATGGCATGAACATCTTATTTGAAATCATGTATTTTAGCTAAGGTTTGCTAATACTAATAAGCATCTAAGTCTCATGAGTGATATTGAGACATAATGTATTTATCATCATAGTTCAAAGAGATAGTACATGTTTGTATCTTGTTAACACTCCAAATTGCATCCTTAAGAGAATATGGTTCAGTTCTCTTTAAGTTTTGGGTTACATGGGATTGTTCTAAAGCTTGTGGGTGACCTATAGAAGGACCAAACCTCTAGTTTTTGGTGCTAGTTCTCTTGGTGCATTAACTTGAGATCACTTCATAAGACCTAATAATTTTTTAGGGTGAAAAGAGATAGATAAATGCATGAAAGAAACCTAACCTAATGAGGTGATGCACCAATATTTACCTATCCACTTTAATTGATCTACAATCAACACTTTGTGATCCAAGTAAGAAGTAGTGATTGAAATAAGGTTTATAATGAGATCTTAAACATAATTATTTAATTTCAAGGCTATGAAGGATGCCTAAAACTTGAATTTAATGGATAAGAGGCCTATATAAGACACTATCAACAATATTCTTCTTTAAACATAATTACCAACACTTTGGCACATCACATGAACTACATAGGATAGCATTATAGTAACTAGGTGATGGAAAGGACTACAAAGGACAATGAAAATTCACACTTATGAAAATAAAAAAACACATAACACACTATGCTATAAATAATTTTGAAAATAGTCCTTCTTTATTTATTCACAAGGCTTACAAGATATAATTTGGGTAGATTTCATCATACACAATCGAGGGATAGATATAATGGCCTTAGATCCTTAATTTATATAAGAGTGAATAAGAGTGACAAGATAATGTGGAATTGGAAAAACATTAAGAGGTCATGAATGACCATAATACCTTCAAATATAAGTTATAACAAACCTCCACACTACTCCATGTGTTGCCTTGGTGATGAGTACCCTTCAATGATCCTTTTGGGGTGTTGATGTATATTTTTTGCCAAGGTTAAACCCATAAATAGTATGTGCATGTCAATCTTGGTAAATTACCTCTCCTCATGATATTTACACAGAATTAAAGTGGTTCAATTAGGCCCCTTCCATGAAGCATTTACTAGCCACCTCTATATTGTATGCCAATATGACTTGCAAAACTACCACATCCTTCATGGTGGATAGGAAATGGGTCTGCCCACCTCATGAGGTAGTTATATAAGTTTCATGACCATGAATTTACCCAATATTATCCATCTACACCTATGAACATCTTCCTTTGTTGATTAATTAGGCCTATTAGACAAGTAGCCTAGTCTCTTGACTACTCCCAGCTTGGATGGCTATGAGGGTTGAATGAAACCTTAAAGATGACTGAGTGAGATTGTTTCAAGTCTAAACCAACATATTATAACAATACTTAGTCTTTTAAATCATCTCACACTTGAAATTATACCTTACTTAGGTTACTATGTCACATCCCTTTAGCACATTTAGATTGCATGTTTGACACATACCTGCATGAGTATTTTCAATCATAATTGTAATTGTTTCATGATTTAAAAATTTGAAACATACCTCATAGTAATTTATTCAATTCTTTTTAACTATTGAATAAGATTTTCACCTTGGATTTATCCTTATACCTTGACAAAATAATGTTTTTAGGAGGTCTACATATACTAATGCAATTGTCCCAAGTCATCCCAATGCATTTGTATGCAAATTCTTTAAGATATTCTCCATCATGTCACTATTAGGGTCTTAGGGAGGTTTAAGGGGGTTTGGGTTCATAACAATGGTTCATAAAGGTTAAGACACTAACCTATGAACCAATGCCACTATTTTATTCTAGATAATGCCCCTAAATTCTCTCAAAGTTTCTATCTCCCCGGGTAATTATTTTGTATAGTTATGAGCTCATCAAGTTGTTCTTTAGGTGATAATTATGCATTTATGTACCCATAAGGAAATTTTGAGACACAATGACCAATTTTGATCCTTCCTCTACAATATTTTATTTCTCAAACACTTTAAAATCCTTGAAAAATATATTTATAATAGTTTGAGGTGTTATCTAATCCCATTTTTTCCTCTTTTCTAATCTTCAAGTAGCACTATTTTGAGAGTGGTATTAGACCAACAAGCCTAAAGGTAGAATTCCTAAGTTTTATCTCTAAATTAGAGCTATGGAGCACTTGGACACCCTTTTTGGTATGGATATCATTCCTTAAGTCCCTTATATCATCTATATTGGAAAGGTTATTCCACTTACCTCTTCCTTATGAACACACAGTCCCCTAAATAGACTTGTTTGAAAGTGATTATTGGACATAGAGACCCTTGTAAGTGGTCACTAAGAAATTATTTAAGACCTCTAGATCCTTATCCATCCTTATAACATATAGGATGTGTAGACCTCTTCCAATCTCTTGTATATAGGCTTGGAATATCTCTCTTAGGTTTGATCTATACACTTCATACCTTGCATGTGCCAACCAATAGATCATTTGGGTGCCCATGTGGCTTGAGGAGACCATTAAGATTTTTTCAAGACCCAACCATCTCATTTTGAATCATTTGAGGGTGAAATTTCCTCCTCAAGTTTTAATCAAGGTTTTAGAGGGTTTTGGTGGCCTACCATCTTAATGATGGTTCATAGAGTACATGCCCCAAAACAAAAACTTTTTCCATGGATGTCTAGCCCGTAGACCCTTTCAAATATTATGAATAGATCTTGGTCCCATGAAGACTATATGGTGAGTAACGACTAAAATTTGGTGACCTTCATGATATTAGTAAGAATTTTTGATGGTTTAATAGTCTTAAGGATTATTCATAGAGTATTTCTCTTGAATCCCACTCTTCCCTCCACAAATCTTAAGTGTATAAGGGTCCCCAACTCCCCTAAGAGAATTGATCTTGAGTTATCATTCCATATGAGATATTAGTATTTGAATTGGCATATCAACATGGAAATTTAAGATAGTGGATCTTGAGAGGGGTGTTAAGACCAAAATGGCCAATTTTATACTTTATTATACCTAGAACAACTCCTTTAAGACCTGAATCATCACCATAAATCTTCTCATAACCTTAAATCTACTTGGTGGGTTTAGATCTGCTACTAAGGTGAGGATGGGGTATTGAGGGTCAAGGATAACCTTAGGTCTTAGAAGGTTAGACTAACTCTATAACCTTAAGCCACTTCTAGGTGTGTTTATGGCCCCAATGTTTTATTATCACCTTCCTCCATCTGATTCCCACCCTTTACATTTGACCTCATCTACCTAGACCACCATTTTAACCCCTCTCTCTCTTAGGTCTACCTTAATCATCACTATTCATTTCAAGTACTTTAAATAGTTTATATTGGAGACCTAATTAAAGTATATTTTGACTCCCTATAATGATATAATTAGGCCCAAGTAACATATTCTCAATATCTAACCATATATTTTGAGGCTTATCCTCTCTAACTCTACTACTACATCTTAGTCACATAGTCATTTGCTTAGGTTTGTGTGTCATAAGTGTTTAACTCAAGCCAAACAAGTTTTAATCTTGACCATATCCATAGGATAATTAGGAGTATTATTACCATTAAAAGGGGGAATGATCTAACCATTAGCAACCATGTTATTTACATTAGTTAGTCATTCTAACTAGCTAGGTAGATTTAAATGCATTTATTCTACTACTCATGCCTAAGTGAGCTTACTTGGTCATCATTTCAAGTTTATTTGCTTCTCAAGGCCATGACCTATATACCTTGACTATATATTTGATTAATTTTCTCCATTGGCATATAAAATATTATATTCAAGTTAAGAATATACTACCTATAGTTATATAGTAGTGATCCATTTATGTTAACTATTAAGAGGTCTCTATGCAGGTTCCTTAGCTAAAAGAGTGCTTCCATTATTATGCTTGAGACCCTAATGGCCTTCCTTAAATTCAAATAACATCCTATTAAGATAGCCATCTCTATAATTTATAACCCTTCTTTTCATTCCTAAGATTCAGCTACATATGATGGTTTTAAAATCTTTAGAAGCTAGCCTAAGTTAGCCTCCTAAACTTGGTAATGTTTCCTTATGTGTATTCATGTTTGGATATTCCCTTCTCTCATAATTTTAATGGATCTTGATAACATTATGGTTTATTTGACCTAGTTTCTATGATTTAGGCTTGGGAAGAAAGGATTAACCTATAGTTAATGGTTATAGGTTCCTATGGAGTCTCAAAATTTGAGTTTAGAGCCTATTATGAGGTGGATTTGATTAGTGATACCATTAGATAGTATAGGTTCTTTGAGAGATTTATATGGGATATTGGTTCACGTTCAAGACCACACAAGAGGACCCTAGACAGTCTTATTCACATACTCAACAAGGCAAGGCATTTATATTTCATTAATTCGACACATGGAGTGATAAATTAAAACCTAGGATTCTATGAATACCTTAACTTCTGTTAATGAACCTTAACTTATACTAATCAAGTATATAAAGGTATTAGAGGACTAGTTCATGTTTCCTTGTATATAAGGGCCATAATGAAGTCTAGTTATTATGATAAGGGGACTTTTATACATGAATACCACACTATTTATTACTCCATAGTGTTCTAATGACCTCTAATAGCCATTATCATGCAACACTCAGTCCATGTATGTATTGAAGATCAACTATCAGTCATACTCATTTGAAGCAATAATTTTGGGAGAGTTGAAGGTCCATCTAACCACTCCACTTGTAATAAGGAGTCAATAGGATCTTACCAAATTTAATAAACCATCATCAAACCTAAAACCACTGTCCATTCTTAGATATGTGCATTGGAGGCTCTTCTTCATCAAGGAAACTTTGTCTGTAGTCTATAGATAGTGATAACTTGGGTTTTTCTTGTCCCCATAGGCTCACACATGTGAAATAGGGGTGGATAATGAAATTTAAGGACCCTAATGACTTCAAAAAAACATTTATAATCATTAGTTTCATAAAGTAGGCCAAAAATACACTAAAACTATTCCATTATTGACCTTGTGTGGATGTAGAAGGCCAATTTGGTTATCCTAGTTTCTTAAATATTATTCATAAAGCATGGTTGATCATTATGTAAACCAATTCCAAGAATCAAAATTCCATTATAACCCTTTCTTATATCCAAGATCTCAGGTTATCATCTTCTCTCTCTTATTTATACTATAAAGGAACTTGAGGTGATATCCATGGCTACCAACGGGGATGATGGGAAGGAGGGGTCATTTTTTCATCCTTCTTGGATTTAAACTCCTATATTTTATCACTTAATGAATGTATTGACTCCCCTCTATATATCCCTAACTATTTATGACCATGTTCATACTGGACAAATCTATAATTACTTGAAAACTCTTATAAAACACTTATTTACTAAATTTTCTTATGTTTTCAGACCTTAAAAATTTATTAGGAGGTAGGAGGAGGGAAAAGAGGGGTTAAAATTCATTTCAAACTATGAATTATGGATGTGGAAGTTGGAGAGCCATTGTTTCCCATGTATGAACCCTTTTAGTGGACAATCAAAGCATTTTAACTTTTGAGAAGATACCCTTTACATATAAAACCATTTATTCATGGAAATATTCTGATCATGGATACCTTTTAATGCATGATTTATGGTCTTATTGGTGTTTTGGGGTCAAACTAGCATTGTTCTATGGTTACACACCCTTTATGAAAGAAATACATATCATTCCAAGTTAAACCTCAAATGGAGGCTACCTTAATATCAATCAAAGGACCTTAAAAGATTCTAAGGAAAAAAAAGGTTACCACATATTTATTATAACACCCTCAACCCCTCTTATCTAGATATACTTTGTAGACATTCAACATACTTAGATGGATTTATGACATGCCACAAGCTGCAACATTAGGGCATTTTCCATAGGTATAAATATGGACTATTAAGATCTATTTTAGCATTAATTTTCACCCTTAAAGAGGGTTTTTCTGGCTCTCTAAAACTAAGCTACAAAATGGGAACAACCCCAAGCTATGGGTGTCTTATTGTGGGGTTGAACCTCTAGGTTATGGGCCATCTCCTTAGGTGTACCAGTTAAGCTCTTAGTAATATAATTATTTGATTTGATAAAGGGTTTATAAATGGGAAAGGAAGAACTTAAAACATAAATAAAGGTGATACACCATATAATTATACTCCAACTACACTAAAACACACACTATTGAAACCAAAATACCTGCCACTCACACAACCCTAACACTAGCTAAGTTTGCATAAGTAACTCTTTATATAAATGGGTTAGAATATGAAGGAATAGACTTATTCAAATCATACATCAGAACTATTACTAATAAACATGACTCAATACCTTCAAAATAAAATCTATCATACACAAAGGTGAAGGGAGAGGACAAAAATCAAGGGGAGAACTCCCATCACATGATCCTCATCAAACAAACCATAATACACACAAAGATGCAAGCACATTATAAGGTAATAAATATTATTAAGTTAAATATGTTATATAATTATAAAAAACATATATTTTCCCCTTTCCAAATCATGGATCATATTTTACAATGAGGAGAACAAGTCTCTTATATAGAAGAATGAGGAGAAGAGAGGAGCAAAAAGCATTTAGAAGTCAATTAATGACCTTTAACCACATCCAAGGCTACCATTTTTAATTTAAAATGTGGGAAAAGGAATTATGCATTAATTTATGTTGTTTTATCTCCTTGAGTACCTTTCAAACTTTCAATTTTAACTTAAATGCCCTAAAAAGGCTTCAAAAAGCTCTATTTTTGGCATATTAGGAACCTTTTGGTCTAAAAGTTTCCTGACTTGGATGATGTCATCATCCAATCAAGGGAGAAAATTATTTTTTATTACATAATTATTATTTATTTTTAATCCACTTTCATTTAAAATCTCCTCAACTCTCTCCAACTTTCCCACTTGACAAATTCACCATACTTGACCACTCACCTTCTGAAGCTTTCTTTGACCATTAGCGGTTAGTCACTTTAGCATTAGCTGTTTATAATTACATAAAGTAAATTGAGTATAATTTAACTTTGACATGAAATATTTTTATCTTAAACCTTCAAATGGAACACCATGGAACCTATAATTACCCCTTTGAACTTAAACATTGACCATTAGAGACCCTTTGAGAGCCTGGGCCACCATGAGAATCTTCACCCTTAACCTTGCCAATGCCTCTAGAAGATTTATTATGAAATTAATAGTTATTTTATATTCCATATGATGATTTATTGACCATTTATGGTCTTTAAATATCCCTGGTTCTGCATAACTCCATTAATGGAGGTCAACCATGTTGAAAACCTTCAAAACATGCAATTTTAGCCATTTTGGGCCTCAAGACAACCCACACGTGCAAAAAATATTTTAAAAATTGGTTAATAATATGATTATGGTATTTTATTAGTATTTTTATATGTTTATAAGACCATTTTATGGAAATTTAGGATGTTTTAGGAGGTTTTGGGCAAAACTGATCTTTTGAGAGGGTTAGGCAAGCTAAAACCTACAATTAGCTTTAATGATGGTTATCAAATTTTAAGGGTTAAATGTGTAAAATGAGATATTTTTATTTATTAAACTAATTATCCACACTCTCCTCAAAATTTTATGTCCTAACTTGTTCCCAAGTGTGAGAAACGTTCAAAACAATTTAGCTTCTCGAGTGGCAAAAAGGTAATTTGAAGGTTTGAGAATGGGCAAACTTCTTAATGATTGTTCATAAAAATAGGGGTATAAAGGATGAATAAATTAATTTAATTGGAATATAAAAACATCCATAAATATTATCTAACTCATTATCCCCCCATGTGACCTCTATGACATGTGCCAAATAAGTGAAACTTGACCTTTGAGCTCCAAAACTGCACTTGGCTGAGAGAGTGAAAAAGAGGCCAAAACCAAAATTTAAAATCAAATGGATTTGAATAACTAATTTTATTATTTTAACATGTAATTAATTTATAAATGGATTAAAAATTCTTTGTAACACATGAAAAATATCAAAACTTGATTAATCACTTGTTAATCCATCACCAGCCTTCTCAAGGCATGCATTGGTTTTGGGGTCTCTCTACATATTTGAAGTCATCCTTGGCCTCATTGACTAACTAGGATTATTTTGGATAATTATTAAATTATTTTTGGACCATTATCAACCCTTGGATCACTCTATATCTCCTTGAAATAACCTAAGAAGGTTTGCCACCTCTAGGCCTAGGTGTATCTCAAGGAGTCTTTTGCTAGTTTGAGCCACTTGTGTCTTTTACCACATATTAAATAAAATTTATATCATGATAATGGATATTTTTAATACTTATTATAAATATTCAATCCATAAGTTACCCATTTTACCCCTAAAACCTTCACTTTTAGACCTAGTTTTGAGCACGGACTCCATTAATAAAGATATGAGAACTTGATTTTTCTTTCTTGATCTCTCTCTATATAAATATAGGACCATACACTATACATTATAAGTTAAATTAATTATTTTAAGGAATAAAAATATTTTTACAAATGCATCATGCACTCAAAACATCCATTTTCTTCTTGAAGCTCCATTCTATCTCTCTCATGCTTGTGAGAAATAAGAAAACTAAGAAGGGAGAAAAGGCCATATCATGAGATATAAGAACTATAAATACCTAATTATTTTTAATTTGGACATTTAAAAACTCAAAATAATATTAAAATCACTTTTTTCATCATTTAATCAAATAAAATCTCTGAAAACACAAATTTAGACTTGATGCACACCCTAGCTCTATGTTCTCCTCAATGGACAAGCATAGGTTGTGTAAAAATAGAGGGTAATTACACTCTTATTTTGGTAAAAAAAAGATAATATATAGTTATATAAAATTATTATGAACATATATACCAAATATAATATGTTTATTGTACCTATATATGCCCCAAAATGCATTTTTTGGCTCCCAAACACACTCAAAAATTGTGAAATGTGAGACATAGGGAGAAATAAATAGATGTATCTTGAGATTTATGAGGTCTCAATACCTAATTAATTTTTATTAAATATATTAGTACCCATATAACTTATAAAATCATTATATTTTACAATTCAACCCTTTAAGTGCCTTAACAATGCCTTTTTCAACTATATACATTTGCATGCCAAAACCTTAAATTCAGCCAAATTATAATTTTCCACTTTTTGACTCTAAAACTTTATCGATGAAGGTATATAAATTTAAAATATTCCAAATAATATCTCAAACCACATTTTATTTTTATTAAAAATCTCAAAAAATGGGAAAGTTCTCTCAAAAACAAGCTTTGAGGGTCTAAGAAGGGCTTAAAATTGAGTTTGGATTTGATGACGGTTCTTTAGTTATAGGGACAAACTAAGGAAAATAAGATAGGTTTATGGATATAAAAAATTAAAATAAGTATAATAAAAACTTAAGGTTGTGAGGGCGATGGCGGGAGCGCAGGCTGGGAGTGGCGTAGGAGAGAACAGGCTGCCGACTGGCCCCAGGAAGGAAGGATCTCTACCTGGGGCGTACTCTTGCAACGCAGAACAGTCCCATATTCATGAGCGTTCAAAGCTCAGTAAGGTTAATGGATGTCTTTTGAGAAGCCAGGAAAGACCAGTGGTGGTCATATCCCCTGAAGCTGTGAAAGATGATGTTGAGTACCTTTCTGCCCATACTCTTATTTGTAAATTCCTGGGTATAAGAATTTCATTGGCTGCCTTAGATGCCTGGATTTGCAGGTCTTGGCATATTGAAGGAGACTTCGACATTATTTTAGCTAGGAACAGCTATTTTTTAGTCAATTTTTCCTCAGTTGCAGACCAGAACAGGGTCTTTAAGGGGGGCCCTTACTTCTATGACCGTGTGGGGCTTTTTCTTAAACCATGGCATTCGGGTTTTAACTCGGCTGATGAATTACCTGCTTGTGTGCCGGTCTGGGTCCGTTTTCCTCAGCGCCCTTTGGAGTTTTGGAGGGAGGATGTTCTCAGGCAGATTGCGGCCACGCTTGGAACACCGACAGCTATTGCCCATCAATCGTTGGACAAAAAGGTAATTTCTTACGCCCGTGTGTGTGTTGACATTGATTTAAATAATCCATTGCCAGATTCCATGGAGATATGTATGGCTTCCTCGTCCTGGATCCAGCAGATTGATTATGAGGCTATCCCTTTTAGATGCCGAATTTGTCATACATATGGCCATCTGCATAGACAGTGTCCACTTGCTGCCAAAGATAGTGGGATTAATCATGACTCTTCCACACCAAAGAATGCAGTCACTGGAAAAGGAACAGGTAGAGAGAGTAACTTGGTTCATGAAAAGTTGCTATCTGATAGAGCTGTCAAAGGGAAATATCCAGCTGGCAGTGACAGATTTGCGCATAGCTCTGCTGATTATGCTGGTACAGATTCGGAGGGGTTCACAACAGTGAGGAGACGTATGAGAGGGGGTGGTCAGAAGCGCAAAAATATAGATAGACAAGTTGACATGGGATTTAACAGGTTTGAGGCACTAGATAGTATGGCCATTGAGGATGGCCTTTCGGATGAAGAACAGGGAGAAGCTCTTGAAACGGACCAGCAAGGTTCTGTGCCTATTGTGGATCAGGATATGATGACATTGCTGTCTCTAGAGCACTCGTTGGGGCCAACTGAAGGTGCAATTGAGACAGAGACTGTAAACCTTAATAAGGAAGTGAAATGGGCTGACCTTGTCAAGGAAGTTGATGCTGGTAGGAAGGACAAGGGTTCTCCTTCTACGCTTGGATTGGCACAGAGGCCTTTTAAGAAAGCTAACTCCTCTAATCTCTCTAAGGCAGGGCGAAGAAAGGATTTAGAAAAGATCAAGCTTACTGGTGATCTACTGGTGGAATCAGGGGTTGTTAAAACCTTAGATGAACATTTCCCCCATGTTCCCCAATGATTGTCTTATCATGGAATGTGAGGGGTTTGAACAGCTGCCCCAGACAAAAGGCTATTCGAAGATTGGTGCTTGATCATACTCCGGATATCCTGTGTATCCAGGAAACGAAAGTGTCAATTGATTTACTGTTTGCTTGTTTGCCAAAAATTTGGCGTTCTGGCCATTTTCAAGGTGTTGGAGCGCTGGGAAGCTCTGGGGGTTTAGCAACTTGCTGGGACTCGAGAAAGATATTGCCTCTTCATTGGTTTACCTGCATTTCTGCCCTCTCCATGGTTGCCTCATCTCTTGACACAGGGGAATTGATTCTTGTCACTAATGTCTATGCGCCGGTAGACATAGATGGACAACTTCTGCTTTGGGAACATATTCGTTATGTTCGTAGCTGCCACCCATTCTTACCGTGGATTGTTATGGGAGACTTTAATGCTGTTATGAATTTGGAGGAGAAAAGAGGAGGGCTGTCCCGGCTGGGTCCCTCTACCGAGTGCCTTCGCAATAATGTTGAGACTCTGCGCCTCTCTGATGTTAGTCCCTCCAATGGAATGTTTACCTGGAGCAACAGAAGATTAGGTTCGGCTGCCATTTCAGAGCGTCTTGATAGATTTCTTGTTTCCTGTTTCTGGAGGTCTAGTGCCTTCTCTCTCACCTCGGATATCTTGGATTGGAATGGGTCGGATCATTGGCCCATCAGGCTCTCCATAAATCTTATTGAGGGACCTAAAAAACCCCCCTTTAAGTTTCAACTGATGTGGCTTCGTGACTCTTCGCTCCAGGAGTGCATGGAACTGTGGTGGAGACAGGGGGCGCCGGCTCACGGTACAGCTATGTATTCCTTCCAAAAAAAACTGCAGTATGTCAAGAGAAAATTGCAGATTTGGAATAGAGAGTGTTTCGGTAATTTGCATGGTATGAGGAAGAGGGCACAGGATGAGCTGGCTGCAATCACAAGGCAAATTAGAGACTCTGGTCTCTCGGAATCGCTGAGTCAGGAGGAGGCTAGAGCTGCCAGCTCCTTGGAGGAATGGGAATTACGTGAAGAAATTTATTGGAAGCAAAAGGCACGGATAGACTGGCTGCAAGAAGGTGATAAGAATACGGCTTTTTTTCATAAGTCGGTTCAAGCGCGGAGAAATAGAAATGTTATCACTTCTCTTGTTGCCCAGGATGGGAGACGGGTGACTTCTTCTCAAGCTATCAGTGAGGAAGCTGTTAGCTTCTTTTCAGCTCTCTTTGCTGATGATTTGGCTCCTGCTGACAAAGCAGAATCGGCTGTCCTTTCTTGCATCCCCCAGTTGGTGAGTGCGGATATGAATGCTTGTCTCATGAAGCCCATTGGGATGGCCGAGGTGGAGGAGGTTGTTTTCAGCATGAAGAGAGGCAAAGCACCTGGCCCGGATGGGTTTCTGGTGGATTTTTTTTAGAGCTTTTGGAGCATCATCAAGCAGGACCTTATGGCTGTCATACAGGAGTCGCACACTAATAAGGAAATGCTCAAAGCTCTAAATGCTACTTTTCTTGTTCTGATTCCGAAGAAGGAGCAGCCTATTCAGCTTGATGAGTATAGGCCCATTGTGCTTTGTAATGTGGTCTATAAAATCATCACCAAGCTTATAGCGCTGAGGCTTAAAATTTATCTTCCCAGGCTTATTTCGGAGGAACAAGGAGGCTTTGTGGCCGGTAAGCAGATTTTGGACGGAGTTGTCTTAGCTTCAGAAGCTATTCATTCTATGAGTACGTCCCAGGAGCGGGGAATGTTCATTAAGCTTGATCTTGCTAAAGCTTATGACAGAGTTAGCTGGAGATTTTTGCAAAAAGTTCTTTTGGCATTTGGATTTAAGCGGGATTGGATTTGTTGGGTGATGAGCTGTATCACGTCACCTTCCTTCTCGGTCCTTATCAATGGGACTCCTTCTGAGCTTCTTGGTGCCTCCAGGGGTCTTCGCCAGGGGGACCCTTTGTCCCCATACCTGTTTATCATTCTTGCGGAGGGCCTTGGCAGGCTCTTCAAATACCGTGTCTCTCAGAATGTTATACAGGGTTGGAGGTGGGGAGAGGGATCCTCCCCTCTCACCCATTTACAATTTGTGGATGACACGATTTTGACTGGGAGTGCTCGTATAAGTGAGGCGGAGGCTTTCCGTCACACTTTGGACACTTATCTGGCAGCTTCTGGGCAAAAAATTAATGAGCATAAGTCTTCTATTTTCTTTTTCAACACGCCGAAGCTCATCCAGAGAAGGATCGCCACTATTTTACGCTTTCAGACTCAGAGCCTGCCGGTTATTTACCTTGGCATTCCCATTGTGGTGGGAAGACAGCCTAGGCTGTATTGGCAGAATATTCTTGATAAGTTGAGACTTAAGGTGAGCCACTGGACTCATAGATGGCTATCTACTGTGGGTCGTGTGACTCTTCTTCAATCAGTCATCCAGGCGCTCCCGATATATCGGTGTATGGTGCAGGCCGCCCTGACTTATTTTCTAAAGGAATTTGATTCCCTCTCGAGACAGTTTCTTTGGAGCGGAAATTTGCAGAATAACAAGTGGAGTCTCGTTAATTGGGATACTGTTTGTAGACCGAAGAGGGATGGGGGCCTTGGTTTACGCTCGGCTATCTTGGCCAGTCAGGCCCTAGCTGCCAAGCTCTATTGGAGGTGGTGTTCCAGCTATTCGTCTCTTTGGGCCTGAGTTCTGGCGACTAAGTATTTTCTGGGAGTGGATCCACAGGTGATTCCCAGGCTCCCGCTTGAGGGCAGAGGGTCTATGGTGTGGAACACTCTCAAGCGAGGAGCGCAGCTGGTTAAAGATAGCTTGTTTTGGGTTTGCAGGAGTGGTATGGATGCTTTCTTCTGGGAGGACTCTTGGGATGGGGAACCTCCACTTTTTTCATCGCATCCGCATTTACAGGAGCTAGGAGCTGTGTTTCTCATGGCTGGTTGGCACAAGGTGGAACATTATAAAGAGGTTTTCGATTTGGGAACTACGGTTGGCTGCAGATGGAAGGACCCGTCCGAGTGGCCGCCTGGGGGCTCTGAAGAGGATAGGAAGGAATTAGTATGCATTCTGGCTTCCAGAGGTTGTAGTTCCCTGCAGGGTAGAGATGAGCTGGCGTGGGGAGGGGATGATACTGGTCATTATTCTGTGGCGTCTGGATATCTTGCTCTAACTAGACACCTCCCGCTTCGTGGTTTGTTTGCTTGGGGCAAAAAAATTTGGAATCAGAATTCGTGGCCCAAGTGCAATTTTTTCCTATGGCTGCTTACTCACAACAGGTGTCTCACCTGGGAAAATCTATGCAAGCGAGGTTTTCAGGGACCTTCCAGGTGTGTTTTGTGTTTTAACTGTGAGGAAAATGGTGCTCATATTTTTTTCCAGTGTAAGTACGCTCTGCAGCTTTGGCATTGCTGGTGGGAGGCGTGGAGGCTGCCTTGCTGGCATGCTTCGTCTCTTGTGGACTTCTGGAGTCGATGGGGTCAGGCTCCTACCAAGAATTTCTTTTTATGTAGTGCCTGGTCTGTGGGTCCCTCCTTTATCTTATGGAACCTGTGGATTGAGAGAAATAAAAGAATTTTTAGAGGCGTCCAGCTGGATGTGCAGACTCTGTGGGCAAAGGTTAGCCGTGCGATTCAAGAAACTCTAAGTGTCAAGTGCGCTGAGATGCAGGGGATCGACCCTGAAGATAATACTTTGTGTTTGCGCCTTGGCTTAGCGCTGAACTTGAGACGTTCTGGAGATTCGACCTGTCACTTGGGGAGTGGCTGTAGACAGAAGTTGCGCCCTATTGATAGAGAGGGCCGGTGGCAGCCCCCGGTGGACGGGTTCATTAAAATTAACACCGACGGCTCCTCTCGGGGCAATCCTGGTGCGGCTGGCATAGGTGGCATTGCTAGGAATAGTGCTGGTGGTGTGCAGTTCCTGTTTTCGGTCTACAAAGGCCAGTATACTAACAACTTCATGGAAGCCGAGGCCATCCTGGAGGCGGTGAAGGTGTGCTGTTGGAATGGCTGGAGTAATATCGTTTGTGAATCCGATTCGCAAATTGTTGTTAATCTTTTGAATAAAGGTATGTCTGGTAAAGTTGAGTGGCACCTCAATGAGATTATTCTGCAGATTCTGCAATTAAGCTCCTCTCTGCAGTCGATTTCTTTTAACTACATTCCCCGTGAATGGAATGCTGTGGCGGATTGCCTTGCCAAATGGGCGTCGGAACAAGGCCCCTCTTGGAATATTATGGATAGTACTATGATCCCCAGTAGTTTATATCAGCAACTGGTTCAACTGTTGGACCAGGACAATGCTATGTAACTGTGGTTTTTCTTGTTTTTAATATATTTTTACCCCTCTTTTAGTTCAAAAACTTAAGGTTGTAAATGTTAAGGAAAGTATTGATATCACCCCCTTCTCTTCTAGCACTCTAGGCCTCTCTTAGCTCTCTAGGCCTAGAAAACTAATTATGGATATTTTATCATTTACATATATTACAAATATTGGGAAATGTTTTATTCACAATTTTAAATATACCATTATGTTCCATACCAAATTTTAGACCTTTAAACCTTGTTATCATATGCAAACCTTGAAGTAGTTATGGCACTAAGCTTGACAATATGCATGGTTTAGGCAGTCAAAACAAAAAAAATCTTCCTTGAGGGATTAATGGAGAATATAATGTCATTATATCATTATATTAATAATTATTCACCATCAAAATAACCATTTATCTACCCATTAGTTTTTATTTGACCTGACACAGATGTTTTTCCCT
The DNA here is from genome assembly GCA_037957365.1 of Torreya grandis. Taxonomy (NCBI): domain Eukaryota; kingdom Viridiplantae; phylum Streptophyta; class Pinopsida; order Cupressales; family Taxaceae; genus Torreya; species Torreya grandis. The sequence continues at coordinate 531,942 of JARHVA010006156.1, read as the reverse complement.
TCACCTTAGTCTTCTTGGCTTTTAAGCTTGCTAATGAGTGTTCTTGCACCCTAACTCCAAATTTATGATCTAATTTCGATGGTTTATGGGGTTATATTCCTTAATCATAAAAATTTTAATTAAGGGGTGTTTAAATTTGGTATAATGAGGCAAAAAATGGTTAATAATCTTTGTGACTCTGTGGGGTTAGCTATCTTGCTAGCCAAAAGACTTGTGCCTCGTATATCCATTAATAAAAAGAGTCTCTCAAAATATCCAACAAAATGATATGAATATTATTTGAATTGATTACATCCTCTAAAAAACCTCTGAAATTTATAACAACATGCTACCTCTAAATCATACAACAATGAAAACTAACTATACAAGCAAACTATACCAAAGGCACTTAGAGAAAGCAAACACACTAGCTACTATATACAACTAGCCTAAAGATTTATCCTCCTCTTAGATGAAAATTAAAGGTTATTGGATCACTCCCTTCATGAAGAGGAACATGATGAAAGACACTCTACTTTTTAAACACTATTCTTGCTAAATCATACCTTTCATGAGGGTCAACTAGAACAAACATGTCCACAATGTAGAAGTACTCTTGAGATGACTCAAAATTATCCCATGATGATCTTCAATGTGAACAATGTCTTGGGAGAAGGTCTCAATATAATTTGGGAGAGTGAATTCTATCTCTCCACTTGGTGTCTCTTCAAAGCTAAGAGATCATTCCAACATATTTATGACTGTAACCTTGGCCGTCAAGAGCTCATTAGTCTCATACTTTATCTTGGTATCCATTTGATAAATTTCTTGTCTTGGAAGTGAAGGTTGGGTGTCCAAGTTTGAAAAAATAGACTCTAGGTCATCCCAAAAAGAAGCTTCCTCTTGGTCACTTGGGATAATGCCAACCTTACCACCATTATTACTCTATTCACCTTTAAAGAAGCCACATAGAATCTCACCAACCCATCTAAGATTCAAAATGTTATATTCATGTGGTTCTATATCTGACCACTCTCTTTCATTCTTGAAGACATCAGTACTGCCTTAAATAGACAATTCATCCTAAGACTGGTCAGCCTATATAACCTAGTTTTCAAGATCATTTTCATGCTCTATAAGATTCATAGGTTAGTTTAGTACCTCTACCTAGACCATGAAGTCATGGTATAGTTATTTTCATACCTCATTTTGATCTTCTTGATCAACACTAGTATCAAGTATGATTTCAAGCTCCAAAGGATGGAAACATAACTTGTCTTCTTCACCCACCTCACTTAGGAGGTCATATTTATCTTCAAATAAGGCTAAAATATATTTATATCCTTATTTATGACCACTTATTTCAAACTGATCAACTGTACCTTCCATAGATAATGGGTGTTTACTTGACCAAGTGAAAACTAGCTCAACTTGCCTATCTAGCTCCAAACTAATTTTTAGTTTATTTGATGAAGTGGTATGCCTATAAATATTTTTTCCTCATACACACTTAACTAATATTATTTAGACTCACTTGAGACTACAAGCTCTTCCTTTGTCATTTGTAAAACAATTTCTTTCTCCAAGAGGGTGATGGTGGGAGGGTGAAGTTCACCTCACTTGCAACTTAAGAGAGTGTGGTTCCAACTAAGTACCTTGAGTGGTCTCTTTAATGGCTCTTAAAGAAAAGAGAAATAGTCTTGAAAATATTTTAGGTCAAGTTCATTGAACTAAGCTAACACCTATTTGTTATTCTCTTCAACTACTAACTCTTTCTCTTAAACTATTTCTTGGACCACCACAACTAACACCTCTTCCTTCTTCTATATGTCTTTCTTCACTAATTTCCATGATGAAAATGTGTATCTTAAAACCACCTTATCTTCTTATTTAATGGGTATAGGAGAGGTTGGTTTCGCAAGAGAAGGCATGATATATTCAGGGTCTAAGGTGTAGGAGGGTGTCCAAGTTGAGGTGGTTTTGAAATCTTGAATGGGAATGGGCGTAGGGGTAGGAGATGGTAAAATAGTTTGTTTGGGTTTGACATACCCATACTTCTAATGATTAAAAATATCTTCTATCAATATTATCCATTCCTTTACTTGGTTCTTCTCAAATTCTAGATAGTCTCCCTCTTCAATGACTTCCCACACACTCCAAAACTCTTGCAAAAAGTTACTTGTCTTATTCATGGCATGGATGGGGACTATTTTCTAAGGGATACCTCTACATTCACCTTCATGATTTATTTCCCATGGTTTAGAATTATTTTATTGACTCTTTAAAAATATGAGCTTTGACAAGGTTGATTAGGGGGCTGATTTGAGGCTCTTGGAGGCTAGGTTTTAGACTCTTGGATAGGAGAGGGCATAGAAAACTGATTTGCTTGTGCTTTATTAAATCCTAACAAGGATGTAAAAAAATAAACATGGTCTTAACAAAGGGGATTATATGAATAACTTGGTTTCCAAAGGGACTAATTTTGGTCATGTGTAGGGGTGGGAGGGAGGTAAGAGCCATGGTAGGGATGATAGGTTGTTGAGGGCCACATGGGGGAAACACATAAACATTATTAGCTTGATAAGTGTGATGATGAGGTAGATAATGAGCATGATGATCAAAATATGTTTGATCGTACATACCAAATTCTAAAATTAGGCACTTAGGTTGCCTAACCAGCTAATATTCATAGTGGAGTCACCATTGGTGTTTGCAAACATGCTTCCAAAGGTTGATTGCATTAAAAGACAACACCAAAAACCTTTCAATGAGATGTATAATGAATTAGAAGTCCCACCAAGCATGCCATCAATTATTATAGCATTAATTTTCACCCTTGGATATGGTTCTTTAGGTTCTCTCTAACTAAGCTACAAAATGGGAACAACCCCAGTCTATGGGTGTCCTATTGTGGGGTTAAACCTCTGGGTTATGGGTCATTTCCTTAGGTGTACCTATTAAGCTCATATTAAGCTAATTATAAGACTTTTTAAAGGTTTTATAAGGGGGAAAGGAAGAAATTAAAACATAAATAAAGGTAATATACCATACAATGATACTCCAATTGCACTAAAACACACACAACTAAAACCAAAATACCTACCACTCACACAACCCTAACACTAGCTGAGTTTACATAAGTAATTCTTCAAAAAGATTGTATAAATGGGCTAGAATATGAATTAATGGACTCATTCACATCATACATCAAACCTATTACTAATAAACATGACTCAATACCTTTGAAATCAAATCTATCATACACAAAGGTGAAGGGAGAGGACAAAAATCAAAGGGAGAACTCCCACCACATGATCCTCATAAAACAAACCATAATACACAAAAAGATGCAATAATATTAGAAGGTAATAAATATTATTCACTTAAATATGCTATATCATTACCAAATAAATTATATTTTACCCTTTCCAAAAAATGGAGCATATTTTACAATGAAGAGAACAAGTCTCATATATAGAAGAATGAGGAGAAGAGAGGAGTAAGAAGCATTTAGAAGTCAATAAATGACCTTCATCCACCTCCAAGGATACCATTTTTTAGTTACAACATGTGAAAAGTAATTATTCCTTAATTTATTTTGTTTTATCTCATTTATTACCTTTCACATTTTCACTTTTAACTTAAATGGCTTAAAAAGGCAACAAAAGCTCTATTTTTGGCGTATTAGGCACCTTTTGGTCTAAAAGTTTCTTGACTTGGATGATGTCATCATCCAATAAAGATATATAATTATTTTAAATTATATAATTACTATTTAGTGTTTCTTCACTTGCCTTGAAAATATCCTCAACTCTCCCCAACTTTCCCACTTGATAAATTCACCATACTTGACCACTAGCCTGCTATAAGCTTTCTTTGACCATTAGCGGTTAGTCACTTTAATATTAGATGTTTATCAGTCCATAAATTAAATATAGTATAATTTAACTTTGAAATTAACTCTTTTTATCCTAAAACTAAAAATGGAACACCATGGAACCTGAAATTACCCCTTTGAACCTGCACCTTGACCATTGGAGACCCCTTGAGAGTTTAGGCCACCATGAGAGTCTTCACCCTTAAGATTTCCAATGCCCCTAAAATATTAATTATGATATTAAAAGTTATTTTAAATTTTATATGATACTTTCCTGACCATTCATGGTTCTAAAACATACTTGGTTCTTCATGACTTCATTAATGGAGGTCAATCATGTTCAAAGCCTTCAAAACATGCAATTTTAGCCATTTAGGGCCTCAAGACAACCCAAACATGCCAAATTTATTTTAAAAATGGGTTAAAAATGTGATTATTTTATTTTATTAATATTATTATATGTTTTTAGGACCATTTTATGAGGTTTAAATAGGTTTTGGGCAAAACTAGTCTTTTGAAAAGGCTAGACAAGCTAAAACCTGCAATTAACTTTGATGATGTATCTCTAATTTTAACAGTGAAATATTTAAAATAAGATATTTTTATGGATAAAACTTATTACATAAACTATCCTCCAAGTTTTAGGTCCTAAATATTTTCCAAATGTGAGAAATGATCAAAATAATTTGGCTTCTTAGGTGGCAAAAAGGCAATTTGAAGGTTTGAGAGTGGGAAAGCTTCATAATGATTGTTCATAAAACCAAGGGTTTTCATGGAAATATAAATGGATATAATTTTAATATAAAAACCTCCATCAACCTTACCTTACTCTTGATCCCCCATGAAACCTCTATGACATGAGCCAAGCAAGTGAAACTTGACCTTTAAGTTTTAAAAATGCATTTGGCCAAGAGAGTGAAAAAGAGGCCAAAACCAAAATTTGACCTCAAAAAGATTTGAATAGATAATTTTATTATTTTAAAATTTAATTAATGTTATAAATTGATTAAAAATAATTTTAAACACCTTAAAAATATCAAAACTTAATTAGTTACTTGTTAATCCATCACTAGCCTTTTCAAGGCATGCATTAGCTTTGGGGTCTCTATACATATTTGAAGTATTATATAGCCTCATTTAATATGAATAATTATTTGGGTGAGGTATACTATTATTTTTGTACCATTATCATCCCTTGGATCACTCTGGATCTCCTTGAAATATCCAGAGAAGGTTTGCCACCCTTTAGGCCTAGGTGTATATCAAGGAGTCTTTTGTTAGTTTGAGCCAACTGTGACATTTCATACCTATTTTATCACACTAATATCATGATAATGTATATATTTAATACTCATAATCACTTTTAACTCCATAAATTCCCAATTTTACCCCTACAACCTTGAATTTTAGACCTGGTTTTGAGCATGAACTCCATTAATGTAGATATGAGAACTTGAATTTTCTCTCTCTTGATTCTCTCTATTAATATTGGACCATCATATGGAAATTTTGAGGTGTATTAAATTTTATAATTAATCCAAAAAAAATTCAAAATTAATCATGCACTCAAAACATCCATTTTATTCTTGAAGCTCCATACTAGCTCTCTCATGCTTACGAGAAACAAGAAAACTAAGAAGTGAGAAAAGGTAATAGCTTGAGATATATGGGGTCTCAATACCTAATTATTTTTTAATTAGGAAATATAAAAACTCATAAAACTTTTCAAATCATTTTTTTTGTTTGATCAAATAAAACCTCTGAAAACACCAATTTAGGCCTGATGCATGCCCTAGCTACATGTTCTCCTCAACAGATAAACATTGGACTATGTAAAAATATATGGTAATTAAACTCTTATTTTAGTCCAAAAAAATATTATATATAATCATATAATATTATTATTAACATATTTACAAAATTTTATAACTTGATTGTACCTCTAGATGCCCTAAAACTCATTTTTATGCTCCCAAACACACTCAAAAATTATGAACTGTGAGACATAGAGAGAAAGAAAAAGGTGTATCCTTAGATTTATGATGTATAGATACCTAATTAATTTTTATTTAAAACCTATAATTACCCATATAACTTTTAAAATCATTATATTTTATAATTCAACCCTTTAAGTGCCTCAAAAGTGCCTTTTCTGATTGTCTACATTTGCATGCCAAACCCATGAATTCAAGTAGCTTGCACTTTTCCAATTTTTACCTATACACATTGATGGAGGAATTTGTATAAATTTAAAATATTTCCCATGATATCAAACACCACATGTTTTTTGTATCAAAAATCTCAAAAAATGATAAATTTCTCTCAAAATCAAGCTTTGAGGGTTTAAGAAGGGCTTAAAATTGAGTTTGGATTTGATGAATGTTATTTATTTATATGGATGAAATAAGGAAAATCAGAGAGGTATATGGATCTTACGCATTACCCTAAATATAATCCACATTTAAGGTCTTAACTCACAAGGAAAGTACTACTTTTACCCCCTTCTCTTTTGGTATTCTAAACCTCTCTTAGCTCTCTAAGCCTAGAAAACTAAAAATGGGTTTTTTGTCCTTTACATGTATTAAACATATTGGTTCATGTTTGTTTAAACTTGGTTAATAGACTATGATGTCACATGCCAAATTTTATACCTTAAACATTGTGATAATATGTAAACTTTGAATTAGCTATGGCACTAAGCTTGAGAAACTGCATGGTTTAGGGGATCAAAATAAAAACTTTATTCCTTCAGGGATCAATAGAGTCTCTAATGTAATTAATCATGATTAACCATCCACATAACTGTTTCTCTTCCTACTAGTTGTCATTTGGCCTAACATAATTTTTTTTCCTTGTAACTTAGTCTTCTTGGCCTCTAGGCTTGCCAATGAATATGTTTGCACCCTAACTCCAAATTGATGATCTCATTATGATGGTTTAAGAGTTAATATGACTTAATATTCAAATTTTAAAGTTAGGAGTGTCGAAATTTGGTCTAAGGAGGAAAAAAATGGTCAATAAGACCACCCTAAGGGCTATTATGTATCCTTATACATAACTAACATAAATAAGACACTTGACACAAGTTATACAATTGTGATTATATGGCCACCATGGTTTTCCTTGCCATGAAAAAAAACTTAAACATGCTTCTTTGACATGATGACCAATAATCCCTCTTTTAAACTAACTTGACACTTTAAGAAACATAATAGGGTGACGAAGGTGAACTTGGGTACTCAAGACATATGTTGACTCATTTATAGACATAAGGTTAGAGATAATTCAACATTACTAGTAAATATATAGGCTTGGCCTAACATTAGGTTAAGAGGACCCAAGATCTCTTGCATATTATTCATGCCTAGATGAAGACTCTTTAACTAAATTGTCACCTCATGACTAATACCTTACAAACCTCAAGGAGTTTAATAAAATATACAAGACACACAAAAAGACATAAATAAACATAGTAATGATACACAATAAAAATAAACAAGAACACAACCAAACAAGAAACTAGAAAAGCGTGTGCTACAACACTTGGAAGAAGGAAACCTAACTACTTTGTATAATATGGTTTTTTGATTCCTAGTAGCAAAATTTAAGGAACTCCCCATTGATAGGGATAAGGATTTACTTGCCACTTAGCTTTGAAAATTATAAGGAATTATGATCTTTGCATCTAGTAATAACATATGGTCTACTCCAAAGACAATCTAACTTTGAATGCTTACCTAGTTTAGCATAGTCTTCATCCCACTTGAGTACAATGTCACCTTGCTATAATTTATTTGAATAATATCTATTTTCAAATAATCTCTTGGCCTTATATTTATTTTATCACATATATTTCATAACATCATCCCTTGTCTCTTCCAACTCCCTTAATGCATTCATCCTTACCTCCATTACATCACTCTCCATGAGCTCAAGTTGGTGTGTAAGTTCCAAGGCCGGTATCTCAAGTGATATGGCCATCCTTGCCTCCTTTCCATATAAATGAAAATATTTTTAATTAATATTACACCTCCTGAGATCAATCATATTTTCAATAACCCTATCTTTAGCTTGGTATGCCACTCCCTTTGGTTGTCCTCCATTTCTCTTCATATGATCCTAATCATATTCTTGTTGGAGGAATCTGCAAGTCCATTTCCATGTGGATATTAATTAGATGAATAACTTAGGTAAATTCCATGTTTAATATCCTGCTCACTCATTCTTACACTACTAAAGGCTAGTGTATTGTCTGATATGATAGTGGAGGGGACCCCAAATGTGGTCACTAGACAATCATTGAAATCCAAAATTGAGTTCTCCTTTGCCTCCTTTAAGTGTTACTACCTATACCCACCTAGTAAATTAATCATTAGAAGACAAAATACACTTATTTATTACACTATATGGAGGATTAATCATACCTACAAAGTCTATGCCCCACTTCTTAAAGGGTTGTTCCACTTGAATAGGATTTAGAGGTAAGGCAACTAATCTTTGATATCCTATGAACATAACACATATTTAGCACCTCCTAACATAAGTATGAGAGTAATTAAATAAACTTGTCCAAAAATATCCTACCCTTATGATCATTGTTGATGTGGTCTTGGATGAAAAGTGTCCTCCTATAGGCCCATCATGAAATTATCATATGAGCTTGTCAACTTGGATAGTTTCTACACACCTCAAAATCATTTCCTCAAGGTATTTTATGAAGATCATCCCATCAATCAAGACATAATTAATGTATTATATTATAAATTAAATCCTCTTTATCCTATTTATTAACATAGTACATTCTCCCATTTGAATTAATTTTACTGTGTGTTGAGTCTAGCTAGAAGGAGATGTAGGTGTAGTTGATTGTTGATCACTTTGTATTGTAAAACCACTTTCTTATCCTTCTTCCCAAATAATTTAAGGTGTTAACATATTACCCTACCCCTTAAACTTGGTGACCTTAAATTTTATTTCATATTCCATGTATTTGGTCACCCAACTAGCTCTCTTTTCACTCAAGTCTCTGTTAAGGATGAAGTCCTTGATGCTAAGGTGAACCACCATGACATAGATTTTTTTAGTAGACACCATGTCTCTAAAATTATTAATACATCTCATGATTTCAAGTACATTTTTTTAAACAAAATTATAAATTTACTCATACCCCTCTAATTCTTGACTAAAAAAGGATAGCCATGGGTTGCTCAAGGACCTCACTATTTTTCTACATAAGCATGGCAAAAATAGTATCATTGGTAGAGAAATAATATAAGAAGAAGTCCCTTGAAAAATCAAGGTTGAGGAATGTGGGATCTTTGGAAATTAAATACTTGATTGATTCTAATATTCTTTTCCCTTAGTCCATGAAAAATCTTTGTGTTTCTTGAGCATGAGGATTAAAGGCCTCACCAATTTTGTATATCTAGGTATAAACCTTATGATAAAGTTGATTTTTTCAAAGAAAATCTAAAATATTTTCTTAAGTTTAGGAGGTGATAACTCAATTATTTCACTTATCCTCTTAGGGTCTACATAGAGTCCTTCTTTTGACATGACATGTCCTAGAAGTCTACCTTCATGGACTACAAAATAAACTTTTGGGGGTTCAAGGAGTCCCCATAGTCTTGCACCTATCAAACACCAACCTCAAGTGTGTTAAATGATCTTTGGGACCCTTGGAGAATACTATTATGTCATCAAGATATATGAACACCATCTCATTGATAATTTTTTGGAAAGATACATTCATTTCCCTTTGAAAGTTGTTCTTTCATTATACAATCCAAAGGACATCTTGTTATAAGTATAATTTCCCCACTTGGTTGTAAATTTAGTCTTGTGTTTATCCTCCTCCCTCACTAGCACCTAACTTTAACCTAAGTATCCATAAACCAAGGAGAACCTTTTTAAACCTACCACCTTTTAAATAATCTAATCCATGGATGGAAAGAGGTAGTGGTATCTTAATGACACCTTGTTGAGATCCCTAACGTCTATGCATAACATTATCTCCCCATTATTATTCCTTATAGACATAATATTAGCCTCCCATGAAGTGTGTTTGATGGGGAATATGATGTTAGATTCAATGAACTTGGTCAATTATTTATTCACTGGTCTTTGCTTTATCTCATAGGCTTAGCACTTGCCTTTAAGTTTATGATATATTATGACAAACTAGGGTCAAACCCATTCAAGTCATGGTACTCCCAAGAAAATATGTCTATAAATTATTGACATAACTCTATGAAGGTTGTCTTCACCTCTTTTGTGTTTACTTTTCCTAGTTTGAGTGGCCTATCTTTGAAAATGATGACCATATCATAGTGATCTTCTTTTATGGATAGGATAAATTTATCTTTCCTTAGTTGATCATCTTCATTAATTATATTTTCCAATGTCACCAAACATTTAGGTAACTCATTTCTCCTAAATTAGACAATATAGTTCCCACATTATTGTTTCCATCTACCTTGCCTTCTTGAGAAGAATTATGCATCCTATTGAAAGAATCATGATATTTTATTATCATTTTCAAACACCTGATATCTCACCTCACTGTCAGGGATTGAAGGTTTGTATTCTACCTTGATTTGAGACTACTCCTTGATGTCCTTGACCCCAGTAGGAATATCATACTATGCTCTTATGGCTACTAATAATTTTGAATGTCAATTGGCCTTTCTTGGCATGGGGAAAATGTCAAAGGCCTCAAAGTCTATAAAATGTCACAAAACCTATGTTTGTATGCCTTAAAGATTGGATTATTTACTACATTCTTCCCTCTGACCTTATGCACTACTAACTCACTATCTCTCATGGCTTGTAAGAGCTTGATGCCTCTCTTTCTTACACATTGTGACCCATAGATGAGGGAATCATACTCTAATATGTTTCAAGTGAAACTAAATTGAAAGATTTGGGTATAAAATTACCTTTTTTTAGAAGGAGAGACAAGATTGTATATTTCCCCACATCCATTCTTGGACCTAAAGCCATCAAAAAACAAACTCCATACTCCTTCTAGATCTTGACTTGGGATAGTGAGAGTTAGTATGACAACCCCTTCCTCATGCATATAATATTTACACAACCCCACCTCTTTAATTCTTGTGTATGGATAATAACCATGGTTATTTTATACCCATTCATCAAGGATGAAATTTGATATACCTTCAAGTGGTTTAATGGGCTCTTGCTCATTGAGGTGTTCATCCTTATCTATGATAGTGCAATTAAAATTATACAAGCTAGGCATGTAAGGATCTAAATTCAACTTAGAGATATTATTTAACATTATGGTGAACTTTGTTCCATACCTAGTCCTCAAAACCATATAACACAATTAGAAGAGAGACATCATGCTATCTTGGTATTGAAATCCCTAAACAAGCATAAAGTAGAGTAAGGAAAAAGGTTAATTACTACCACTTATTAAAATATAATTCAATTAGGACAAGCATCCAAACAATTTTTGGATCCTTAAGTACACCAATATTCTTATTTGGAGACCCATATAATTGTAATATCCCTTTAGCATTAGGTTCATACTTTATCCCCAATCTATCTACTATGAAATTAGGCATCACAAAAGTTCTAACCCAACTATCTATCATATAGTTGTGTAATATGGAATCACCTACAATGATAGAGAGATATAAAGGAGGGGGTTTTATTACCTTGGTTGTTTGAGACTCATGAAGATGATTGGCATTGGTTAGGACTATACCCACCTTTTCTACTTGCTTGTCCAAGATGTTGAGTTTGGATAACTCTTATTGAAGGAGATCCTTTTATCTTAGAATGAGCAAGGTATACCACATGGGTATAGTGACATCAAACTTATTAATTTGATCAAAAATTCTAATATGAGAGATCAAAGCCTTTGGTTATAACTTAGGATAAACATTACCACTTAGTGTTTGTGTGAATTAAGGTATGAATGGACCTCTATGATTCTTTCCTCTCCCATCTTGACTTTTTAATTTGGTGGATTCTTAGGGGCTGAATTTTTTCCATTAGATTATTGAGGTGGATGATATGGTGTAAGGGCTGCTCTTCCAAATTCTAATTCTTCACCAACTTCCCTTATTTTAGACCTTGTATGGGATACAACTGAAATGTCTACCTTGGTTGCACTTCTAATCTTATTGGGTGTAACTTTCTCAAATGAATGTTATCCTTCTTGAAATTTAATAAAATTTATCTCAAATGGTGCCTTACTTCTACTTGTTCTTTGTTGATTTGTCATCTCAATTTGAGTCATGGAGGGAGTATCTCCATGTTACATACAAGGACATTCCTTGTGTTGTGTAGGAGGCTGAATGTCATGTGTTGGAGAAGGTTTATTCTACTACATGACATAATCTTGGAAAAAATTCCACTTGAACTAATTAACATCTCATGTGACTACCTCGATTTAGGAGGCCATTGACCTTCTTGAGCATAGTTGTTTTGAGTTGGAACTAGGGATCTATAAGTGCTAGTATAATTGGGGTCATAGTTGTTATAGGGCCTTGCTTGATTGATCTACCCTTGACCTTATGGCTTAGGCTGATATGGAGGTATATTATATTGATATCACTGATAGGGGCTTGATATGGTGCTTAGTAAGGCCTATGAGGGGTAACTTGCTACATTCTTAGGGATACTATCTTGTTTTTTGTGCCTTGAGCAACCCTTCAATCTCATCTAATCTATCTACTTAATTAACATCTACCTGATCATGACTAGTTGGTGCTAATAGGGGATAAATGGTAGGCATAAGGGGTTGTATCTCTAGGAACAAAGGAATGAGGGATCTTCATTTAAGATTTATTTCTTAGATTAGACAATTTTAAACCTTTATGGCCACTTCATAAGTATCTAGTAGTGTATTCCCTCCCATGGATTGTATCATGACTGCCACATCAGAATTAAGGGATATCAAGTAGTAAAATAAGGCATAATTGGGAGTTGGTTTGACTACCATGGGGATCTTATCCTAGGTTTTTTGAAACCAATAATTAAAATATACCATAAAATCCTAGGGATCCATTTTAACTATGGTGAGTTGCTTTACTAAAGACAAATGATAACTCCTATCCACAAAATGTTTGAAAAGGTGTTCCCCAAATTTTTCCTAGGTGTTGATAGAAGTACGTGTTAAGCCCCTATACCATTTAAGTGATTTACCCTTCAAGGAAGTGGCCAATAACCTCATTATCATATTCTCTTGGGTCACATTATGAACTGAGCAAAGATTAGCTATGTCTGTAATATGTTTAACAAGGGTAGTTAATTTTTATCCTATGAAATAGGGAAGGCTATTGAGTGCATCATTAGGTATATCATCAAATTGGTTCAAATTTAGGGGGTTTCCACCATTGAAGAGAACAAAATCTTGATGCCTACACCTATCCATATGAGGTGTATGTCTTACAAGTGTTTTTTTCATAGTATTAGGAGAATTAGTGGGTGTATGATTAGGATTGGATATAGGGTATCTCTTTCTCCTATAAAATTCCAAAGATAACTCAAAAATCATAGCTTCCTTACCTTTTTATGAAGACATTGTGACCACTTTTAGCATGAAAGTTGACTATAGGTATACCACTCAAGCACTTGAAGCTATTTGATACCTTATAATTCTATAATTTCATGCTCCAAATCACTTAAATCTTGGTCCCATAGAGTATTCTATAACTATTAACTCTCCAAATTACATCATTGGGAGAATATGGTATAATTCTATCCAAGTTTGGGGTAACATGGGATTATTCCAAAGATTATGGTGACCTATAGGAGGACCAAACCTATAGTTTATGGGTTTAGATACCATTATGCATCAATCTGAGATCACTTCCTAAGACATAATAATTTTTTTTGGTAAAAATATATAGATAAATGTATGAAATAAACCTAACCTAACCTAATGAGGTGACACACCAATATTGACCTATCCACTCTTACTAATTTTCAATCAACACTTTGTGAACCAAGTAAGAACTAGTGATTGAAATAAGTTTTCCAATGAGTTCCTAAACATAATCATTTCATGTGAAGGATATGAATTATGTTTAAAACATGAAGGTAATGGATAATCATCTTATCTAAGACACTATCAACTAGATTGATCTTCAAACACAACTACCAACACTTTGGCACATCATATGACCTACATAGGATAACAATATAGAAATGAGGTGAGGGAAAGTAACTAAAAAGGAAAATGAAACTTCACATTTATCAAAATAAACAAACACATAACACATTATGTTATTAAACAATTCTAAAAATAGTCCTTCTATATTGATTCACAAGGATTACAAGATATAATTTGGGTAGAGTTTTATTATACCCAGTCAAGGGATAGATACAATGGCCTTAAATCCTTAATTCATATAAGAATGAATAATATTTAGAAGATAATGTGTCATATAAAGATATTTAATATGACATAAATGACCATAATCCCTTTAATTATTAGTTATAACTAGCCTCCACACTTCTCTATGCATTGCCTTGGTGTTGAGTGGCATTTAATGAACATTTTGGGGTATTGATGTCAATTTTTTACCAAGGTTAACCCCATGAATAATATGTGTAAAACAATCCTAATAAATTCCTTCTCCTCATGATAGTTAAAAAGCATTGAAGTGGTTCAATTAGGCCCCCTCCATAAATCATTTAGTAGCCACCGCCTTCTTGCATGCCAATATGACTTGAAAAACATCCATAACCTTCTAGGTAGATAAAAAATAGGTCTGATCACCTCATGTGCTATTTAAATAATTTTCATGACCATTAATTTACTCCATAGTATCATTATACACCCATGAACATCTTCCTTTATTTATTAATTAGTCTTATTAGACAAGTAGCTTAGTCTCTTGACTACTCGTTACTTAGATGGCTATGAGGGTTGAATGAAATCTAGATGACTGAGTGAACCTATTTTAAGTTTTAACCAACATACTATACCAATACTTAGGCTTTCAAATTAGCTCAACTTGCAATTCTACCTTAGGTGACTAAGTCACCTCCCTTTAGCACATTTAGACTACTTCTATAACACAGACCTGTATGAGAATTTCTAGGAAATTTTTTGAGTATTTCATACTTTGATAAGGTGAAACATACCTTATTCATTTACTTAAAACCTTTGAATAAGTTATACACCTTGAATTTATCCTTAAACCTTACCAAAATAGTGTTTTTTGGAGGTCTATGCAACTGTCCATACAGATTATTGCAAAGGATGGGATATCCTATGAGGTTAATATGAGATTTAGGTTTCTCCTAAGTCATACCAAGTAATTTAGATGCAAATTCTTCAATATATTATCCATCAGGTCACTATTAGGGTTTTAGCTAGGTTTAATGGAGTTTGGGTTCTTAGCAATGGTCCATAAAGGTTAGGACACTAACCTATGAACCAATGCCACTATTTTATTCTATACAATGCCTCTCAAATTTTTATAGTGATTAGGTCCAAATTCAACTATTTAATATAGTTATGAGCTCATCAAGTTTCTACTCGAGTGATAATTATGCATTATGTATGCCCACAAAATTAAGTTTGAGCCACAATGACCAATTATGATCCTTCTTCTACAAAATACTATTTATCAAAAACCTAAACATACTTTAAAAACATCTCTATAATGGTCTAAGGTGTTATTTAATCCCCTTTTGTCCTCTGTTCTAGTCTTTAAGTAGCACTACCTTGAGAGAGGTGTTAGACCAATAGGTCTAAAGGAAAAATTTCTAAGTTTTGTCTATAAAATAGAGATATGGAGCACTTAAACACCCTTTATGGTATGTAATTCATCCCTTGTGTCCCTTATATCATCTATGTAGCAATGTTAGGTCAATTAGTTCTTCTTTATGAACACATAATCCCCTAATTAGGCATCTAGACATGTTTGCAAGTGATTATTGGACATAGAGACATTATAGGTGGTCACTAAGTAATTCTTTTATACCTATAGATCCTCTCCCTTAGATCATATAGGATGTGTAGACCTCCTCTAATATCTTGTATATAGGCTTAGAATAACTCTTTTAGGACTAATTCATACACTACACATCATGCACATACCAACCAGTAGATCATTTGGGTGCCCATGTGACATGAATATACCATTAAGACTATTTCAAGACTCAAGAATATTATTTGGAATAATTTTAGGGTGAAATTTCCTCATCAATTCTCAATTAGGGTTTAGAGAAGTTTTTAGTGAATTACCATATTAATGATGGTTCATAGAGTATAGGCCATAAAACTAAAACCTTTTTCCATGGATTTTTAGCCCATAAACCCCTTAAAATCTCATGAATAGCTCTTGGCCCCATGAAAAATGTGTGATGAGTACTAAGTGAAAATTGGTGACCTTCATACTCTTGGTAAGAATTATAGGTAGGTTAATAGCCTTAGGGATTGTTCATAGAGTTGGTTTCCTGAATCCCACTCTTTCCTCCATAAATATTGAGTGCATAGGGGTCTCCAACTTCTTATAAGAGCATTGATCCTAAGTCATCATGCCATGTGAGATATGAGTATTTGAATTGGCATCTTGACATGGAAGCTTAGGATAATGGAGCTCAAGAGGAGTGTTAAGATTAAAATGGCCACTTTTCTACTTTCCTCTACCTAGAATAACTCCTTTAGGGAATGAATCATCACCATACATCTTCTCATATCCTTAAATATATTTGAGGGAGTTTAGATCTTACACTAAGGTGAGGATGGTGTCTTAAGGGTCAAGGATGGCCTTAGGTCTTATAGGCTTAGACTGACCTTTATAACCATAATCCATAAATAGGTGTGTTTTTGGCCCCAAAATTATATTAGAACATTATTCATTTTGATTCCCACCCTTTACATTTGACCTCATCTTCCTAGATAACCATTTCAACCCTTCTCTCTTAAGTCTACCTTAAACATCACTATTTAATGCAAGTGCATGAAACAATTGGTAGTGGAGACTTGATTATTCTATTTTCGCTCCATAAAATGATATAATTAAGATCAAGTAACATATTATCAATATCTAACCATAGATTTTGAGGTTTGTCCTCCCTAACTTTGCTATCATACCTTACTCACATAGTCAGGTGCTAAGATCTATGTGTCCTTAGTGTTGAACCCAAGCTAGAGTGGCTTAAATCTTGACCATACCCATATGATAATGAGGAGGATTATTATAATTAAAATGGGGAATGTTTTAACCATTATCTACCATGATATTTACATTATTTAGTCATTTTGACTAGCTAGGTAGATTTGAATGCATTAAGGCCACTCCTCATGCGTGAGTGAGTTTACTTGGTTATCATTTCAAGTTCCTTTATGTATCAAATACATGACCTATATACCTTGCCTCTCTATCTAATTTCTCTTCTCAATGTTCATGTAACATATTATATTCAAGTTGGGAATAGGCTACCTACAATCATATAGGTAGTGATCTATGTGTGTTGATTATCAAGAGGTTTTAATTAGGATGCTAAGCTAGAAGAGTGATTCCATTGTTAAGCTTGAGACCCTAGTGGCCTTCTTTTAATCTAAATCATATCCATTAAATATATCCATCTATATAAATTTTATGTAGGTTTTATGCACACTACAGTTGTAAGGAGGTAGCCTCTAACATTTTAGGATCTCAAAGGAGATAAACTCCACTCCAAGACATGAGTTACAGGTATGCAATTTATTTAAACCTATTGATGGAATAGCATGTAGGGCATATAGGTTGTTGACAAGTTTTTTTGGATGGAGGTGTGGTTTTTGAAGATAGTGGATTTATGAGCGAGTTAGATAGATGGATAGTTGCTAATCTAAAGTGGGTAGATATTTAAAACAAACTCAAAAAAGGAGGTTAGGGTAAGGTATAAAATAAAGCTCCATGGTTCTCATAAATCACTTCCCTATATAGTTTCTAAATAGACCTATGCTTTCAAAACATATGCCTCTTACTAGTAGTAATTGCAGACATACGATCAAACATGGCTAAGAAGTCCAGGGAAATAAAGATGTAGGAAATTCACAAGCCTCAAATAAAGGTTTTTACTTTTAGGGAATCTTTTTCACACCCTTAATTAGGAAATTTTAGCTCAATATAATGAATTATCTGAGGTAGCTATTACACACACATAAAAAACTACACCAGAGAAAGCACTAGTAGATATTCAGAAATACGATTCAATTTGAACTTAACTATTCTAATCAATATATTCACTAATCCTTCAATAGTTGTACATCTATAGATCAGTACATCAGTCAAAAAAATCAAGAATATATTCATAAATATTGCACACTAAAGATTATCAAAACACACAACCATGGAAATAACAACTAATTAAGCAAAATTTGGAAAGAAAATACTCAAACACTTTGTTGATGATCAAAATTGCTTCTATGCTCTATATTCAAAATTCTCTAGAAAAAAATATAAGTTGGGTTACAAATATATATATAGACTTTGGGAAGGGATCACCTCATCCTCTAAGACCATGCAAGGTCATTACATGTGGTAGTTATAACATGTAGTTCTAACTGCAGTCTAAAACTATATAAGAGAAAACTTATAGTTATTAATTAAATAAGTTGAACTTTACAAAAATATGCAACTTGTGCATGTGTACAAAATATAGAGTCAATTTTTTTAATGAAAGGCTCAAACTACAAGAAAATTCTAAATACATCTACCGTTACAAACTATACGTGCATAAAATCTTAGCCTATGAAGGCTTAGTCGTATGAAGAGTTGCATGCACCTTGGTTAGAATGGTCATTGAGGTGGTAGTTGTAGATGTTGATGCATAGCCATAAATTTGATTTTTATTCACTTCATTCTCCTCATAAACCTTATGTGTTACATCGTATTGCTATCATGTAATATTTAAATTTAGAAATGGTGGTTAATGAATTATTTTAACCTACCCAAGGATCTTTGCATACTCATCCTTAGTTATCTGAAATTTACTCTTGAAAATTTTGACCTTGGTTACCTTCTTTTAGGTCTTAATTCTGAATCTATCTCTTCAATTGTTAGTCCTTATAAAATTTTATTGAATTCATCCACTACTTCTTGAATAAGTTTGTCAAAATTGATCCTACTAATAAATTTACTAGTGATATCCTTCATTTTTGATAATTTCAACTCATGAAAATTTTGGAGGAACTAGGACTCATCTGCTTGATACTTAGAAATTAAATACCCTATTGATTGTATCCATTCTTTTGCCTCTTTTTTCATAATAAAAAATAGATTAAAGGCATTAGATTCCTCTAGTGTTATCATGAGGTTGAGATGAATGTATAGGGAGTTGCCTGTGTATACAACTAGCATCTTCAATTTAGAATTGTCATCTCTCAAGGAATTAAACAATTGGTTGACATTGCTCACATGAGGGTCCATCTTGGCCTACATGAACTCCATTTCCTCCAAAGAGTTATAACACCTAGAAGCATCCTCCTATACCTCAACTTTTATACCCTTAGGAATGTGTACCATATTTTCCTACTCCTTTAGTTGCTACAACTCGGCCTCTAGTTCCTACACTTTAGCCTTAAGATTTTATCAAACCAATTATATGCCTTTGTGAATATAAACTATTGTATATGTGTGTACTTATGCTAGGTCTATAATATTTTCAATATATAAAGACTACCTTGGATACCTGTTCTAACTCTTTGTTAGGAAAAGCACTTCTTTTCTATCCTTAAGGATGATTTTTGCTCCTTTGTCATCCTATAGCTTCCTCTTCTTCACTCTCTAAATGTTACCAAACGGGGGATTGAATAAAGTGGAAATCAAGGGAAGCTCAGTGATTTTGAAGCTTGGAATTTGGGAGGCCTTATTTCTCAATCCAACTACCCATGGAGGAATGAATAATTGATATTCATTAGAGGTTATGAAAATAACCTCTTCCTTAGCCTCTTCTTAAACCTATTGTTTCCTTTGGGCCCTAATAAGGATCTCAGGTATGGAAGTCCATATAATTTTGGGTGAATCCACTCCTCTAAATTGAGGGAGTGGGTAGATTGTGATCACTCAGGGTTTGGCCTTCCTTCCCATAACATTACTTTTCATTATGGTTTCTTTTATGGAAGTGGTGGATGGCATTAGAAGTGAATTTTTTGTGAAATGGACATGAATTTGTGGGGTGGATAAATCATTCATTACCTTCCTAGACACCTTCTTTTCTAGGGCTTTGATAGTGGAATTGCCAGTAGGGATAGAGGAGGTAAGAAAGGGAAGTGTGATTGAAGAGGAAATAAAGGGATCAATGGTAGTGGTGGTAATGGATGGGTCAATGGAGGTGGAAGTAATCACTTCCACATAGGGTGATATTAGCACAAAATAAATTGAAAATCATCCAAAGATTGGTATAGAAGATAAAGGAAAACTTACAAAAGGTTGGGTACATAGAGAAGTTGGTGTTATGGGTCCTACTTAAAGGCTCTCGACCTTAATTTCCTCAAGATCTAATTCTTCATCAGAGTCATCCTAAATGTCTTTGATTATCACAACCTCTTCCTCCTGAGATGTATTAGGAAATCCTTATGTTGGTTCCACGATAGGACTACATGGAGGGGTCTTAGGCTTCCTCTTATAAACCAAAGGGATTTTAAATTGTGTGGGGGAGTCTTGGGATGTTGATGCCACTACTTTTGATTTTTATATCCTAATATATTTAGTAATATATACTTGGGTCATAGTAAGAAATACTTGAATGGTGCATACAATTGATGGTTCTCATGTTCTTCCTTCCTCATCAAAATATAAGCTAATGAGATCCCCTGGTTGTGCTCCTTTACTAGAATTTGGCTCAATTAACCTAGGATATTTATTCATAGTCCTTAGATTCATTGGGAGGGCTCAAGATGAGGGACCTACTTGGTCCTTGGATTGATCTTTGGATTTTCCTCTCTAGAAATCAAAGTGATCCCATCCTTTGTATAGAGCCTTCCTACTATCCAATTATCTAACAGTGACTAAGGGGTCATCTTGGATAATTTTTAAATGATATTCCTTTAGTCTAAAAATAATGTCTCTCTCTCTAAAACATCCTCATAAAACTTTGCATTAAGAAGTAGAAAATCATATGGATATGGGACATGGCTGGAAGGGATGTTAAATCCTCATTTGTGCTTTTGAACCTGCCCATGAGGATCCTAATCTCTATGCATAAGCATGGAGAATAGATAAATTTTGTGTTTTCCACCCACTTTTGTAAAATTCTTCTTCATTGTGTAAACCATTCTTCCAACTGCTATATGGTGTACAAAGAATAAGGTTTTCTTCTATCATGATAAGTCTTTCTCAATACTCCACTATAATTAGAAATCAATTTCTTTCTCCACCAAAATTGTATAGGATGTACTTGGGAAGACACAAAAGATTAACCTTATTCCCCCAAATCATGATTATTGTGAATTTTGGGTAGAGGAAATAATCCCCTTTACCATCCAAGTTATGTATGATATTTGGCCCAATTTTAGGCATAGGTGAGCCATGAATGGATTGCCAAACCTATGGATAGACATCCTTTATTGTCCTAATTATGTTTTTGGTATATTCATATATGTGCATGAATTGATAATGGTCAAAAATTCTAATCTTTTCATAATCCATGACTTGAGTGCACAATTCCCCAAGATCTATATAATAAGTACCCATGACTGCATCCAAAAAATAAGACATCATTTATAAATTGCTTGAAGGTATGGGATGCTTATCCTTATGGATTATTTTATCTCTCAAGTGAAATTTGATTATTTAACCCAAGGCATATCTAGAATTGTGGATGAGCATCATATACAATAATGGCACATAGTCTAAATTGATAAAATGAATCCTTAGCATAACATACAGTTGATTGAGAAGAGACATGCCAATGAGAATATCCATTCTAGATTTGTTGATCAAAATTGATCCTTTCAGCTTCTTTCCCTTCCATGAAATAGTCTTGTCTTAGATTAGCCATAAAGACATTGCCTTCTTAATTGAACTCTCTTCACTAAACTACACCATTATTTTCTTGTCAAAATAAGCATTAGGTATTCTCAAAGATAAATACATTTGGAATTTGGATCTGTATATGTATTCAACCACTCTATTATTTCTTGAATAATTTAAGAAAGCATCTTGTGATATCTTTCCTAAGAAAAACAAATCCACTAGAAGGTTAATACACAACATTACTTCTATCTTGGTGGTAGCAAAATTTAATCTTTGACATTTTAAATCTAGAAGTTCCCTAGTGAAAAATCTATCTGCAAGTGTCATCTCATCTTCTAGTGAAAATACATCCATAGATTTGATGACATCCATAATTATGAATAGTTATGGTACCTATCCCCAAATATTGTAGCATTAAATACTATATCTATGAACTTTGTGGAGTGCTTGATTGAATATGGGGATGGCATATTTTCCCTTCAAAACGCCCTAGATGAATATTTCATTGATATGTATATATACTCTTTGATGCTTGAAATCTTCTTCTATATGTTATGTATGTTGTGCAAAGAATTCAACTATAACTTATTCATTGTTTTACTTGTAGTATTATTGAGATAGTATCTAGGTCTCTTTATCATTGTAAGAAAGTAGGAAACTTTGAATGCAAGTTAGTTTGAAATAAATGATAGATTCAATAGCTATGAATCACCTATATAAGATTTTACATTAAATAGCAATTTATGCATCATAAATGTACAACATTCACTTTACTTCTATTTCCTATATAATTCAAACTTTGTTAGCTCAAGTTGGTGGGGGTCTTTAATAGATTGATGAAAAGTATTTTAATGTTTATTTTGGTTAAGTATGGAGAGTCTAGTAGTGATCTTGATAATAGGGCACTAGGGTGTATATCAAAAAAAGTAATTTCAGAAAAATGTGTGATAACTAATTCCTTTAAGGGAATTGTTTTGGATAAAATGTGTACAACAATTTCCATGAAGGGCAATTTCAATTATCAAAAGTCCCAAGACAATTATCTCAAAGGGTCACTTCCAAAAGGCTAAAGGCCTACTTTCAAAATGCTAAAGGGTACTTTCAATTTCCCAAAAGGGCACATTTGTATGACTAAGGGTCATTCCAAAAACCCTAAAGGGCATGTGACTTAGGTCTGAAGGTCTAATTCATGGAAAAAATGCATGAAGGGTCTACTTCATAGGGTATTTTTTTGTGGGGAAAGGGCTATGATAATTAATTTGAAGGGTAATTAGTCACTTTAAAAATGGCTGAAGGCTTGGAAAAAATTCTAAAAGATATGTCCATGAAAAAAGGTCCATTACAAAAATGCCTAAGGGCACTTTTCGTAAGGCAAAGAGGTCGAGACAAATGTTCTAAAGGGTAAGCTTGGTACAACAAAGGAGATGGGACAAAGTCACAAAGGATAAGTTCCATATGGTAAAGGGTCCAAGACAAAAGTCCTATAAGGTAATTTACACAAACCCTGAAGGGTATGTGATTTCAAAGGGTTAGTCTAAAATGGTAAAGTAGTCAATGAAAAGGGGCCAAAGGGCTAGTCTATATGGAAAATGACATTTTCAAAGGGTAGAGGGATAATTTAAAAGTCCTAAAGGGTAAGTGGAAAATATCCAAAGGGTCTACTTCATGGAAAAAATACCTAAAGGGTCTACTTAGTAGGAAAAACATGGTATGGGACAAATATTCTAAAGGATAGGTTTGGAAGGGTTGAAAGGCTAGTTTGTTGAGAAATTTGTTTTAGAAAAGTTTACATCGACCAAAATTTCATCAAGAAAAAATCTCACAAGCCTAATTCTTTCAAGGGAATTGTTTTAGACAAAATGTCAGTAATAATTTCCCCAATAAAATAATTCCACGAAAAAGAAAATGTCTGTAGTAATAAAGTTCAAAATAATAAACTCTAAAAGTCTAAAAAATTCACTAGACCAAAACACTAGAAACATAAAACCCAAAAGGTAAAAATTACATAATTTTTGAAAGAATAAGATCAAAAATATATCAAAAAACTTGATAGGACAAGAGAGTTAGTCTTTATGAAAACATAATTCCAATATCATCCTGCCAAAGTATAAAACCTTAAATCAATCTTTCCTCAGGATCCACATAAACAAATAGAAAATGGGAACAAAGATAAGACCAAAAAATGAAAAAAGGTGGGTCCCCATTTATCCTTAAATAAAAGGGGGATGTTGGGTACAATAAATGGTAACTTACAAGGGGAATACTCTTGAGTATTCAAGAACCCAAAACTCTAGTTAGCAATCTTTAAATCAATCTTGAAATGCATCATAGAAAAATGCTTTAATTAGAAACATTAAAGAGACTCCTAAGTTAATTCACACAATATACTTGCCTTCTAATTTATTTAATATATGTGTGTTAAACATGTAGTTTTTTTAACCCTTATTATGATGAGTTTTTCAAAGTTTTTAATGAAGTTATAGGTTTCATTATAACATCTATTAAAGCTCATTAAATCAAGGTAAGATCTAGCATTTCTCTATTGCCAGCCAGACATCCATAGCCTCAATATAGATACCTTGGTATCCTTCTCTTCTCCTTTCATTATTTTCTTTTTTTATTATTATTCAGGGTACATTGACCTTATTTCATCATGTAAGCCTTTTGATTTTATTTAAATTTTCTTTTACTTTTTTGAACTCATTGGTTCTTTTATTTTTTCTCTTTTTTTTGTGTTTCCCTTTTATGTTCTGATTAATGGAAAAGAGAAGAGATGGAACCCCAATGAGATGGTCTAATTATAAAATAACTTATTACTAGAATGACCTTTCCAACCACCACATATTATACCCAAAATTGTTATTTCTAATAGGTATTTAGTATGATAAGTGCATTTGATCCAAAAATAATAGAAATTTATAAATTTTTATGAAGTACTCAAAGAGAAACATCCACATTCCTAGTAAAATTATTAAATTGTGACACCATCCATAATAATCCATGATTACCTACCTTTACCCTAAAGACTTAAAAATGTAGAAATAGACCTAATCTGTAAACTAGTCACCAACTATCAACATTTTAATTTTCCCCTTTTCTACAAGTCAAAAGTTTAGTTATTTTTGAATCTTTTAATTTCATTATAGCTAGAGAAAACATAATTTTGATCATCAAAGAAAACAACAAACAACTAATCTAGAAAGAGGGAAACTACTCTAATGAAAGTAGGAATCCAATCTAAGAAAATAGAATAATAAAAGTAGAAAAGATTAATCTATAAAGTAAGAAAATAACTAATAAAACTTTGAAATCTTATCTATTCCTATGTCTAAAATCATCTATCCCTCATCTATCAGTAATATCTATAGATGGAGCATCCATAAAATAATGCTTTAAGAATTATCCATTGACTAGATGTGTAAGCTCATTACCTTGGAGGTCCTTCAAAAAAAATGCATTACTACCCATGATCTCTGAAATCTGATAG
The DNA here is from genome assembly GCA_037957365.1 of Torreya grandis. NCBI lineage: Eukaryota > Viridiplantae > Streptophyta > Pinopsida > Cupressales > Taxaceae > Torreya > Torreya grandis. The sequence continues at coordinate 506,645 of JARHVA010006156.1, read as the reverse complement.
GGTCTAATTGACAATGGGTAAAACTTATCATAGTTTCCTTTCTTTTCATGGGATTTATCCCAAAATAACACTAGATTTGAGATCCTAAATGCTTTGAATTTTTCTCTCTTATCAAACCACCTTTTGGCCACATCTTGGTGTTTATTAAATGTCTTAAAGGCTTCAATCCTTGAATCTTCCATCTCTATAATATCCAACAGTCTTGATTCAACTTAATCATTCGACTCCATGTAGTTTTGCATAAACTGATAAGTGGGTAGGTTCAACATAATGGGGAAAACTAGTCTACATCATATACTAGTAGGTCAGATGAAGCATTGAGGGCTTGCTTGTAGCTCATCCAGTTTTCCCAAAGAGCATAATTTAGTAAATTATACTAGTCTCTAGTCTTATCCCTTAATGATTTCCTTATTACATTGATCAGGTTCTTATTTTTTGACTTTGCTAATCCATTTCCTTGAGGGTAATAGTTAGAAGCTAACCTAATAATGATCTAATTGTCATGAGACCATTCAATAAAGTTCACTAATATAAAAGTTGGTCCATTATCAAAAACCAAAGAAATGGGCATGCTAAATCTAATTGTCATGTATTCCTATAAAAAGTGAATCACATCTTGTACTTTGAAATTATTTATGGCTATGGATTCAATCTATTTATTAAAATAGTCAGTAGAAGTAAGTACAAATTTATGGCCTATTAAGGAGTTTGGGTTAATGACACCAATGAAGTCTAAACCCCACTAGGTGAATGGCCTTCCTTCCATAATTGGATGTAAAGGCATTGTTATGTGTACTTCTCTCTTGGATAAATATTGACATTCATGGTATGTTCTGATGTAGGTGTGAGGATTATTAAAGATGGTTTGCCAATAGTAACCTAACCTCAATATTTTATGGGTTGTGGTATTCTTAGTTGGGTGATAACTACCTATCTTTTAATGCAAGTTCTCCAGGATTTATTTAGCTTCTTCTATAGATATACATCTAGGATAAATACCTTCATAGTTCCTTCTATATAGGACTCCATTCTTGATCATGTAATGAGTAGATTTGAGTCTTAAATCTCTCCTTCTTTCTCTATTGAGTTATGGGGAATAAGCTCATGTAAGTAATTATTGTATTATATCAGTATAACACTCTCTATTAGAGTCTTGAGATTCACATACCTCTTCAATGATGATTCATGGATCTATCTTAGTCATGATTTAAATAATGCCTTAAATTATGATGATCTTCGTAGGCTTAATATCTATATTAAATTATTGGAGTTTGGCCATCCATTTGCCATGGCATTTTCCTAGATCATTCTATGATAGGGTGAGCTTGACAATAGGATCAGACATGATGGTAATGACTTTATTACTCAAGATGTAGTACTAAAAATTCTTCACTACTTTGAAAAGGGTAAAGATAAAATTTTCAATCATATAATAGTAGATTTTTACATCTTTTAAGTTGGTGTTCATGAAGGCAATTAGATGCTTAGTTTTGTCCTTCTACGTGATGACAAAAACAATAGTATGTTCTCAAGTGAAAGAATATAGGTAAAAATCCTTCATGAAATCTAGACTAATTAACACTAAAGCCTATGATATTACATCTTTAATGTCTTGAAAAAACTTTTTGGCTTCATATGTCCACTCTATTTTGGCATCTTGCTTGATCATGGTATTTAGATGCTTTTCAATTTTTACAAACCCCAAGATAAACTTCTTTATAAAGTTAATCTTTCTAAAGAATGATTTTAGCTCTTTCTTGTTATTTGGTGGCTAAATTTTTGAAATCACCTGAATTCTATCTGGATCAATTATGATCCCATCCTTGGTGATGTCCGATTTTCTCCAATTCAATAATCCACATGACATTCACTTACTAATTTTATGTCATATCTTTCTCCCAAATGAATTTTATATTCATTTATGAGTCTTGTATTTTTTTCACTCCAATTTTTAATTTAATAGTCCCATTATGAATTAAAAATTACCTTTTATTCCCATCCCTTGATCTTTATCTCAATATGGATAGTTCACATCCATTTATAGATTCTATAATTAGAGGTTCTCATTCCAATTTAGTAAAGCTTATTTATTACAGGTTTATGATCTTGAGATTGTAAGAGATCACATACCATGACACTTCCCATTTTCCCCTTGTGTTGGAAGAGTGAGCAACCACATTTTTTAGAGCAAATCAAATCCAAATCGCAATGGAGGAAGCTTAATTTTATGTTAAGGTATAATTTAGTTTTATTTCTTTCATTTGTATCTCTTTTCATAGTTTACATTAGTTTAGAATAAGATTTCATTTGATTTCTTAGATTATTTTCTTTTCTAGATTTACTTAATACACTTTATATTCTTTTAAAACACTTTAATATCATCCATGTAGATGATTATGCATTTTCCTATCAGTCCCTTGAAGGTATGATCCATTGAAAATTGAAAGGTAACTCCTATATTTATTACAATAAATGGCATCTTTTTATATGCATAAGTTACCCACTTCATGGTAAACATCATCTTCATGTTATCCTTAGATTGCACTAGTACTTGATTGTAGCCTAAAAATCCATCCAAATGGACATCATTTCAAAACCACTCACTATCTATATGACCTCATCCAGAGAAGGTAGAGGATAATCATCTTTTTTATAAGCCTTTTTTATATTTTTAAAGTCCATATATTATCTAATCTCACCATTATTCTTCCTTACTAGGACCAGATTGGCCACCCAAGTAGAATGTCAGATTGGGAAGATGATTTTTGCATTTAATAGCTTCTCTACTTCTCTCTAAATAAGAGGTTCCAAAATAAGATTGACTGGCTATTATATCTATCTGAATGGTTTATGATCTATCTTGAGGGGAATTATATAAGTGACTTGTGGGTCATACACCTTTAGGTCTTCATATGTCTAGACAATGGCATCCCTATATCGAGCAATCAGAGCCTTGACTCACCATCTTTCCTCTAGGGTACAAATGAAACCAATATTCATATAATATGGGTTATGATCATCTCCTAAATTTTCCCTCTTGAAGTCTGATTCATTGACTTTGGGTTGTTTGATTTTTTTTGCCTAAGGGTCTAAGTCTAATGGACATTCCAAAAAGACTAAGTTGAGTGTAATTTGATTTTATTTAATCTAGATAATTCCCTCTTTATTTGTTTTTTCTTGATATAGGTGATTAATATCCTTGTCATCGATGATTCGGGATTTAAAATCCCTTGAATTAGTTAATAATTGAATAATTTATTGGTCATTATTGAAGATGTCAAAATTTTCTATGTTATCTACAATAAAAGGACAAGGAACCAATTTAATGGAGAACTTATTTATCATAGAGTCTTGTAGTGGCTCAAAATTAGCAATGATAATAGTTAATGAATCAGCAATTTGATTTTGCTCTCTAGGGAGTGTTGTGATGTTGAAAGATTTGAATCTTTCAATAAATTCCCATGATCTATACCTATATCTCTTTAGATAAACAACTTGTATTGATATTTATTTATGATTTGTTTGACTACCAGCTCTGAATCACCAAATATTTATATTTTCTTTACATTATTCTTGAGTGTAAATTATAATCCTAGAATTAGAGCCTTATACTCAAGTCTATTGTTAGTACATGGAAATTGTAGTTTGTATGCTACCAAGAATTTCTTACCTTATGGATCAATAAGTTCAATTTCCATGCTTGATCTTTGCTTAGATCTAGCATCATCAAAGTGTTGAGTCCATATCTAAATTAAACCTTTAGGTTCTGGGTTTTGCATTTGATTTTGAGTAGTAAAAGTATGGATACCAAAGTTAGGTAAGTCATACTTTACCTCTTCATTCTTGACAATATATTCCATAATGGGATATTTCATTATAGGCTTTCTATCAATTTTGATCTAATTTACAACTCCTCTTCATGGTAGCCATATATGGGGAAAGTCTATAGAGAGATATCCATTAAACATTTTAGACCAATCCCTACTTAACAGTAGATCATAGCCTACAAGTATGTCTACCACTAGAATATCGATGGTCATTTGGACTCTTATCTCAGATGCTACCTAAATACATATATTGTTCAATTCTCCAACTACTAGGACCAATATCTTATTTAATTATAAAACTATCCTCTTTGAAGAGCTTGGATTTAAACCAAGATTTTGACATATAGAAGTATGCATGATATTTGTAGAATCTCTAAAATCAATTAAAAAGTTATGAATGTTCTTACTAAAATCTTAGATAGTTAATAGAAAGGGTGGAAATTTTGGCTTGCTCTTATATATGACATTAGTGTTAGATGAATTTTATTTGTTTGTAGATGATTTAACATTTTCCATAGGTGACTTTATGGTTATGAACTTAAATAGAAGCTCCTTATGTTCAATGATCTAAGCTAACTCATGCAGAGTTATATTTGCCTTGATCTTCTTCATATCCTCAATAATATTGTATCCTCCTTTGCTTGGTTCTTTTTATCTATATTTCTATCATTCCCCTTTAGAAGGGGTGGAGTGTTTTTTGCTTTAGGATTAGGAGGAATCATCATGGTATTTGAAAGAGTTGATGTTGTAAGTGGTTTATTGTCCCTCAAGTTGTATGCAACTCTCTAGAACTGCTTTAAAACATGAACTTCATCCATATTATCTTTGGGCTCATTATCATCTTCAATTGCAAAAGGAAACTCATGAGTTTCAAAGAACACAAAAGTGCTAGAAGAGCTAGGATTTGGATAATGCTCAGGTGGATTATGTATCTGATCTTGTCTAACCACTTCTCTCTAAAAATTTTCAAATGCTACATAAAATTCAATGTAGTTAAGCTCACTATGCTCAGAAGTGTTGTGATTTTTTCACCAGTTAGGAAGAGACATCTTTTCTATGTTTATCTCTAAAATTTTGTTAGGTTATTCAAGCCTATTAAATGGTCTATTGTATCTCTAGAATCTAGTATTCTAATTTCTAATTGGGCCATATGCATTGCCCATCTTCCTTTACATATTTAAAAAATCATTGCCCAACTTTTGAACCATCTTTTGAATACAATCCAGTTCTACTTTTTCAAAATCCATACCTTGTGAAATATTAGTAGGAAGTATAGTTGCTTGCTAGTTCTAATGGTATCTATTACCCATTGCATGATTATTCAGGTAGCTAAAATTCTATTATGTTGTTTGCATCAATGGAAGTAGCATATATAACTAGTTTTGATTGAATGTTAGGACATTCTACCTTACATGTGGAACTATATTTAGTGTTGAAAAAGAATTATTGACATTAGGTGTTACAAGCATCTATATATTGAGCTACCTATCTATAGTGATAGCCTATTTGAATAATAGTTTGAATATGTTACCTATAATTTCTCTTCTTAAGAACACAATAGTGATAGGGTCCAAGGCATACTTGTACATCTCCAATGCTAGTGTTGCCTATAGTTTATATCTTGAGGTCATCCAATTTTACATATTATACAATCTTTCATTGAAATTATAGATGGTCTAATTAGGTTCTTTTTTCATGTTGGTGAAGTGTTGGTATACCAAACTAGGATTGGTGACCTATCCAAACTGCACAAGAAAAGCTTTTTGACATTCATCCAAAGAAGTTATGGAATTTTATATTAGTTTTAAATATCAATCATAAGCAACATCCATCAAAGTAAAAGGGAATAATCTACATACAACATCCTCATTTATGACATTCATCAATCTTAAATCAGTTTTAATTGATTTGATATGTTCCTCTACCATCCTTTCTCCTAAACAAAAAAAAGATGGAAAATAATTTTTTGGGATTTTGAGGCAAATTGTGCACATCTCCTAAGATGGAGATGGTAGATCCAACTAACTAGGGTTATTATTGAGCCATGGTTGATTAACAAGTAAAGGGTTCCTTATTGGAGGGGGATTGTTTTGGACTAGCATTATTGGCACAACTCTAGGTCTCCTATGAGTTGTCAAGGGTAACACTATTAAACCATCCTAGGAATTAGATCTAGTCACTCTTCTGGGTGACTCTAATGCAACTCTATGTAAACAATAACCTTTATTATTAGGATTTTAGGCCCTATTTCAAGCATTAGTTAACTATTGATGTGGGTTTTATGCACACTACAATCATAATGAGGTTTCTTCTAATATTTTAGGATATCAATTGAGATAAACTCTAATCTAGGAATGAGTTATAGGTATGTAGTTTATTTCAACCTGTTGATGGAATAGAGGGTAGGGAATGCAAGTTATTGATAAAGTTTTTTGGATGGAGGTGTAGTTCCTGAAGATAGTGGATTTATAAGTGAGTTAGATGGATAGCTAGATACTAATATAAAATGGGTAGATATTTAAACTAAAAAAAAAAAGGAGGGTAGGTTAAGGTAGAAAATAAGGCTCTATGGATCTCTAAAATCACTTCCCTAGTTGGTTTTTAAACAAACATTTGCTTTCAAAACCTATGCCTATTACTAGCAGTAATCGCACACATATGATTAGACATGGATAAAAGGTCTAGAGAAATAAAGATGCAAAAAAATCATAAGCCTCAAACAAAGGTTTTTCCTTTTAGGGTAGCTTTTGTACACCCTTAATCAAGAGATTATGGATCAGGCTAATGAATTATTTGAGGTAACTATTTCACACACACATAAAACTACACTAAATAAATCACTAGTATATATTTATAAATATGATTCAATTTGAGATTAACTATTCTAATAAATATATTCACTAATCCTTTAATAGCTATTACACATATATAGATCATTACAACAATAAAAATGATCAAGAATATATTCACGTCTATTACACACTAAAGATTATTGAAACACACAACCATGGAAATGATAACTAATTGCATAGAATTTGGAAAGAAAATACTCAAACACTTCATTGACAATCAAAACTACTTCACTACTCTATATTTTAAATTCTCTAACAAAAAATATAAGTTGGGTTAAAATTGTATATATAGACTTAGGGAAGGGGTCACCTCATCCTCCAAGTCCATGCAAGGTCATTACATGTGGTAGTCAGAACATGTAGTTGTAACTATGGTTTAAAACTCTATAAGAAAAAAATTATAGTTATTAATTAAATAATTTAACCTTTCCCAAACTATGCAACATGTGCATGTGTATAAAATATAGAGTCAAATTTTACAATGAAAGGCTCAAACTATAATAAATTCTAAATATGTCCACCATTACAAAATTGTATATGTTTAAAATATTAGCCTATCAATGTTTAGTCATATGAAGTGCTGCATGCACCTTGGTTGGTGTGGCTATTGAGGTGGCAGTTATAGATGTTGATATATGGCCAAAAGTCTTTTTTTCTTGCTTCATTATCCTTATAAACTCTATGTGCTACATCATTTTATTGTTGTATAATATTCAAATTTAGCAGTAGTGGTCGATGAATGTTTTTAACCTACCCAAGGAGCTTTTCATCCTCATCCTTGGTTATCTAAAATTTACTCTTGAAAATTTTGACCTTGGTTACCTTCTTTTGGGCCTTACTTAATTATGACTCTATCTATTCAAGTGTTAGGCCTTATAAACTTTTATTGAAGTCATCCACTACATCTTAAATAAGCTTGTCAAAATTGATCCTAATAATCAATTTATCGATGATATCCATCACTTTGGATAATTTCAACTCATGAAATTTTTTGAGGATCTGGGTCTCATGCACCTAATACTTGGGGATTAAAGCCGTAATTGATTATATCCATTCCTTTCCTTCTTCCTACTTGATGATAACCAAATTCAAAGCATTAGATGCCTCTAGTGTCTTCATGAGGTTGAGATGGTTGTATAGGGAGTTACCTATGTATATAACTAACATCTTCAATTTGGTGTTGTCATCTCTTAAGGAATTAAACAATTAGTTGGCACTACTCACATGAGGGGCCATCTCATCCTTCATGTACTCCATTACCTCTAAAGAGTTATAACACCTAGGAGTAGCTTCTTATACCTTAGCTTCTATACCCATAAGAATGTGTACCTTCTTTTCCTACTCCTTTAGTTTATCTACCTTAGCCTCTAGTTCTTACACTTTAGCCTCAAGCTCTTGTCGAGCCAATTCTATACCTTCATGGATATCAACTATTACATCTTTGTGTACTTATGCTAGGTCTACAAGATTTTTAACATATAGAGACTACCCTGGCTACATGTTCTACATATTTATAAGGGAGAACACTTCTTATCTTTCCTAAAGGATTATTTTAGTGACTTTATCATCCTCTAACTTTCTCTTCTTTACTCTCTGAATGTTGTCAGATGGGGGATCAAATAGAGTAGAAACTTAGGGAAGATTGGTGATTTTGAAGCTTGAAATTTGGGAAGAGTTGTTTCTCAAGTCAACTACCCATAGAGGAATGTGTAATTGAGATGCATTAAAGGTTGTGACAATAACCTCTTCCTCAACCTCTTCTTGAACTAGTTGTTTCTTTTGGGCCCTAACAAGGAAATCAGGTAAGGAAGGCCATATAAGTTTGGACCAATCCACTCCTTAAAATTGAGAGAGTGGGTGGATCATGATCACTTAAGGCTTGGCCATCCTTACACACTAGTAATTGTCACTATGGTTTTTTATATGGAATTTATGGATGGAATTAGAAGGTAAATTTGGGTGGAATGGGCATGAAGTTATGGGGTGGCTAAAATAGACTATACTTTCCTAGACAGCTTCTTCTTTTTTAGGGATTTGATAGTGGAAGTGCTAGTAGGGATAGATGAGGTAAGCATGAGGAGTGTAATGGAAGTGGAAATAGAGGGATCAATGGTAATGGTTGTAATGGAGGGGTTAATAGATGTGTAAGTAGGAACTTCCACCTAGGGTGATCTTAGCATAGAATAAATTGAAACTCATCCAAAGATTGGTACAAAACATAAAGTAAAACTTAAAAAAGGTTAGGTACCTAGAGAAGCTAGTGTTATGGGTTGTGCTTGAAGGCTCATGGCCTTATCTACCTCCATATTTGATTATTTAATGTCTTTAATTATCACAACCTCTTTCTCTTGACATGTAATAGGTAAGCCTTGTGTTTATTCCACTGTAGGATTTCTTATAGGAGTCATAGGCTTCCTCTTATAAACCAAAGGGATATTTAGTTGTGTGGGGGAGATTTGAGATGTTGATGTATTTTCTTCTACTATTGTTATCCCAACAAATGTATAAATTTTTACTTGGGGCATAGCATTAAATAATTGAATGGTGCTCATAGTTGACTATTCTCATGTTCTTCCTTCGTCATTAGAATTTATGCTGATGGGATCCCCTACTTGTGCTCCTCTACTAAAATTGGGCTCAAGTAGCCCAAGTTCTTTCTTTATAGTCTTTAGCTTTAATAGGAGGGCTTGAGATGAGGGACCCACTTGGTCCTTAGATTATTCCTCAAATTTTCCTCTCTAGTAATTAGAGTACTCCCACCCTTTGTATAGAGCCTTCCTACTATCCAATTCTCTAGTAGTGACTAAGGGGTCATCTTGGATCATTCATAAATGATCTTCCATTAGTTAAATAATCTTGACTCTCTCTAAAATGTCCTCATCAAACTTTGCATTAAGAAATAGAAAATCATATGGATATGGGACATGGCTATAAGGTATGTTAAATCTCTATATGTACTTTTGAACCTACCCATGAAGAACCTAATCTCTATGTGTAAGAATGGGGAATGGATAAATTTTATGTTTTCCACCCACTTCCACAAAATACTTCCTCATTGTGTAAACCATTCTTCTAACTATTATGTGGTTTCCAAAGAATAAGGTTTTTTTCTATCTAGATAAGTCCTCCTTGATAATCCACCATAGTTGGAAAGTAATTTCTTGATCCACCAAATTTTCTGGGATATAATTGGAAAGACACAATAGATTAACCACATTCCCCTAAATCATTTTTACTATGAAGTTTGGGTAGAGGAAATAATCATGTTCTCCATCCAAGTTTTTTATGATATTTGGCCTAATTCTAAGCATAGGTGAGCCATGAATAGCTTGTCAAACTTATGGATAGACATCCTATTCTATCATAACGATGTTTTTGGTATATTAATATATGTGAATGAATTAATAATGGTCACAAATTCTATTATTTTCATAATTTGTGGCTAGAGTCCATAATTCCTCAAGATCTCTATAACAGGTACCCATGACTACATCTATCAAATAAGACATCATGTAAAAATTGTTTGAAGGCATGGGACACTTGTCCTTATAGATTATATTCTCTCTCAAGTTGAATATGATTATTTTACTTAGGTCGTATGTAGTATCATGGGTGAGCATCATATAAAATAATGGTACCCAGTCTAAATTGACAAAATGAATACTTGGCATACCATATAGTCGATTGAGGAGAGCCATGCTAATACAAATCCCCATTTTGAATATATCAATAAAAATTGATCCTTTAGACATATTACCCGTCCATGTAATGGTTTGGTTTAGGAGTATCCATGAATACATTGCCTTCTCAACTAAACTCTCTTTATCAGACTATACCACTATGTGCTTGTCAAAATAAGCATTAGGTATGCTCAAAGATAAATACATTTAGAAGTTATATCCTGATATTCACTTAACCACTATGTTATTTCTATAATAATTTAGAAAAGCATCTTTCAATATCTTTCTTGATAAAAACAAATCCTATAGATGATCAATACGTGATAGTAATTCTAGCTTGGTGATAGCAAAATGTAATATTTGACATTTGAAATCTAGTAGTTCTTTGATGAATAGTCTATTTACAAGTGTCATCTCATCTTCTAGTGAAAATAAATCCATAGATTTGAAGAAGTCCCATAATTATAAATAGTTATAGTACCTATCTCAAAATATTATAGCATCAAAGACTATATCTATAACCTCTATGGAGTCTTTGATTGAATATGGGGATGATAGATTTTCCCCTCAAAAAACCCTAAATGAAGATGTTATTGATGTGTATATATGCTATGTGTTGATTTTAGTATTCTTCTATGTGTTATTTATGTTGTTCAAAAAATTCAAATCTAGCTTAGTCATTGTTTTACTCATAGTATTCTTGAGATAGTAGTTAGGGCTCTTTGTCTCTATAGGAAAGAAGGAAACTTCTATGAAAGTTAGTTTGAAATAAATGATAGATTCAATAGCTGTAAATCACCTTTATAAGATTCTACATTAAATAGTAGTTTGTGGAGCATAAATGTGCAATGTTCACTTTTCTTCTACATCCTATATAATCAAACTTTGTTGTCTCAAGTTGGAAGGGGTATTTAATAGATTGATGGGAAGTATTTTCACCTTTGTTTTGGATAATTATGGAAAGGCTAGTAGTGTTCTTAGTAATAGGGCACTAGGGTGTATATCAAAAGAATTAATTTTGGAAAAATGTCCATTGACTAATTCCTTGAGGTGAATTGTTTCAAATAAAATTAACACAATAATTTCCTCAAAGGGATATTTCATTGGTAAAAATTTCTAAGACAATAATCCCAAAGGGTCACTTCTAAAAGGCCAAAGGGATACTTTCAAAATGATGAAGGATACTTTCAATTTCCCTGAAGAGCACTTTCATATGACTAAGGGTCATTCCAAAAGTCTTAAAGGGCATGTGACTTGGGTTTGAAGGATCTACTTCATGGAAAAAATTCTCAAAGGGTCTACTTCATAGGGTATTTTTTAGTGGTGAAAGGGCTATGGTAATTATCTTGAAGGGTAAGTAGTCACCTTGAAAAGGGCCAAAGGCTTCGAAAAAAAATCCAAAGGATATGTCCATGATAAAGGGTCCATTAAGAAAAAGCTAAAGGGCACTGTTTATAAGGCAAAGAGGCTAGGACAAATATTTTGAAGGGTAGGCTTGGTATGATAAAGGGGATGAGATAGAGTCCTGAAGGATAAGTCTTTTAGGGTAAAGGGTTTATGACAAAGTCTCATAGGGTAATTTACACAAATATTGAAGTATATGTGAATTAAAAGGGTTAGTCTTAGATGGTAAATTAGTTCATGAAAAGGGGATAAAGGGCTAGTCTGTAGGGCAACAAACACTTTCAAAAGGCCAAAGGGCTAGTTCAAAATTCATGAAGGGTAAGTGGAAAAGATCTAAAGGGTCTACTTCATGTAAAAAAATTATTTAAGAGTCTAGTTCATAGTAAAAACATTTTATAAGAAAAATATCTTGAAGGTTAGGTTTAGAAAGGTCAAAGGGCTAGTTTGTTGGGAAATTTGTTGTGGATAAATGTTTGTAGACTAAAATTCCATCTGGCAAAAATCCCATAGACCTAATTCCTTTTAGGGAATTGTTTCATACAAAATTTCTAAAATAATTTCCCTAATAAAATAATTCCATGAAAAATAAAATGTTCATATCAATAAATTTTGAAATAATAAAGTCTGAAAGTCCAAAAAAAACACTAGACCAAAATACTCAAAACATAAAACCCAAAAGGGATAATCTACATGAGTACTAAAAGAATAATCTTAAAAATATATCAATAAACTTAATAGAAAAAGAGAGCTAGTCTTTACTAAAACATAATTCTAATATCATCCTACCAAAGTATAAAACCTTAAATTAGTATTTTCTTAGGATTCACATAAACACATAGAAAAGGGGCTCAAATCCAAGACAAAAAAATGAAAAAAAAATGGGTCCCCATTTCTGCTTAAATAAAAGGGGGATGTTGGGTACAACATATAATATATGACCTTTCTTTGTATTCCTAAGATTCAACTACATATGATGGTTTTGAAATATTTTGAAGGCTGGCCTGAGTTAGCCTCTTGAACTTGGTTATGTTTCTTTAACAATATTCATATTTGAATATGCCCTTATCTCACAATTTTAATGGATCTTAATATAGTTATGGTTCATTTGACCTAGTTTCTATGCTTTAGTCTTGGGTAAAAAGGATTAACCTATATGTAATGGTTATAGGGTCATATGGAGTCTCAAATTTGGATCTCAAAGCCTATAATGAGATGGATTTTCTTGATGAGACCATCAAATAGTAGAGGTTCTTTGAGAAGTTTATATAGGCTATTGAATCACATTCAAGACCACCTATGGGGACCTTAGACACACTTATTAACATAATCAACAAGTCAAGGCATTTTAAGTTCATTAAATAGACACATGGAGTGAAAATTTGAAACCTAGGATTTTTTGAATACCTTAACTTCTATTAGTGACCCTTAACCTCCACTAAATAGGTTCGTGAAGGCATTGCAGGACTAGTTCATGTTTCCTTACTTATGAGGGCCATAATGAAGCCTAATTATTATGAGAATGGAAATTTTATAGATGAATAAATAAATATTTCTTACTTTATAGTGTTATAATTACCTCTAATGGCCATTATCATGCAACACTCACTCCATGTCTATATTGAAGATCAACTACCAGTCATACTCATTTGAAGGTAGCATTTTGGGAGAGATGAAGGACCATATGACCACTCCACTTGTAATAAGGAGGTAATAATATCTTAAAATTTTCAAATAACTATCATAAAACCTTAAACTACTATACATTCTCAGATATGTACATTGGAAGCTCTTCCTCATTAAGGAAACTTTGTCTATAGTTTGTTGTTTGTGACAATTTGGGTGTTTCTTGCTCCCATAGGATAACATGTGTTAACTAGTGGTGGATAATTAAATATAATGAACTATATGATTTGTATAAGACATGTATAATCATTAGTTTCATCAAGTAGGAAAAAATGACATAAAATTATTCCATTTTTGACCCTGTGTGCATGTAGAAGGCTAGTTTGACTATCTCAATTTCTTAACTATTATTCATAAATAAATATTGATAATTATATAAATAAATTACAAGGATTATAATGTCATTATACCCTTTTCCTCTATATAATGTCTTAGGTTTTCATCTTCTCTCTCCTTGTTATACTATATAATAACCTGAGGTACCATCCATGGCTACCAAGGAGGATGATGGGATAGAGGGGTAAATTTTTGGTCTTTATTGGATTTAAACTTGTATATTTTCTCACATAATGTATATACTAACTCCCCTCTACATATTCCTAATGCTTTCTAACCATGTCTTTATTGTATGTATCTATACTTTCCTAAAAAATCTTGCAAAACACTAGTTTCCTACATTTTCTCAGGTTTTTAAACATTGAAAAGTTATTATTGGGAAGGAGGAGAAAAAATAGGTGTAAAAATTCATTTAAAGTTATGAATTATGTATGGGTAAGTTTTAGATCCATTCTTTCCCATGTGTGGGTCCCTTTAGTGGAAAATAAATGCATTTTGACTTTTGAGAAGACACCCTTTACATATAAAACCATTTGGTCATGGAAATATGGTGATCACGGGGAACTTTAAAGGTGAGAATAATGGTATTAATGGTTTTTTGGGGTAAAAATAGAATCATTCTATGGTCAAACATCTTTTTTGAAGGTAATACATATGACTTCAAGTTAAATCTCAAATGGAGGCTACCTTAATATCAATCAAAGGACCTTAAAAGATGCTAAGGACTTAAACAAGCTTACCACATACTTATTATAAAACCCTTAACCCCTTTGAGTTATCTATACTTTACATAATTTCAATGTACTTACATGGTTTCATGATAGGTCATAAGATGCAACATCAGGTCATTTTCCATATGAGTAAATTTAGATTATTAAGACCACTCTAAGGCCTATTATGGATCCTTATACATGACTAACATAGAAATGGAACTTGACACAAGCTCTAGAATGGTGAGTAAATGGCCACCATGGTATTTCTTGACATGAGAAAGCACTTGATCCTATTACCTTGACATGATGACCATTTAGCCCCCTTTTGAGTTGAATTGACACTTTAAAAAACATAATAGGGTGATCAAGGTGAACTTAGGTGCTCAAATCATAGGTTGAATCCTTTCTAGGCCTAAGGCTAGAAATAAGTCAACATGTCTTTAGATTAGTATCAAAAGGGGATACACCTAGATCACTAAATTTGTGATGTGAAGGATTTTAACCCAAGAATAATCATCAATGACATAGCATGAAAGTGTGAGAAAAAGAAATAATGAACAATACTAAGTTACCTCTCAATTGAAAACCATAAGTGACAAGGGTTTTATAGTGGGAAACTAAATATATTTGAGAAAAACCCACATGATCTTAATAGAATTCTTGAAACCAAAATATCCACAAGTATAAGATTGAATCAAGAGCACAAGATAAGAATAGAGAGAGCTATAAGATTCTTAGGGAGTAAAATATGAGATTAAGGGATCTTTTATAGATATAGAGGAAGAAATTTGGAGTTACATAGAATCACATTATGACCTTACAATCCCCTTAAGTGTGTGCCACTTGTCTCCTAGTCCCTTATAAAATGAAGGGAGGTGTGTGCCATGTGGGGAAAGGAGTTACTCATGAAAATAAATCCAAAATCATAAGGGATCACAAAGAGGTGAGTCAAACCTCATATAATATAGATTTATGTGAATTAATAATTCACATAAATATAAATTCCTCACACATGAAAAATAAACTTATGATAAAATAAATTATCCTTAATAAATATACATTATAACATGATGCGACATAGTTAAAGGGTCTTAAAATTTATTGGCCACTCCATATTCATTATAAGTTAAATAATATTCTATGTAAGATGATTCATGTGCATTACATTAAGGAGGGAAGTCAGTGGTCTCATCGATGAGAGGGATGGTATGATCACAAGGTAACAAGGAGGGAGCCACTCTAAAATGTAAAGTAATTAGGTAGTAATGCAAGTGTTTAAAAACTATTCATCTCTTCATAATTAAAATAATCAAGAGTGACATATAAATATGGATTCATATTGATGAATTCAATTAAATGATCATTATTAATTCATGAAACCATTGGAATCTGATACTAATATTTATGGTTAAAAAGTTGAATACTCCAAGGATTAAGATCGACCTCATGTTTGTAACATTTTCCATTATGAATAAAATTCATACATTGACTACTAAAAAAGGAAATTTCCCTCATTCTATGTGTCCATGGGTGACCAAGGATTATATAATAGGATAATGATAAGTTGAGAACCATTAACTTGCTATGTATAGTTTTGGGTCCAATAGTAAGAAAGAACCAAATACAACCAAGTGTTTTTTTATTTGTCTTATAAAATCCATGACATTTTAGATGATTTTTATTGAGATGATATTTATTATACCAATTTATCAAATTAACCAAAGAGATGTCACATTAATTTATAACCCTCCATCTACTAAGACTTTTTGAATAAGGGTGGTATTAATGGTGATTTTAATGAATAGAGGTGGGTCATCATCTTGAAAGATAATTTCATAATCAATAATGTCTTATTAAATGAAATATATGGAAGATTTTGAAGAAGGATAATTAATTTTAATGGTATGAAATTTTGTTGGTGAAGGCTCGTGAGAAGGTTATTCCACTTTTAGGGAAGATGCTTCTCTAATTTTTTGTAATTATTGCATTAGGAATTTAGGATGATATGGAGAAGTGAAAAATAACTCCATGAGAGTTATTTTACAAGTCATATAGTTAAGTTCCTCTAATAAATTCCAATGAGTTTTTGAAGATGAAGAACCATCACTAGGTTTAGAGGGTAAAATATTTTTGGTAGGAAGAGAGGTAGCTTGAGGTTTTAAATGTGGAAGTGGTTCCTAATTGATTTCGAAAGGTATATTAGTGGTAGTGGTATCTTTGATAAGTTTATATTTTGAGTGATGGTTTCTTTGGCTTTGTGATGCGATATTTGTGGGTGAGTTTATGTCAATAATTGACTTTAGCCACATTCACATATTGAGAATTGGTATAGTATTGATCATACTCAGCATCAATTGCACAAGTATCCTTGTTTTAATGTTGAGTGTTGGATGTAACAAACAATTTTGGGTTTGTAGAGGAATAAGCCTTGAAAGAATATTTATTTTGAGAAACATTAACACAATAATGATGGCATATTTTGATCATAACATCATTATTAAATGTATCTCATAGTATAAAATAAATGACAAATTTTGTAATCCCATGACTTGTTTCATATGAATGACCTATATCAGCATGAAACCAACAAAATTTGTTAGGATAGTACCATATAGGTGGGTTATTAGCATAAGTAAATGGTTTAGAATGTGCTAAAATTTATTTCATTTGTTTCAAAGTTATCAGTGCATGAGAATTTTGGGGATTATCCATTTTGGCTAATCTTGGTTTTGGTTGAGGAGGATTGCTAGTGATTACATTGGTAAAATTTTGGAAATATCCCTTGATGGTTTTAGTGTTAGGTTCAAACTATTTCATTATAAATTATTATTGTTTAGCTTTATCGATAGCATCATTTAAAGTTTGGGGAGAAATTTTTTGAATGTTCTATTGAAGGGAAGGTGTTAAGGTAATTATGAAAATTTTGAACAAGTTATCATCAATTATGTTTTTTTATTGGATTTATGAGATAAATATTTAGACCATTTGATCATAATCATGAGCTGGTTTCAAAGAGGATTATTTATCATTAATGAAAAGGCTAAGACAATTTTTGGGAAGATCATTGTGTTAAAATTCCTTAA
Source organism: Torreya grandis (assembly GCA_037957365.1). Taxonomy (NCBI): domain Eukaryota; kingdom Viridiplantae; phylum Streptophyta; class Pinopsida; order Cupressales; family Taxaceae; genus Torreya; species Torreya grandis. The sequence continues at coordinate 489,067 of JARHVA010006156.1, read as the reverse complement.
CTAAAGGATTGACTAAATCCTCAAGTTGCCATATATGATGTTGGGGAAGTTGGTTATACCATTATAAGACCTCACTTGTGAATTTTTAAATAAAATTTTTATAGTGTCAAAGGTATTAGTTTCAATCCACTCTTTATAAAGATTACTAAATGGTTTGAGAAAAGATGTGGGGTCTTTAGTCCCATAATATTTAATAGTTGCATATATATTACCAATATCAATAGATATAATTAAGGGGGATAAAGTTTCATTTTGAATGTTTTGAATCATCTTATTGTGCATAATAAGTTGGGTATTTATATTTATTGTAACATATTTAAGAGGTGGAGGGATGAATTTTTTGTTATTTTGTGGAAGAAGAATAGGAGACTGATTAGCCATGTTTATCAAATGATGTTGTAGTTGCATAATTAGATAGGTATTATAGGTTTTCATGATGTTCATTTATTTTACTATTTATGAAAGAATTTGAGTTTTATCAATTGGTGGAATGGTGTTGGGAGGAGTATTATTAGGATTAGTAGGAGGAGCATTCTATAAATTGGTATTAGGGGTAGGGTTCCCAAGAGGTAGATTAATAGGAGGTGGGTTGTTTGTTAGGATTGTATCAATTTACCCCATAGTATAGTAAGGTGCCTTTTAGAGATAATTATCATGAGAAGTGTTAAATGGATATGACCCATCAATCTCATCAGTTGGATTATTTTGGACCATATTTTAGTCCAAAGATGAGGGATGAGAAAAAGTGATCAAAGAGAGAAGACCCTTTTAGGTAGCAAAGATAAGAATAAAATAACATCCCATATAGTTTATAAATGGATTTAGGTTGTAAAAAAATATTTTGATAGGGGATTTCATGATTTTTTAAGGCATAATCTAAAATAAGAAATAGAAAGGGAAAAATAGGGATAAAATCTACCAAATATAGAATAGTATCAGCTAAGAGGTATAGAGTCGAGTGGGTCAACAAAGTATATAGGAAATACCAACATAATAGGATGAAAAAAATTACAATTGAAATACTTGAATGTGTTCTACATGTGGTAAAACTAAGGAAGGCTAAAAAGATACATATTTGGATAGGTTGATTGTGTATTGAAGATAAGACAAAACTAACATCCTATAAGACACTATGTCGACAAGGGTGACTATGTTCTAAAATTAAGAACATTTTTGCAAGATAATAGCTAAGAAAATATAATTGAGCACATAATCAATTAGATCAATGTGTCTAATATAATTATAGCATAAATCACAAACCTTGTATTAACATTGGCTAGTACAAGTTTAAAATATAATGATCAAAGAGCAAGCAACAAAACTTGAATGTAAATGCTAAGTTAAGTGGTCATTTCTAAATGTTGTTAAGTTACAATAAATTTTTAAATTAATGTGATAAGTATTTGGCTATAAGAATAAAATATAAATAGTCTATAGATAGTTTTATGTAGTTTAGGCTAAAAGGGATTTGTATTGGTCATGGTATTGTCTTGGTATTGGGACCTGCCCCTTCACTTCCCAATCTCACAGTGATAAGGATCTTGGGTTTTTTGATAATAGATACCATCAACCATGTGTTTATACTTGTCCAAAAAACCAATTTGGCATCCCCCTTTGTGATGAAATCCAAGTAGGTAGACCTTGGGAAGAAAATGTTTAATGTTTATTTAGTGTTAAGGGATTTGGAAGTGTGTGAAAAATTAAAAAATAGTGTGACTAAATCAGTAAATTTAAAACCTCCTATTTAGTCAATGTTTGTTACTCTAATAAATAAAGTAATATAACTAAAATTTGAATTAATTACTAACAAGATAGGTCAATTCCTTTATTTATAAAGAGTACAGAGTTAATTCAGGTGACACTATATACAAAAATTACATAACAAAGTTGATAGGGTTACTACTATCTATAGAATCAAGATCTATAAGAAAAAAAATCAAACATGTCAACTTAGTCTTCTAATAATAAAGTAGGTTACAAAATTATGTCAAGCTAGGTAACCTAGTTCATTGTAGGGTTACAATTTTATAACTATAAACTATGAAAAATAGGACTATAAATGAAAAAATAAATGACAAAGAAGGTATGAATTAACCTTGATAATTTTTAATATTATTAGTTATCTAATTTTATTTTGTTTTTTTCAAATTATAATTTGTATATTCTATGAATAGATTCAATTGGGTCAACAAAGTCTACAAAACCTATATGTTGAAAATAAGTTATGAATAAAGTTGACTAGTTTGACTAAGTCTACAAGTCTATGTGTTGAAAAATATAACTATGTTAAGATGATTGATCTAATTACCTATTATTAAATAATACCTACACATAAAAATAGAGTCAATTTAGAGTAACTTTTTATTAAACCTATGCACAGACTATTAGACTTTATCGACAGGTTTGATACTATACTATAGAAATAAAAATGCATAAGATGATAATAAATGAATGTGTGAAAGAAAAATTACAAGGTTTATATTCATGTTAGGTTCACTATAATTTATATAAGGGGAAGTGAATATTATTTACAAATTAATTCTATCTCAAAGAAGATAAATCATGCTTACCCTTCCATTTGTTGTTACATTTAGACAATTTGGGTCATGACCAAGATGGATCTAATAGACATAAACAAGGGGACCCTTACCATAATAATATCAATAAATATGGTTCCAAATCCTTTAGTCAATAATCACCATGTAATAACCCTAACTAGGTCCTATTTTTTTCTTATATTTACACAGTCAAGTAAATTCTAACCTAGTGCTCACCAAAGCTTGTGACACAAAATAGGGTTAATGAATATAAATTAAACATGAATAAAATAATTATAATTAATCTATATATATATATATATATATATATATATATATATATACCCTAATACATGGAGAGAGAAACACATTCAAAATCCATTACTTATGTTACTTTTATCTATGAAAATCGATAAGTAAGAGTTAGAAATACTTACCTTAAAGATGAACCCATCGATACTTGATCTCTCCTTTGGCCAAAGGTGATTTTCAAGATGTTGTTATATTTTTTAAGCATAACTAAGATAAGCTAAATCATCAAGTACTTTTCCACAAGATAAGATTATTATCCAAGTGTAAACCCTAAGCAATGACTCATCAAGTAGAATGGTGGAAGAGTAGATTGTAAAGAAACACAAATGAATGATCAAATTTGTCTCTCTAATAAATGGTAGAAAAAAATTGTATATAAATGGATCTAACCCTAAACCCTTCTAAAATTTTTACCGACAGAGTTAGCCTAATCAACCTTGTATTATTAAATGATAAAATTTATTTAGGTCATAGTCTGAGTAGACTAAGGCTAAACTAGACCCATGACATGCCAATATAATTTACTTATAGGTTTATCCTAGGCTCACATTTTTTCTTAAATGTTAAAAAGAGTTTTTGGCTTAGGCATGGGTTGTTTAAGGTGGTGAATTTCTTTGAGGAGTGTGTAGGGGAGGTGTCAAGACTTAGGGAAGTGTATAGGATAATTTTTATATTGGTTACAAGTGGTGGTATAGGGGAAAATAATATTTTTAAGCACTAATGGTCTACCCACCCCTTTCCCTATGCACCCTTTAAGGCATGCACTCATAGAGATATAGATAAGACAAGTTATTGCAAGAGAGAAAGCATCAGTAATTGATAAAGTTTGAAAATATTATGTGTATACATAATGAACACCTAATGTCACATGTATTAATAGTCACATAGAGAAATATTCACATAATCTAATACATAATCAAGGCTCACAATGTGTAACATTAATAATCATCAATCATGCATAGAACAAGCAAGGCTAATCTAAATAATCATTATATGTTATCATCACATATTTTAAAATATAATATCCATATAATATAACACTCTTGGAAGTATATGTAAGATAAATTCATGAGTAATTATTGTAAATATCCAAATATGATTAAATTAATGGTCATATAAATATGTAACATGTATAATATTACTAAGATTCTGCTATTATAAGTATGCACCCAATGTAGGAAAGCTAATCTCTAGGTGTAGTAATGCCATGCATCTATATTTCCATGTCATATATAACTTATATGTCCTATATTCCACTCATGTATATATTAAATGCATGTGAATATATAAATTAGATATATAATCTACAATGTATATGATAAATCATGTAAATGAACAACACATGTCATGCATTTATCTTGATTTTGGTTTTTTGAATATTTTTATTTTTTTTGTATTTTTTAAACATTTTAATGTTTTTATATTTTAGAAAAAAATAATCTTATTTATATTTATGTTAAATAATATACCATCAATTTAATGCTTATATGTAGGTTTTGGGTCAATCCTGGTGAATGTTACATGTCATGTGCAAGTAGTTACAAATGTATTTATAGCATAGTTTGTGAAGTAATATGATGCTCTAACATATATATATATATATATATATATATATATATATATATATATATATATATATATATATATATATATATATATATATATATATATATATATATATGTATATATATATATATATGTATATATATATATATGTATATATATATGTATGTATATATATATGTATATATATATATATATGTATATATATATATATATGTATATATATATATTTATATATATATATATATATATGTATATATATATATATATGTATATATATATATGTATATATATATATGTATATGTATATATATATGTATATATATGTATATATATATATGTATATATATATATATATACATATATGTATATATATATATATATATCTACATATATGTGTATATATATATATACATATATGTATATATATATATATATATATATGTATATATATATATATATATATTTCTCATTACATAGCATACGATCTTGCATTTGGTTTTATAATTCTAGTAATAATAATATTTTTTGGAATGTGTTTTATAGCATGAAAGTGAGCAAGTGCTTATTGTCAAACATGCAAAATAGTCTATATCACTAGCTTAGGACATGGCTGAGTAAGTAGTTTTTGATGTGGGTTTAGGACACCACATCCTAATGGGTTTTAACCCTCTTGTTTTAGGACTTATAGAATTTTTTAGGGTATGAGTTTAAATTTTTGAGTTTCCTACATATTATGCATGGAATAAAATCATATGACTTAGAATCCCACAAGGGAAGTTTACCCTAATTATCAAAATAACACCCCAAAATGCATATATACAATGGAACTATAATACAAAATCTAAGGCCATATATCATCAAAAGGATAATAAGGAAGGAAGAATAGGGAATAAATATAATTTAGACTTCATATGGGGAGTTATTTTGCTCAAACAACACCTTAGATTTTTTATTGGTAAAGTGGGGTTTTAAATAGGAATCCTAAGCTTTACAAGGATCATGTAAGTTTAGCTAAAATATCTAGATAAAACAATATAACCTACCTAAAACATCAAAAGACTAGCCAAGAAAAAACAACTAAACATAGAAAAAAAAGCAAGAAATAAATTTTGATCAAATATCCTTACTTCCCCCAAACACTTTTCCCAATTATGTAAATTCCTCTTAAGAGTCTTCTCCATCAAGGAAAGATCTTGGGATTGATGATAAAATTCCATTTTTTTCATCACACATATTACCTTATCCTTACATTACTAGGGTCCTCCTCCTCTTGTTTCCTCTTAATTAGTAACTTGAGGCCTTCTATACTGATCATGCAATTTTTCATAACTAATTGTCTAAACTTCATAAGGATAACAAGGTTTTATTTGAGAGATTCATATTCCTTTATAATTTTTTGACTCTATATTTCATTCTTTTCACTTTGGTCTTTACCTCTTCCATTTCTAATTTATAATAAAGATCTATATCCTCGTAGTTAATATTTTTGATATAATTTTTTAACTTGATGTGGTCCCTCATAAACCAAGATAAGAGTGACTTATGAAAAATTATCTCCTCAGACATATTTTCCATTTTAATCTGATCCACATAGTATTTTATGTCATCTCTAACCTATCCCTTACTCTTTTTAACAACCTTCATTGGTGGGTTTCCTCAACTCTTCCTCTCTACCTTCCCTAAGAAGATGTAGACGCTCCACCACTTCTTGAATTTTATCACCAATCCCCCAACCTCCTCATCATTTTATTTATCCTTGGATGAACTCCTAAGGACCCTATTTCTTCCCAATGATTATTGATACTTGGACATCCCAAAAACTATGAGTTTCCTTTATTGGAGTTGTAGTAATAAAATATTCAGTGCACAATAATCAGTCTTCATTCAAATATAGCTAAGAACTCAAATATGAATAAACATAGAGAAATAATTTGAGTACAATTGATATTATCATGATTCAATCTTATAATTATTTATTTTCTATATAAATCAATTGTATCAAATAGCTTAAGCATGTCATACTATCATTATTCTATAAATATCTAGCTCACAACAAAAAATAAAAACATCACATCCAAATACAACAAAAATATATTAGATATTAACTTATTGATATGATTAAAATATATAAATCAAAAATTTTAATAAAATCACAATTAAAACATGTAAATACCTCAAAAAATTACTTAAATCTCTAAAACATTCAACGTTTATCTGAAATTGAGAAAGAATATAAAAATAGATCAGTTAAAGGACAACATGTGAACATTACACAAAATTTTGAAATTATATCTTTGAATTATGTTGAGATACCCATTATCCAGGTATAAAAATATTGAGAAATATTACTATAAATTTATTTCATCAAGCTAGAGGGATATCCCATCATTTTGGATAGCCTGTCAGTAGGCTAGTGAATGAATCAGGTGAACAAACTGACTCCCTCTAGACAAACAAAATAACCAACCCTTTTATATTGTTTTAAATATGTATTTATAGATTAGGTAATGATATATCCTTCATAAGAGGGTGATATTCCACTAAAAATCATTATGGAAAAATTTGTTACATCTCAAAAACCATTGCAAAAGAGACAATGAAAGCATAATGACAAGGAAAGGGTTGGACATATTATATATAAGTTCATTGATTTGACCAAACAGGGGTCATTTTTCACCCAATTTCATAATTATTCAAAGGGAATATACTTTTAATATTGGGAAATCTGGTGAAAAATAACCCCTATTTGTTCAAATCAATGAACTTATACATAACAAGTCTAGCACTTTCCTTGTCATTATGTTTTCCTTGTCTCCTTTAAAATGGTTTTTGAGATGTAAAAAACATTTCCATAATGATTTTTAGTGGAATATAACCCTATTATGAAGGATATATCACTCCCTAATCTATAAATACATATTTAAAATAATATAAAATGGTTGGTTATTTTGTTCACCTGATTCATTCACTAGCCTACTGACAGGCTGCCCAAAATGGTGGGCTCTCCCTCTAGCTTGATCAAATATGTTTATATTAACATTTCTCATTGGTTTTATACATAGATAAGTGGGATTTTAACATAATGCAAAGAGAGAACTTCAAAAAAAATTGGAATGTTCACATGTTGTCCTTTAACTGTTCTATTTTCATATTCTTTCTTAATTTTAGATAAATGTTAAATGTTTTAGGGCTTTAAGTAATTTTTTGAGGGATTTACATGTTTTGATTTTGATTTTATTAAAATTTGTGGTTTATCTATTTTAATCATCTCAAGACGTTAATATCTAATATATTTTTGTTGTATATGGATGGGATGTTTTTATTTTATGTTGTGACCTAGATATTTATAAAATCATTATAGTAGGATGTGTTTAAACTATTTAAAAGTAAAATATGTTTATTTCTATTCAATCCTTTAACTATATTTATTGTATCCATCAATTCTTTATGTGTATATTTGAAACTAGTAATAAGTGTCATAGTGCAAATGCATCATCAAAAATATCATGCTCATTGAATGTGATAGTAGGATTTTATACCAATATTATCTCAAGTGCTGTAATAATACCACCCAATACATGATCCTCTTCAATCCTAGAAACATAATATGCCAATGGAGGATGTGTATTTTAAATCATATGAACCTAATACTAAATGTGAGTATCTTATTCATTTAGAAAGGGATCGTAAAATATTTTTGACTTTTTATTCCCATTTAGTTGTGTCCTTGAATAATTTTTAGATGTATTTATCTCCATAATATTATCATAAACCAAATCTTGTATATTATGTCATAAAATGATTCATTTATTAGTTGAATGTCTTATGCATCTATGAAAATCAAAATATGCATCATTATTGAATCCCTTAGATGTAACCTTATTCATATCAATGTTTTTTTGGGAGGGATAGATATGAGATTGTAATTAAGTAATTTTTTTATTATCTTATGAGGTATTTCAAGTAATTTTTAGAATTGCCTCCTTTGATGAGTTAATAAGACAAGCTAATTAGTAAGTTATGACACTATGTTAATTGGGATTTTGTCATCATTAATAGTACCATTCAATTTAGATTTTAATGTTTTTTTAATCTAAAATTTTTAACTATAAGTAGTTTGAGGGTTTATCCCATACTTTATCTTATTTCATGTTAGGTTGTGGAGCTCAAAGCTTCACTGATGCAAACATGGAGGAGGTTGCTGAGAGGTTGTTGAGTTGTAGAGCAACCAACATCAGTCTGATCAATTGACATCAGTCATATCTAGTGAGCAGAGTAACCAACATCGGTCAGGTATCGGCTGAAGTCAGTCATCTCCAGCCAGATAGGGATCGACATCGATCGCCTGTGCGGTTCCAAAACTGCTAGTTCACAAATAGTTTGTTAACAAACTGGTTGTTTACATGTTAAAGGACCATTTTTAGTATTGAGCTATAGATCTAATTATTGTAATTGGATGTCTAATTATTGTTTACATGGGATCTATATAATAGACTCATGGTCTTTATTGTAAGGTGTGTTAGTTGAGAGAGCAAGGTTAGCTCCTTCAGAGTGAAGAGAGCAAGGTGTGTTCCTCCTACTACCACAGTGCCAAGTGTGTATGATCATGTAGATCTATAGGTTGTATAAGGTCTGGTAGAATATCTACAAGGGTGCTGGTTTAGAGAATCAAAAGGGTTCTTCATGTGTGTATGATCTCAGTCGGTAGGTGTGCAAGGCCAAGTTGATTTGCAGTATAGCAAGATTAGGTGAGATCTATATGGTAAGTAAGATCATTGATTTGTAGGTGCGTGTGTGTGCATGGTCTAGCTTTGCAGGTGTTGTAAAACCAAGTTGATCTATAGGTGGCAGCAAGATCAGGGAGATTAGCAACACAAGAGGTGTGCAAGATCAGGGGAGATCTACTTGGAGTATGGTGTGTACTCGATCGTAGAGTACATGGAGTACTTGTGTACAAGTAGTAGTGATACTGACTAGTGGTACTGGTAGTAGTGATACTAACTAGTTGGAGGTGAACACCAACTCTATGTTTGAGTTGTGTGTTGGGACCATAATTGAGATAGTGAACTCTTGAAAGTGAATTACTGTACACTTGGTGTGGAAAGCCTGAAAGGTGTGGAAGAGTGTGGCATCTCTTCATTGTAATTTTTTTCTAGAAGAGTATTAATACAATTGGGTATTGTCTCTCATATTCTTTGTTATTTCTGAATTTCTAGTTACTTGTTACTTTTGGTTAAATTCTGCATTTAGTTGCTTATACAAAGGTAATTAATTATGCTCCATAATCCTGACAAAGTGGTATTAGAGCTAAGGTTGTAGGGAGCAGGTTTGTGTTTGATTACAGGTCACTCTCAGGGGTTTCTAATTGAGTGGGAGTATAGCAATGGAAGAAGGAAGTATGGAGGAATTGAAAAGCAAGAATAGTCAATTACAGTGTTATGAAAAGAAAGAGTAGGTAAAGAAATATTGTTGGTTGGTAGTAGATCAGCATGAAGGAACTGAAGAAGCAGATGTTGCAGGTGTTGTTGCACAGGATGCTCTGGTATGTTCTTTGGATAAAGTAGAATCTTGTGTTATAGATTCTGTTGCCTCTTTCCATGCAGCCTAAAATAGAGTATTTTTCTATGTTAAGGTCCTTGAAGACTTTGGAAAGATTTATTTAGGGGCTGGTGTGCCTTGTCAAAGTTTTGGCAAAGGGGAAGCGTGGCTGAAATTATAGATGGCCAACACATGGGTATTGAAGGAGGTCATGCAGGTCCTAGTCTTGAAGATGTGGCTAATTTCTTTAGGAAAGTTGGGTGATGAGAGATGCACAGAAACTCTCACAGCGGATGCACTTGAATTAGTAGGTGGTAAGAAAGTAGGTATCCTTTTTCTATCTACTTATATTACTAATTCTTCTTCTGTTGCGAAGACATGGCTTTGTAGGCTTGGTCACATGAGCAAGAAGGAGATGCATGTTCTTAATAGGAAGTCAGATGTCTTTGACAAACTTAAGAACTGGAAAGCCTTGGTGTTCATGGAGGAGATGACGGATAGAGATCAGTGGAGAAGGCTGAGTAACTCTGAGCAGGATAGTTTGGACAAGTTTTTGATCCAAAGAGAGCTCATGGGTAAAAATTCATCACTCACAGGAGAACACAAGTATCAACGTCAGTCAAGAGGAATTGGCATCGAACAGACAGGTGCTGATGTCGGTCATGTGCAGACCAGAGCCGGTGGTGTCAGGCAGGGTAAGATCGATGTCGATCAGGGAATTGATGTTGGTGATAGGTAAACACTGACGTTGGTCAGGAAACTGGTATTGGTAGTTAGGATAGTCACATGAAATTGACATCAGTTGGATGCAGACTATGTGGTGACCGAGGTCAGTCAATGGAATGGATTTTGGGCAGATAGCAAGTTGTCAAGGAGTCTCAAATGCCCATATGGAGGACTGAAAGGGTAAGTAAGCCTCAAATTCATTATTCCTCTTCTTTATACTCATTTCTCACTATAGAGTAGGAAGGATCCAAGAAATAATGGGAGCATGGTATGAATGAGGAATTTGATTCCTAGGATGCAGAACCAAATAGGAGATTTGGTAGGGTTGCCAGCTAGTATGAAAGCATTGAAAGATGAATGGATTCCTTGGTTAAAGAATAGAGAGAATGGACACGTGAGATGGAAGGCCAAGTCATATGGTCTTGAGGAAGCTCTAAGATAGTGGTACAAGTTTGACAGGTGGATGATAAAGCATGGCTTTAGTCAATGTCATTGTAACCATTGTGGTTTCTTTACCAGGTTGGGTGATGATTGCAACATCATCCTAAAACTGTATGTTGTGTGGATGCTTGTTGTAGGGTCACACATGCAGGGTTTTTCTGAGCTAAAGGTAAATTTAGTTTAGAGGTGTGTCATGAAGAATTTGAAGGAGCAAAATTCTTTGGCATAAGTGTGTTTCTAGAGACATGGAAGATCACAGGTTGATTTTGTCTCTGGATGATTGTGTGAAACTGGTTAGCACACCGATGGGTTGGACAGTTCTATGAATAGTGTCTTGATTCACATGATGAGGTTAAGTACATGCATACTAGACCTGGGTTTGCCCATGCAGTGGGAGCTATCAACAAGTTTGGAGCCAATTCAAGAAAGAAGCACTAGAGTGTAGTTCAGTGGATTCTCAGGTATCTGAGATGGACCAGCAGCAAGTATACATATGATGCAGGGTCAAGTTTTTTTCTACATGGGTTTTTAGATGCAGAGGTGGTAGGTTACTTTGATGATAGGAGTTACACCATAGGATGTGTGGTGGTTGGTCTTCAAGATTGATCTTGAAGAGGAATACAAGCCAAGAAACAAATTAGACAATGTACAGGTATATGTATAGTGTAGCTGTTTATCTCCAAGTGCGAGATTTTTAGGTTGTGGAGCTAAAAGCTTCACTGATGCAAACATGGAGGAGGTTGATAAAAGGTTGTTGAGTTGCAGAGCAACTAACGTTGGTTTGATCAACTAACGTCAGTCATATCCAATGAGTAAAGCAACTAACATGAGTTAGGTATCAGCTGATTTCAGTCATCTCCAGCTAGATAGGGACTGACGTCGATCACCTGTACGGTTCCAAAACTGCTAGTTCATGAATAGTTTGTTAACAAACTAGTTGTTTGCATGTTAAAGGACTATTTTTAGTCTTGAGCTATGGATCTAATTATTGTAATTGGATGTCTAATTATTTTTTGCATGGGATCTATATAATAGACTCATGGCCTGTATTGTAAGGTGTTCTAGTTGAGAGAGCAAGGTTAGCTCCTTCAGAGTGAAGAGAGCAAGGTGTGTTCCTCCTAGTGCCACAGTGCCAAGTGTGTATGATTAGGTAGATCTGTAGGTTGTGCAAGGCCTAGTAGAAGATCCATAGGGGTGCTAGTTTGGAGAATTAGAAGGGTTATTCATGTGTGTATGATCTCAGTTGGCAGGTGTGCAAGGCCAGGTTGATCTGCAGTATAGCAAGATCAAGTGAGATCTACATGGTAAGTAAGATCATTGATTTGTAGGTGTATGTGTGTGCATGGTCTAGGTTTGTAGGTGTTGTAAAACCAAGTTGATCTATAGGTGGCAGTAAGATCAGGGAGATAAACAACACAAGAGGTGTGCAAGATCAAGGGAGATCTACTTGAAGTACGGTGTGTACTCAATCATGGAGTACGTGGAGTACTTGTGTACTGGCAGTAGTGATACTAACTGGTGGTACTGGTAGTAGTGATACTGACTGGTTGGAGGTGAACACCAACTCTGTGTTTGAGTTGTGTGTTAGGATCGTAATTGAGAGAGTGAACTCTTGAAAGTGAATTATTGTACACTTGGTGTGGGAATCCTGAAAGGTGTGGAAGAGTGTGGCATCTCTTCATTGTAATTCTTTTTCTGGAAGAGTATTAATACAATTGGGTATTGTCTCTCATATTCTATGTTATTTCTAAATTTCTAGTTACTTGTTACTTCTGGTTAAATTCCACATTTAGTTGCTTATACAAAGGTAATCAATTGTGCTCCATAATCCTGACATTTCATAACAAAGATCTTAATTTCATGATCTTTGACTATATGGCATAATTCATCAAATTATTAAAAGTGTTTGAATATTATGGACTCATGTCATGGGGAAAGTAATATTTTCTTGAATATATCTTGAAACTCATTATTACACATTGTATTTTTCATCTTAGAGAGCATATTCTTATAATAGATCACATAATCATTGATAGGCTCATTGGGTCCTTTATTTAGTTTTTCAATCTAAGAATAGGACATCCTCTCACTGGTGTTGATTGAAAAGTGTGAGAAAAATTTATCAACCATAGGATTGAGGAATGGATTGATTTTAATTGGAGGTAATATAATCATCAAAATGTATAGACCTTAAGACTTTCTATAAATAACTTAATAACTTATTGTTGGATGCATAGTCCAAACTTATTGCATGAAAGTATCAAAGGCATTATTATTTATTACCTTTACCATAATATAATGTAATATTAGGCAACACAAATCATGTAAGGGATAATATAAGATTTCAAAATCTAATCTATTATGTAATAACACATGAAAATTAGTGATATGACTCACTCTATAATAGCATTATTCCAATTTTAAAACTTCAGTTTGAAAATAAAGAAATTTTTGCATAAATATTTGAAAATTATGCATATAAAAATATGCAAAAAAAGATGTTATCACATGAATGACAACCCTATGAGGTATAAAATTATGTTTTTCAAGGATTTAAAAAGTAATATGAGGATAAACTTGTGTTATCCCCACACCATGGGTGGGCATCACGTGCAACCATAGGTGTAGACATAGGAAACATAATAATAGTATTATTATAAACACATTTTTTAGATTAAGTACCAATTAAATGTATATTAGTATCACTTAAGGGCACATGTTTTTCCTTAGATGTGACAACCTTATAATTTTCTTTCATTTCATTTCTAGTTACAAGTAGCAATGCTTGAAGTAAGCTTGAATTCATATGAAAATATTGAGTTAATTTTTGTCTATCTACATCATCAAATCTACCCTTCACAATAATTTTATATTCCATTATGATTATGTGTTAATTATTTGAATAATCCAAATATCATATTTTTAAACCCTAACACAAAATTTTGAAACCCTAAGAAGGTAGAATGAAACCTAGTGTTTGACATGCTAAAATAACAAGTTCACTAATATGTTTTAAATTACTTTAGTTTTAGTGGTATAAATAAGACAAATTTTGAATAATTTATATTTTATAATTTATACCTAAATTATTTAAATATAAATTTAATTATAAAAGTATGATATATTTATTTTACTTTCTATAAATATAAATGACCTAGATGATAGGGTACTTAGCTTCTTTTAGTTATTTTATGGTCTATGACATTGTACAGTCACCATCAATGGTCTGGAATGGGTTTGTTGTCACTCAAATACATAAAATAATTATCTAATCCTACTAAAATGAATCTCATAATTTTTACATTCCTATCATTATTAGACATCTATAATGTCTACCAAATTAATCCCTATGAAGAGTGTTAGACTGTTTCATCATAAATTATTACATGTGTCTTTATATAGGTATTATTTGTAATATTATAGGATTGGACTATGTGTAAGTATAGAATATTACCCCTTCACCTTAAAACCATATCTCTTGTACCGTATCACAAACCTGTAAATTCCAAAAATAATCTAAGTAACCAGTTCATTTAACATCTCCATAAATATTAAGTTACAAGAAAATAAATAAAACTATGTTATTTACACTCATATTTATATGTGAATTTTATATCTTATGCAACATAAATTTTATAAAAATATATCCTATTAAATACCCTTAAGACAAAAATAGATAAAACATATTATTGATCCCATTCATTATCTTGAACACCAAAAATCCATAGATTCCTCAAAGTTTCCTTTTATTTTCCTAAGGTTCAAATATCTATATATATCTTTGATTCTAAGACCCAATTTTTGGCTGATTTTACCATATAACATAGTAATTTATGCTTGATCCTAAGTCTTGTTGTGGCATTGATCTACACCCTTGGAGAGAGCTATTCAAGCTCCCTCTGACTAATCCATAATATGGGAATAATCCTAGGATGTTGGTATCTTATGATAGGGTTGAACCTTTGAAGAAGGCCAACTTCCTCTTGATGGATCACCTAAACTATTTTTTGCACTGGGAAAAGTGTTAGATAAGGGGTAAAGGGTCACTAAGAAGAATAAAATGGGTGATGCACAAAATTTAAATTAGAACTCACATAATAATGAATTAAACACTGAGGAAGCATAAGATAGTCCTAGCTCACACAATCTCAAAAACTAGCTAGTTGCATAAGTGTTTCATAAACTAGGTTCAAGAAGAAATGAATGAAGGAAAAGAGGAGTTCTAAGACTCACTAAGAGCTTGTATAAATGATATAAATACAACTAACTTAGACCTATAATTAACTTGAAGACATTTAGAAATGAGAAAGAAATAAGGACAATGGGCATGGAAGATTCTCCTTACAATGCCATCATACACAAGCTTTACTACACACAATTCAGAGGGGAGAGATAGGTCAAGAAATTATTTATTGCTTCAATAGGTATTTCATATAAATGTTGATAGGTTCTATACTTATCAAATGAGATTCTCTACTCTTTCATAATTGAGAGAGAATTTCTTATCAAAATATGAGAGAGTTTACAAATGGAAAAGAATAATAGATATAACAGAAAGGGGAGAGAGGGCGAACACACCATCTAATATCATTAATTAAGTTTCCATCCTTCTTTATTTTTGAACCATATTTGATCCATTAAGACTAAAAGGATTTAAGAATAAATAAATTTTCCACTTTACTCTCCAATCCCCAAATCCCTTTGCTTTGATCTTATACTCCATCTCCACTTGCTTTTATTATGAGGACAGATTCCTCATATCCATGGAATTGATAGAGCCATGCTTAATTCTAATTTTAGTTGTTATAGGTACCTATTTGTTGAATCTATAACTTTATCAAAGGACAAGACACTCCTAAACATCTACCCCTACTCTAAACCTGAGCATAGGTCTATTTTAGATTGAAAATAAATCCATTTATTGGTTTTCCTATAGTTAATATCCATGAAGAACTTATAGATTTCATAACATCATTCTTGAACTATATTAGGTCTAAATAAACCTATTCTACCTCTGAACCTTGTGGGAATCAAGAATCTACTATACACAAGGATATCCCTTCATGAAATGACATTGAAACCATAATAAAATTGAGTTTGCATGCATTTGATCCTCCAATAAAATTCTCAATTGATATTCAATGGTATCCTTTGAAATATTTGCCCTAATTTGACCTAAACCATACTCAACCTCTACTCAAAGTCTTTTCACTTCAAATTTTGATATCAACCATTGATCTTGATCTAGGATCCTTGATTTTTTAACCTTACACACACCATTGATATTATTTTATATGTCTTGAATGTGTATCATTGACTTACCTAAAATTTACCATGGTTATGACACTTGGAAACTATGCATTTATCTTCAATATTTGATGACTTATTGACCCATCTCTTATCATTAGATCTAATTTATATGATGGATCACATATCATTGATTAGCTTAGACCCACTCACTTTTCAATCACTATGTTCTATTAGATATTCATATGGGCACCTGAGATCTTTCCACTAGTTAGTTACATGTTCATCCTTATGATACGCTAACCTTTTAACTATAAACTCACCATTGATCTATGAATGCATGATCAAACATGCATCATTATATCTTTGAGACCTAATGAAATCACTAATCAACCTCTCATAATTGGATCTTGTCTCAATATTCTATGATTTGGACACTTCCTAGCTCCACATTCATTCTTTTAAATTCAAACAACTATTTAATGAGGACTAAAATTGATGTCCCTATGCACATTTCATTATGCTTATTCAACTTTGAGGACTTAGATATTGAGATAGATAACTCTTCAAGACATGAAATTTATAGAGGATGTTTAAGGCATGAAAAAAACCATGTCTATGTGGTCTTTTATACTTGACCAATTTCCTAAGTGTATTTGTCAAATGTACAACCAGACTGGCTTGTTTATTCCTATGTGATGTGCTCATGATGGTTTGGTTCTTTTGGAATTGTGCAAGATATTTATGTCCCTTTAGAATGTTTTAATGAACTTCTAAGACTTTACGTAGCCTGATTCATGCCACTAAATGCTTGAAACACCTTGAGAACCTATTGGTCTTTTTCACTTTGTAATCCTAGGCCTATTTCTAAGCCTACTTCTTAAAGTTTAATGAACTACACTTTAAGCTTTATTAAAGTATTTAAAAATATTTGTGGGCAATATTTGACCTTTCTCTTCATCATTTGGTCATTCATTCAATTAGTAACCTTGCTTAGCTAGTCACTCCATACCATGACTTCTAGAAACTAATCCATCTAAGTTTATACATATGGGCTAAAATTGGCCAACATTTCTAGTGAATCCTAGGATTACATGCCTAGTATGCAAATATTAGTGGCATTAAACTAATCCATTGGGCATGTGGAGTCATAGTATTTTCTCTCAATTGATCACAAAAATGATACAAGGGTATCCCTTTCTAAGACTTCCTCTTGAAATAATAAGGACCAAAGGGAAACCAAAATAAATAATTGTGCCCAAAGAACTTATTGAAAGGGAAACACACAAATGAAAGGAAATTTTCACAAGGTACTTAGGGGAAAGCATAGAAAACTACTCTAATATGTTACAATATCATAAAATATCTATAAACTCTTCTAATAATAAGGATTTGAATTAATGTCATTGACTATGATGGGTAATACCTCTCCATCCAATTGGGCAAACTAAAAAGCATTATGTTGTTTGCATCCATGGATCAAATATGGACCACTCTACAAGCTATCAAACTTGGTATGGTTCCTTGGCTTGGCCTTATTTGAGTCCCATTTAAGGATTAGGTCCCCTTCCTTGAAGTCCTTTGCTATGGATCTCATATCAATGTATTTTTTGATGTGATCTTGGTATGACTTTAATGTCTTCTTTGCAAGGTCTCTGGTTTCTTCAAGCTCCATGAGCTCTATCATTATCACATTCATAGGCTCACTCTCTATCAAATCAATCTAATGGGCTAACTCCAATGAAGGCATTTCAAAATAAATGGGTTATTTGGCTTCCCTTACATATACAAGGACATATGGAGAATTAGAATTGGGATTCACTTTGTCAGCTCATAAGGTTATTCTTAGATTTGTATGCCAAACTCTTTGATTCTCTTCCATGGTCCTTTTTATAATCCTTATCAAGTTATTATTTGTAGACTCTACCAATCCATTGTCCTGGGGGTAGTAATTGGAGGATGTACTAAGGTATATGCCCATCCTAAGTGCCCATTCACTTGTCTTCATACTAAAAAATGCTAATGCATTATCTAAAATTATAGAAGTGGGGACACCAAACCTGATTAATATGTTGTCATAGAAGTCTAATATCACTATCTCATTGGATTATTTCAAAGTAATTACTTCCAACCACCTAGTGAAGTAGTTAGTTGTAGTGAGAAACCATTTATTTCCTACACTTAAAGGTAGATTTATCATTCTTATGAAGTCAACCCCCATTGCATGAAGGTTTGCTCCACTTGGATTGGGTTAAGTGAAAGAGTTGTTAATCTTTGTTTGCCTACAAATAGAGCATATTTTTGACATTTTTTAACCCATGCATAAGCATATTTGAAAAGGTTGGGCTAGTAATAACCAGCCCTCATTATCTTCTATTTTATTATTCTTGGAGTAAAATTGCCTCCTTCGGGTTCATTATGAAACTGCTCTAAGAGCTTTGTCACTTGATTATCATCAATACACCTAATAAGTACCCCATTGAGGTCCTTTATGAAAATAACACCATAAAATAATACATAAGGTATGGATTAAAACCTAAAACACTTTTTTTTATTTGTCTAAACCTTAAGGGAATTCTCCTATCATTAGGAAATGTGTCATGTCTTAGAGCCAGCTTTTATGAAGTAGAGTTGCATCTACTTATGAGTCATCTTGTGTTACCAAAATAACTTATTTATCTTCTTAAAGATCATCTACCATATGCTTACACAAGCCTTTGCCTCTTAATATCTTAGTGACTGATCTCCACATCATACTCTATGACTCTGGTAATCAAATGAACTCTCTTCTCATTCAAGTCTTTGTTAAGGAAGAAGTCCCTAACTCTAAGATGAGACATTGTAAGATAAACCTTATTATTGGAAACCATTGGCCTCAAAATTTTGAGGATTATAAAAGTTTCAAGAAACTAATTTTCAATAAAATTATACTTTACCTCATATCTTTTTATCCCTTGACTAAAAAAGGCAATTGGCTACTCAAGTCCTTTTCCATTTTTTTGCATTAGCATAGCTGATATGTTATCAACATTGGCAAAGGTGTATAATATAAAATACTTTGAGAATTTAGGATTTATGATTGAGGGTGATTTTTAAATGGCTTATTTGATAGCCTTGAATGCTACCTTAACTTCATTTGACCAAGCAAACACTTGGATCTTCTTCAACATGGTAGTGATGGGTTTGACCAGTTTTTCAAAACTAGGTATAAACCTTCACACAAAGTTTATTTTTTCAAGGAATCTCTACATTCTTTTCTTGTGTTTAGGTAAAGATGAGGCCAAGATGGCACTTCTTCTATTAGGTTCAATGGATAATCCTTCCTTTGAAACAATGTGACCCAAAATTTTACCTTCATGAATAGAAAACACACATTTCTTGGGATTTAAAGAGATATCATACTCTCTACATCATTGGAAGATCAACCTTAGATAATCTAAGTGTTCAATATCTTCTTGGATAAAACTATGATGTCATCCAATTAGACTAGTACCATTTTATTTAGAAAACCTTGGAAATACATGTCCAGGGATCTTTGGAAAGTTATCCCAACATTTGATAATCCAAAAGGCATCATCTAGTAAGCATATGTGCCCCACTTAGTGGTGAATGAAGTCTTATACTGATCTTCCTCTCTTACCAGCACCTGGTTATAACTTAAATACCCATCCAAAAAGGAAAACCATTCTGAACGAACAACTATCTCAAGGAGTTACTCCATGGATGGTAAGGGGTAGTGATATTTCAAATAGACCCTATTCAGATCCCTAAAGTTAGCACACAATCTAATTTACCCACTCTTCTTCCTCACAAGTACTAAATTAGCTACCCATGAGGAGTGTTAATGGGAAAGATGATCTTGGATTCAATCATTTTATTCAATTATTTCCTCATAAGCTCTTAAATTTGGAGTTTATAGGCCTCTGCTTCTGCCTAATAGGCTTGGCATTAGCCTCTAGTTTTCAAGTGTGTTGGGTTAGCTTGGGATTAAAGCCTCTCAAGTCACTATATTCCCAAGTAAATATGTCTACTTATTCTTTATTAATTTCTATGAAATCATGCATCTCATCTTTATTTCTTACCTTCCCAATATTGAGGAGCTTGTCCTTGAATATAAGGACTCTTTCATAGTTCTCTTTACTCATTGACATCACTCCCTTATATTTTATCATATGATCTCCATCATGGAAAAGAACTTCAAGGGTGACAAGCTCTTTAATAATATTTTTATATCTCAACTAAAGAGTTTTCTCCTCATACTAATGTTGAAAATTTTCCTAGTTTATGGAGGATAAATCTACTTCTTGCTATAAGAAACATGCAATTTTCTTATCATTTTCAAAGACCTACCAATGAGCTTCATTATCTGGCACTGATGGTATTACCACCACTTTAACATGTGGATTTACCTTGGTATTTTTTAACTCATTTGGGATATCAAATTGATCTCCCATAACTACTAACCTATCGATGTCAATTCTA
Organism: Torreya grandis; assembly: GCA_037957365.1. Lineage (NCBI taxonomy): Eukaryota > Viridiplantae > Streptophyta > Pinopsida > Cupressales > Taxaceae > Torreya > Torreya grandis. The sequence goes on along the minus strand of JARHVA010006156.1, from coordinate 468,218 downwards.
TTTTCTTGTTACTACTTGGAAGTTAAAGGCCTCAAAATCCTCAATTAGGTCCCACATTCTATGTTTATAAGACTACATCAAGGGATTATTGGTGATATTATGGTCTCTAACCTGATGTACTATCATCTCACTATCCCCATAAACTTGTAATTATTTGATTCCTCTCTTTTTATTCCATTTAACACCATGTATAAGGCCCTCATACTCTATTGCATTATAAAATCAATTGAATTGGAACATGTAAGAAGATAAATATTTGTCATTGGATGGGGATACTAGCATTACACCTTCACCATCTCCATGTTTTCTCCTTGAATCATCAAATAACAATTTCCATAAGCCACTAGAGTTTTCTTGATGTCTAATGAGTGATGGCATGGACTAAAGTTTCTTCATGTAAGAAGTAAACACCCATGTACCTTTCTTAAACACATTATAAGGGAACAACTAACTGATTATCATTCCATAATTCATCTAAGAATATATCAGGTATCTCCTTAAGATGGGTGTTTAGTTCTTGACTAGTTGTTATTTCATCCTCATCAAGAATAGTGCAATTGAGGTTTATGTTATCTGACCCATAAGGTTCAATGTGGAATTATGTAATGGGTCCAACCTTAATAGATACATTATTCTATATCTTATTATGATTGTCATGTATGACCAATCTACTATAATATAACCTCCAATATTTGTAGTGAATTCCCTAAATAGGCATAGGGTAAGATGAAGAGGTACATCAAGGATCAACACATCTTGAACCATTGAGACATTAGGACAAGCATACAGGTCAAGTTGAGGTCTCTTATGATACCAAATGGTTTGGTATAAGAACCATTAAGTTGTATAACTCTTAAATATTGTGGTTCATATTTTAGACCAAGTTGATTAGATATGGACTTTGGCATTACTAAGGTGATATCCCCACTATCTATCAAGAAATTATGCATTAAAGAGTCACCAATGATTACTAAAATGTAGAAGGGAGGAGGTTTGACCACCTTACTTGGTTGTCTTTCATTTTTTCCTTTTGTTGTATTGGTGAGAACCATATTCTCTATGACTAGTGGTTTCTTAAAAACATTGATTCTTTACAACCCTTATTGGAAGATGTCTACCTAACTAGGCATGGAGCATATATCCCACATTGTCACACTCACACTAGACCTTTTCATTTATTCCATGATGTTGATGGGTAAACCACCAACCTTTAGTTATGCTTTGGGAGCCACAACTACACCTTGAATTTGTGATTTTTGAGGGACAAAGACATTCCCTTAATTTTGATTTATTGGAGCTATTGGAACCTTTAGAATAACAACATGTCCATTTGGATTTGATATTGGAGGAGTAATGGTAGGAATCTCTTTGACTACTTCCTAGCTACCATATATGTTCCTTTTTAAATTCTTATTTACTACCACTAGAATGTATGCCTGGCTAGAACTAGCCTATCGATTGAGTTTATAACACTCTTCTTGCTCATAATTCACCATTGTAGCACCCAACTAGCTTGATCCTTGATCAAGCATTTGAAATTTTTGAGTATTTTTTGGCTTTTCATCATGGGTACCTCTATATTTTGAGCCATAAGATCTTGATTATACCTATAATTAGCAACTTGTTACCATTGATCATTGAAAGCTTAGTTAAAGTCAATATATGGGACAATAGATTACCCAAAAGACTAATTCCAAGGAATGGTACCCTCAAATTCTTTAGAAACATTATTCTAGATGGGGAAAAAGGTGTTGGAAGTGCTTACAACATTTGGACTATAGTTACTTTGTCTATTGCATCTAATTTGCCCTTATCCCTAGCCTTGACCTTGGACTCGACCTTGAAGTTTCATTTGTAAAGTGGCATATTTACTTTATAATATTATTTTTGAATTTATTGTGAGGCTTGGTAAGGCCTATTGAAATATTTTTGCCTCTTAACATTCACTAGTTCATTTCTTAAAGATTGGAATAAGTTTTTAAGCTATTGAAAGTTTTTTTATTCATGGGAATCACTAGATTGACTAGTGGAAGCCTTTTCGTGATTAGTTGAGGGTATAGTATCAATTTTAGTCATAGGGGAAATGAAATCAAGGGGAGGAATAGAAATAGGATTTATTAGGATCATAAGGAACAAAGGCATGTGTGGTCTAGGTGCAAGCTTGCCAACCTACACCAAATAATTTTTTGTCTAATTACCACCTCATATACATTTGGAAATATGTTTCCTCTAGATCATTACTATAATGTCACTATTTAAGGCCTTCAAATAGTAAATAAATTCAAAGTTAGGGTTAGGGCTAACATAGCTTGGGATTCTGTCCCAAGTCATTTCAAACCTTGCATTGAAGTCTTGCATAACTTCATGAGGGGCTCTTTGAATTGTGGTTAATTATTCTACAAGTGATAAATGGTCACTTTTATCCTCAAATATTTTACACAATGCATCTCCTAATTGATCCCAAGATGTAATAGATTTGGCATCAAGGTTTTTATACTAGTCTAAGGTTTTACCCTTAAAAGAAATGGATAATAACCTAATTGTCACATTTTCCTCGTTAATATCATGAATGTTGTAGAAGTTGGCTATATCCATGAGATGTTTAAAAGGGGTTGTAGCTTGGTCTCTAGGAAAACAAGGGACACTTTTAAGATCTACTACTAGAATAGGATCATACTAAGGGAGGTCTAGAGGACTTTGACCATTTAAGGCCAAAAAGGGGAAAGATATAGGGGCTACCATGGTAATGAAAGGGTTTAACAAAGATCTTATTATAAGGATAGGCCTTATAATTGAATTAAGAATAAAGTTGCCTTTATATGGGTGTATATTAGAAAATATTAATGTTGTTTCTAAGTTCAAAGTCAATTTAACAAATTAAAATGGAATACATCTATAATTTGACCTTGTAGTCACCTTTGGCATGAGATGTAGTCACTACTTTGCTATGAGAATGTTGAATATTCTTTTTGAGTCACTAGATTTTATTACTTGGAAACTATAACTAATTCAAATTGATCAAACCAGCATCAAAATTTGACCAGTATTATTTGAACTATGTCCCATCGAGCATACCAAAAACTATTATGACATTAATATGCACACTTGAAAAGAGTTCTTAAGGCTCCTTCTGACTAATCCATAATATAGGAACAACCCTAGGTTACGGGTATCCTATGATAGGGTTAAACCTCTGGAGAAGGTTGGCTTCCTTTTGATGGATCACCTAAACTAATATTTACAATAGGAAAATGGTTAGAGAAGGGATAAAAGGTCACTAAGAAGGATAAAATGGGTGATGCACCAAATTTAAATGATAACTCACATAAGCATGAAGTAAACACTTGGGAAGCATAAGAAAATGCTAGCTCACACAATCTCATAAAAATACCTAGTTGCATAAGTGTTTCATAAACTAGAAATGAGGAATAAAGAAGGATAACGGGCATGAAATATTATCTTTCACAATGCCATCATGCAAAAGCTTTGCTACACATAACTCATAGGGGAGAGATAGGTAAAGAAAGTATTTATTACTTCAAGAGGTCTTTCATACAAATGTTGATAGGGTTTATCCTTATCAAATTAGAGTCTCTACACTTCTAGAAATGAGAGATAATTTCTTATCAAAAGGTGAGAGAGTTTAAAAATGGAAATTAATAAGAGATATAGGATAAATGGGAGAGAGAGGGTGAACATGCCATCTAAGATCATTAATTGATTTGTCATCCTTCTTGATTTTTGAACCATCTTTAATCTAATTAGGACTAAAAGGATTTGAGAGGAAATAAATTCTCTAATGTACTCTATAATAATCAAATCCCTTCACTTTGATCTTCTAGTCCATCTCCACTTTCTTTCATTATGAGTGCAAAGTCCTCATATCCATGGGCTTGATAGAGCCATGCTTAATTTTTTTTTAATGACTATAGCTACCTATTTGTTGATGTTACAACTTTATCAAAGGATAAGACACTCCTATACATCTTCCCCTACTCCAAACCTGAGTATAGGTCTATTTAGACTAAAAATAAATCTATTTATTGGTTTTCTTATAGTTAATATCCATGAAGAGCTTATAGACTACATAGCATCATTTTTGAACTATATTAGGTCTAAATAAACCTATTTTGCCTTTGAACCTTATGGGAATTGAGAAGCCACTGAACACAAGGATATCCCTTCATAAAATGACATTAAAACCATAATAAAACTAAATTTTCATGCATTGGATCCTATAATAGAGGTCTTGGCCGAGCTTTAATGGCATCCTTTGATATATTTTCCCTAGTTTAACCTGAACTATATATTACCTCTAATTTAAGTCTCTTAGCTTTGACTTTTGATATTGATGTTCGTTATTAATCTAGGATCCTTGAATTTTATACATTACATGCACTATTGATCTTATTTTTCATGTCTTGAATGCATACCATTTATTTACCTAATAGTTATCATGGTTATGACACTTGGTAACTGGACATTTATCTTTGAGATTCATTGACTTGTTGATGCATCATTTGTCATTAGATCTAATTTATATGATGGATCATGTACCATTGATTAGTTTAGACCCACTAGATTTTTCAATCACCATGCACCATTATATATTTGTATGGGTAATTTAGATCCTACCACTTTTTAGCCATGCATTCATCCTTAGGATTCGGTGACCTTTTAATTGTGAGCTCACCATTGATCTATGAATGCACAATTGAATACATGCCATTAGATATTTGAGACCCACTAACATCATTGATTACCCACTCACCATTATATCTTAACTTGAACTTCCATGATTTGTAAAATTGTTATCTTTGCATTCTTTTTTTAATTCAAATGGCTATTTTATGAGGCTTAAAATCAACATCCCTGTGCATGTTTCATTCTACTTATTTAACTTTGAGGACTTATATCTTGAGATAGGTAATTTTAAAGACATGAAATTTATATAATATTTTCAAGGCATGAAAAACACCATGTCCATGTGGTCTTTTGTCCTTGACTAATTTCCTAAGCATATTTATCAAATCGAGTTTGTCTTATTTGTCCCTACATGATGTGCTCATGATGGTCTGGTTCTTAAGGACTTATACAAGATAAGTTTTTTTCAATATAAGAATCCAATTAGATTATAAGACTTTATTAAACTTGATTAATTCCCATAAATGCGTAAAACACCATGAGAACCTACTGGTCTTTTTCATTTTGTAATCCTGGGCCTATTTCCAAGCCTACTTCTCAAAGGTTAATGAAATAGACTTTAATTTTTATTAAAGTGTTTCAAAATATTTGTGTGACATTTTAACTTCCTCTTCATCAATTTTACATTAATTCAATAAGTAAATCTCCTTAGTAGGTCATTCCATGTCAAGATTTTTATAAATTGATCCATCTAGGTGAGTTTTTACATGTGGGACAAAATTGGCCAACAAGTCCTTTTGATGTTTTTCATGATCATATTATATTCCATCTAATAAGTCTAATTATCTTATCCCTCTAAGGAAAATTAATAGGTTAATTGGTGTTTAAATTTAACATAATCATATTTATTTTAACCAATCATGTGTCTAGGATGGCTAAAATCGATGAATTGAAAGTTTATCCTTATTATTTTGATACAAATGTTAATAATGAACACATAAAAATTAAAAATGATGTTAATGATAATAATCCAATTATATAAAACTATTTTTCAAGGATATAATGAATATAATGATTGAATACATCTTGATGACCTTAATGGTGGAGACCTAAACCATGTTTTTATTTAGCCATACAATGGATGGTTTAGATTGGTGTTATATATATTGAATTAAAGGGGTTTATATAAACTAAATGGAATAAGGGTGATAATTAGATATATATCAATCCAATTAGATGTTAAACTTAGATATAAGCATACATTGAATTGATTATTCTATGATAGTCTAAATATGTAAAGTATAACTATGGTAACTATAGAAATGGCAAATAAATGAAGTAATTATCTCATTTTGATGTTAATATAGTCTATATATGGAATATGCTTAAATTAGGTGGGAAAAATATTTTGAAAAAAAAACATTAGATTTTGGTTTTGATGCATTTAGCTCTCTTGATAGTAACATCAGCTCGGGATGGTTACATTGATACTACTATATGGGTTTGATGCTAGTGTACTATATGGAATATACAATAAAATGGGATGCATGCACCTATATTATTTTTGTTTTTAATTCACCCTCACTCTATTTCATTTATATTTGGGTCATGTATAATTACTCATGAAATGGCAAAACCCTAGCTTTCTATATTTAATGTCATCTTGGGAAAAAATGGGTTAGTAGGCACACAATGTTGAGCTAAACCTAATGATCCCTTTATCAAAGGATGCTACCTACATATCCAATACTACAAATAGGGCCTCATACTAATGTATTTCTCACCTATGTGTTGTCTTATGTATGAATTATGTAATGTGTGTAAATCAAGTACAATAATGACCTAGCTTGTAACTTGGAAAATTAGGCCCTTGCGCTACTCTTTTAGTAATTAAAACTTGTAGATGTGTTATACCTATAACTAGTATTAAAATATGGAAGATTTTAAAAATTAAAATATTTATAGAGTTTTTTTTATAAGTGTCTTAGTATCTTTGGTATTTTTTCTAGGTGTTTATTAGGTGTTGTTAGGTGAGGAATAAATGAGTGTTGATCTTTTTATCCTTTTGGAGTGATAACTTATTTAAAGCACTTAGGATATATTTCATTTATAAATTGGATGACTTTATGGAATTATACACTTGTTTTATACACAATATTTTAAAACTTTATCAATTACTAATGTTTTCTCTCTTATAGGAACTCATCAAATCTCAATATCACTAAGTGCATGCTTTAAAGGGTACACTAGAAAAGGGGTTGGTAATCCTTTGGTGCTTCACAAGATTTTTGGTACTTATAACACAAACTAAAACTAATACAAACTAATCATATCTAATACCCTAAGCATTAAAACCCTACTAATACACTCTTTTAAGCTATTCACCACCTAAAATAACCCCTACTTAGGTAAAATCCTCTTTTTACCACTTTCTTTACTACATTAACCAGGTTAGCCTCATTATCAGTTTAACACATGTTATGGAACTTTATTATCCCATTATGACATAGTTCGAGACCTAATGGCTCTATTTTTGACCCAACAAAGTTGACTAGGATAATTGCAACAGATAAATTCTCATGAGGGTTTAGGGTTGATCCATGGATATAAATACCCCTTGAATTCAGTTATAAATATAATATCATTCACATGTGCATCATTATTTCTCATCAATTTAATTATATAATCAATAAGATCTTTCATTGCTTAGGTTTTTACCTTGGAGAAGTAACACTTATCTTGTGGACAACTTGGATGCATAGGAGAAATATTATAGCCTAGATTTGATTTGTTCTTGTAATTCATACAATCCCAAAACAACCTCTTTCAAATCACCATTGACCAAGGGAGAGATTGAGGCACAATGGGTTCACTTCAACAAGGTAATTATATTCTTATCCATTCATATTTTGATAAATATATGTTGTATAACTAATGATTTGAATTGTATCTCTCTTTATTTAGATCATTTCTATGTTATATTAGATATATTTATCTTTGTATGTTTATTATTTTCCCCATTTTTTCCATAATATTTGGTGAGCACTAGATTATCTTGCATATCATTTAATAGATTAGCTTACATGTTATTTAGTACATTAGTTTGATTAATATTATTACAATCATAAGACCTAGCTAAGTTTGTCAAAAATGGCATTTGGATAGAGGCCTTGGAAACCTCTCCTTTGCCATTATGTGATAAGAGATTCCTTATTGTGTTGAGACATGTACCAGCTAGGACTCAAACCTAGGACCTTTTATATACTGCTGGAGTGCTCTACCATTGAGCTACTGGCCCCTCTTAGACCAATCCATCTTCGGTCTGAGTGTGGCTTAACACCAACACCCTCCCTTAAGCCACACCTCTTGTGTGCTTGGGGCTCCTAGCCTGGGCCTGGCTCTTATACCATGTTAAGACATGGACCAGCTAGGACTCAAACCTAGGACCTTCCATATGCTATTGGAGTGCTCTACCACTGAGTTACTGGCCCCTCTTGGACCAGTCCATCTTCGGTCTGAGTGTGGCTTAACACCAACATAGTATATGTTTATTGGATCCATTATTAGTCATGACTCTGATATAAAAATATTTCCAAACCTTATGAGACATATAAGATGGTATTTCACATGTTCATATTTGATATAGATGTTAACATAAATCTTGCTCATTATTTATCTCATATTTCATTATTTTAATTTGTTTCATTCATTTAATTTCACTTTACTAAAAACATTATTTTATTTGGTTCCTTTGGTTTTATATCACCTAACATACACCATTATTTCTTTCTGCTTTCTTTGATTTTATTTCACATTACTTTCAACATTTGTTTCCATTTTGGTTCTTAGATATATTTTTCATTATTATCATTTATTATATTTTTATGATATTATTTTACTTAGTATATTTATGAAAAATTGAACCTTATTTAATTTTCCCTTTCTTGGTATGAACATTTACCTTCCTCCTCTTTTGGGATGACTAATACTTTCCTTTGGTGCTTGTGCTATAAACTTTATAGGTTAGTATGGCTTCTCTAGTGACATGAATATCATAGAATAACCCCATCCTTTTCATAGCACTATTTTCAATCATTGTGATTAGTTACAAGCATATTAATCATTGTATCACTTATTACATGGATAAATATCTCATGATCCCCATCATTCCCTTATTTCCTTTCATTTGAGGCACACGTAAGTTAGTTTTTATATTGTGTACTTACTTGTGGGCAAGTCTAGGTATCTTTAGCCACTATGGTCTTTAGTTCCTTTTCTCAAATGACCAAGTTTAATCTCTCTTGTGTTCATCACCTATTTTACTCATGATTATTTCTTTAAATCTATATAGAGGAGGAATAGAAAAATCCAAAAGAGTTAAAATCCAAATCATAAAATAAATAAAAGGAAATGATAAAAAGGCAACTACAAATCAAATATCAAAATCACATCAAAAGACTTGATTATTAAGTACATATTTTATTATAGTCAAATTTAAAACTCCACAATTGGTCTCGTTATAGAGTTGAGATCAATTAAAATGTGATAGGCCAGTATATTAGGATATAATATTTCAAAATTATATAGTGCTACCTACTTTCTCATACAATTACTTGTTGGAGGTTCTAGGTTACACCCTAGCTGAAAGTAGAAGTGTTCAAGTCCTACTCTAAAACCTATTCCAACATGGGAATGAACTTAGGCTATGGGTTACCTAAACTTAGGTTAGACCTCTAGGATTTTTTAAGATGCTAGATCCTCTAAAAGTGACAATTTTGATCTCTGTTCTTAAAACTTGATTTATTGGGATGAAAAGGAGAGAAACTATATGAGTGAAAACCTAATTTAAGTATGGTGGTACAACAAATGTTTAATGATCCACTATTAACTTGGACACTTTCATGAATACTAATGAATATAATAGGGACAAGGGTTGATCAGATTCTATGATAAGGTTCCAAACATGAATATTTTATATGAAGGTTGAAAAAGGATTTACAACTTGTAGGATAGAAAGAGATATGTCTATGTAAGACACTATGGACTTATGACACTTCAGGAGGAACATCAATAGCTAACACTTCATACAACCTATAATAAAATAATAGTCTTAAAGTAAGGTACATGAAGGACTTATAGAGGATGAATAGACAACATACATTCTATAAATCAAACTAGAAGAAAACACACTTAGAATTAAACTAGAATCTAAGATGTCTTATACTACTTCAAAAGAGGTTTTTACAAAGTGATTATAGGAGATTTTTTCATACCAAGTTGAGGGATTCAAATCAAGAGTTTAAGCTAGTATATATAGGAATAAAAAAGACAAGAGAGAGAGAATTTGAAACTAAAGAGGTCATTAATGAACCAATTCCACTTAGGAAAACCACCAGTACCACATTTCTCGAGCCTTCCCCTACATTAATGTCATTGTATCTTTCTATGGCATGATGGAGAATATGAAGATCAAGATCAGTTAAAAGAATCAATCCCCTACCACCATAATTCTTCTCAAGCTCATCATGCTTGGTGTTCTTTTTGACATTCCTTATGCAATCACCATTATATCATTGATTGTAAATCTTGAATATAGATATATTATTGATGAAAACTAGTCACCTTATTGGTTTTCATATAGTTATGATTGCACTAAAGATCTTTATGCTAGGGGTTTTGATCAGAAGATGTGAAACCTTCATCTAGAATCTCTCAAAAATCTTTATAAAGAGTTAATGACACTTGATGGCTTTATAAGGTTGGATCCTAGTTATCTAGATCATGTTTAATCTTGTATTTATGTCTTTTACCTACTTGGGGTGGTGAGGTCCTTTATCTAACATGTCTACATGTGTGGATTTATTTTAGGCTATTTATTTTATTTCAACATAAATTTCATGTTCAACCTCTATATAATATCTCTTTTATTCAACTTTTGATATCAACAATCGGTTTTGATTTAGGATCTTCAAGATTATTCTAACTATTAGTTCTTCATTCATCCCAAAAGAACTTACTATCATCCCTTTGAATTCTTGACATCATGTATACCATAGATCTTCTATATGAATGAATAAGATTCATCGATCTATGTTAGTTTAATATGGTTGAGACACTTGGTAGCTTCTCATTCAGATTTGATATTCATGGACTTGTTGACTTATTGCTCTGTATTAAATCTTCAAGTATGATTTCACATGCACTATTGATCTTCCTATACCTACTAACCTCTATAATTCAATGCACATCATTATATCTTTGATCAGGTATTTGAGATCTTGACACTTGTCATCTTTGCATTAATGCTAACCTTTTGACTTAATGTTCATCATTGATCTATGATGCATAATCAAATGCATGTCATTGGATCTTCAGAACCCACTTAAATATGTTATATAAACACTTTCCATTAGATTGTATATGATCAAATGATAACCATTGATCTTGTAGCATTTGAATTCAAAAGACTATTTACCAAAGCTTGAACTTGACATTCGCTACATGTCCCACTCTACAAGTCTAACCTTGAGGCTTTATATCTTGAGATAATAAGCTCATCAAGACACTAAATTTAGAGATCATGATCTAAGCATGGATATATTCATTTCCATTAAATATTTTAGCTTGAGAGGATCCTTAGGTGCATTTATTAAATGTCCAATTAGGTTGATCTATTCATTTCTACATGATGTGTTAATGATGATCTAGTTCTTCTATACTTGTGCAAGAAATTTCAAGGCTCAAAATGAGTTTTTAAGACTTGTGAAACCTCATTTATGTCTTTTAAGGTCAAGATCACTATAATAACCTATTGGGTTTTCTTCCTTTGTAACTCTAGACCTATTTTAAGACTTGCTTTTCATAGATAATAAAATTGTACTTTAATTTTGCTTAAATTGTTTCAAAAGCTTTGTAAGCAATATGAGATCTTTGGACCACTCATTCCATCCAGAAATTTGTTCATCTATTAAAACCATTTCTAGGAAACATTTACTTATGTAGGAAAAATTTGGCCAACATTTCTAATAACTCAGTTGGCTTGACCAACCTACTAGTCATGGAACTTATAAATTGATCAAGCTTGCTCATGATAATTTAGACAAATGAAGAAATATTTAAAAAATAATTATGCTTGATTCCTTAAAACACTTTGAAATAATGAGACACACACAAACAATAATAAAAAATAAAACCCACTAAACAACTACCCCAAAAATAGAAAAAACAACACATAGAGCAATGTGCAAGAGTACTTAGAAGTAAAGACAAACCCATTTACCTATGTACAAAGATCATGGGATAATACTAGTAGTATAATTTAAGATACCTCCCATTGATAGGGATGGGAAGGCCCTCTCTATTCAACCTAGAAAGATCAAAGGCATTGCTCTCCTTGTAACCTATAATAACATAAGGCCCACTTCAAAGACTGTCAAACTCGGAGTGCTTTCCTAGTTTTAGATGGTCCTCATCTTATTTGAGGACTATATCACCTTATTGGAATGTCTTTGAGGAATATTTATTTCCAAATGATGTATTCAATTAGTGCTGATTAGACCAAATAATGTGCATAGTAGTATCCCTTATCTCCTTTAGCTATCTTAGCTCATTTAACCTTACTTACATAGCATTATCCTCTAGGAGCTCAAGTTGATGTGCAAGCTCCAACGTAAGAAGTTTAAGAGATATAGGAAGTTTGGATTATTTTCCATAAACAAGAGTATATGGGGAGTGTCCAGTAGCTTTCTTAGGTATCACTCTATTTTCCCATAGGTAAGTCTTCAATCTAGTATGCCACTCCTAACTATCCTCCATAATTCTCTTGATAATTCTCAATAAGTTTTTACTTATGGACTCTGTTAGTCCAATATCCTATGGGTAATAGTTAGAGGATTAATTGACATAAATTCCATGTGAAAGAGCCCACTCACGTACCTATTTACTTCTAAAGGCTAATGCATTGTTAGAAATGATTATAGAAGGTACACCAAATCTGGTCACAAGGTTATCATAAAAGTCCAAAATAGAATCTTCATTAGCTTCCTTGAGGGTAGTTTCTTCAACCCACCTTGTAAAATATTCAATAGCTGTGATGATCAATTTATGTCATCTAATCAAGGGGGCGTGTATCATCCCTATAAAATCTAATCCCCATTATATGAAAGGTTATTCTACTTATATGGGTTGCAAGGGAAAAGCAATCAGTTTCTACTTACCAACAAACATTACACATTTTGGGCATTTTCTTACCCAAGAGTGTGCATTTCTAAACATTATCATCTAAAATTACCCAGATCTAATGATCTTAGAGGCTATGGTCTTAGCATTAAAGTACCCACTAGTTGGACCATTATGAAACTATTCAAGTAGTTTGTCTATTTGGAATGATTCCACACACCTCAAATCGTACATGTATCTCTTGAAAATTACTCCATCTATCTGGACATAAGGTATACTTTACAACCTAAAGTGCCTTCTCTTAGTTCTATTATCCACATAGGACACTAGCTTGACTCAAGAAGTTTGATTATATCATGTGTCCAACTAAAAGGTGTACTATTTTTATCTACCTATTGTCTATAATTGACTACCAACACTTGATCTTTATCTTTTTTTACCTCTATTTCAAGTTTTTCACATAACCCTTTCCACCTTACAAGTTTTGTGACTCTAATGTAAAGGTCATACTCCATGTATTTTGTCACCCATCTAGACCTTTTCTCTTTGAGGTCTATATTGAGTATAAACTCTTTGATAGTTGGGTGTAATACCATGATTATTATTTTACTATTGGAGACCTTTATCCATTTAAACTCATTACACTTCCTTAACATGTGACTAAGAGGCTTCACTAGTTTTTTAAAGCATGGGATAAACCTTCTTATAAAATTGATATTTCCTAAGAAGAACTACAAAGGTTTCTTATGCTTGGGCAAGGGTAGGGATAAGATGGACTCAAATATTTTAGTGTCTATGGAAAGACTATCTTTGGACACTACATGACCTAATAACCTACCCTCATGAGCACCAAATATAATTTTTTTTTGGATTTAATGACAAACTAAATTTTCTACATCTTTCAAATACTAACCTCAAGTGAGCAATGTGATTAGCTGGGTCTTTTGAGGAAATAGTGATGTCATCTATGTAGATGAACACCATGTCATTTATCAAACCTTCAAAGGTAACATCCATTTCCCTCTAGAAAGTTGCTCTAGCATTGGATAGTCCAAAGGGAATTTTCATATATGCATAAGTGCCCCACTTTGTGGTGAAGGTATTTTTATGCCTATCTTTCTCTTTGACCATGATTTGATTATAACCAGAGTATCCATTAAGAAATGAGAATCTCTAAGAACCTTCCACCTTTTGGAGAATCTAATCCATTGAGGGTAGTGGGTAATGGTCTTTTAGGGACACCTTATTGAGGTCCCTAAATTTAACACATAATCTTATTTCCCCATTATTTTTCCTCGCTGGCATAAGGTTTTCCACCCATTAAGATTATTTAATGGGGAATATTATCTTTGATTCAATCAACTTAAATAGGTCCCTTCTCATCAACTCTTTCACTTTTGGGTTAATAGGCCTTTATTTCTACCTGACTAGTTTTGCATTGCTTTCTAGCTCAATGGTATGTTATGTAATTTTGGGATTAAAACCCTTAAAATCCTTTTATTCCCATGAAAATACATCAAATAAATCTTTGCATAAAGTAACAAATACATCTCTCTCTTATATTGTGTTAATCTTTCCTAACTTCAATAATTTATCTTTGAAGATCTCTATCTTTTTATAAGGTTTCTCCTTGGCTAAGATACATGCCTTGACTCTTCTCACATGGTCATTTTCATTAAAGATTTTTTCCAATGTCACAATCCCCTTGGGCAGTTTGTTATATATCAACTACACTATTTGATCATCATACTGATGTTGGAATTTGTTTTGATTCTTATGGTAGAATTATACCTCTTACATCAAAAAACATATAATTTGGTCATCATTATCAAAATCTTTCCAAATCACCTCATTGTTAGGTATATTTGTCCTTCATATGACCTTGATCTTTTCCTAACTCTTGTTTCTTTTAACTCCTTCTAAAACCTCATACTAAGCTCCAATGGCTACAAGCCTATCTGCATGTTGATTTTCCTTTCTTGGTATGGATTATATATTGAATGCCAAGAAGTCCTCTATGAGATCCCATACACAATGATTTTAGGATTTCAAATGATGGTTATTGACTTTACTCATTCCTCTCACTTATTATAAAACAAGCTCACTATCACCCTTGACTTCAATAAGTTTAACACCTCTTTTTCTTACCTCTTGCAAACCATATAAGAGAGCCTCATATTCAGATATGTTTGAAGTGCAATTGAATTGAAATATTGTAGCTAAATAGTAATTCTAACTTGAGGGTGAAAATAGCATGGCTCCAATTCCACTACCATTCTTTGACCTTGAGCCATCAAAGAATAAATTCCATGGATTATCTTCCTCTTGAGTGGTGTTAGTTAGGCAAGGTATAGTAGCACCCTCCTCAACCATATAATAAACCCCCAAGTTTTATTCTTAAATATTGATATAGGGATCAAACCCATGACTTTTAGCTACCCATTCATCTAGGTACAGGTCTAAAATGCCTTCAAGATGATCATGAGGTTCATGTTCACTAACATTTTTGTTTTCTTCAAATATGGTACAATTAACATTTGCAAGGTTAGGCATATAGGGCTTTAGATGGAACCTAGAGATAGGTTTTGACATAATAGTGACCTTAGTCCCATATCTTGTCTTGAAGACCATGTATGACCAGTTAGAGGAACAATAGTTACTAATTTCTATAGTAAAGTCCCTAGATAGGCATAGGGAAAATATGGGGGTAGATCTACAACCATTACATCTTGAGTGATGACATAATTTGGGCAAGTTTCCAATGTGATATTAAGATATTTCACTATACATACTACATTAGTGGGAGAACCATCCAACTAGAGAACACTTTTCTCATTAGGCATATACTTAAGCTCAAGCTTATCTACTATGGCTTTAGGCATAACTAGAGTTAAAGCTCATGAATCTATCATACAATTATGCTCTAAGTAGTCCACTATGATAACTAATAAATATAAAGGAGGGGGTTTGAAAAACTTAGGGGGATGAACAACATCATGAACTTGACCTTAACTAGGATCTTGATTAGGAACTAGAATTTGACTAGGCTAACTACTATTTGTAAAAATAGTGTTCACCCTATCAACTATCTTTATCATGTGAGAAATCTTAGAGATATCTTGGTGAAGGGTCTCTTTTTATCCTATAATAGATAAATAATCATATATATACATAGTTACATTAGATTTTTTAATATGATCCATAATATTGAAAGAAAGACTAGTACCTTTGGCTTGCACCTTGGAGGTAGAAACATCATTTGGCACTTGAGTGACATGAGAAAAAAAAGGATCTTGCTATTTGTGTCCATGATGTTGAGGTATTTTTTGAGTTATAGGAGATTTAATAGCTACATTTGATGTGTTATGATACTAAATAACTTGTGGAGGTGTTGAATATGTCTTAGGTTACCCCAAGTTATCATCTAACATCCTCCTCTTAGACCTTGTATTGGTTGTAATTGGTTCATTTTCCCTTTGTGTAGTTTGCCCCATATTTATTATTACATACTCAAGCATATGCTTCACTTCTTGAAATTTTATGTACATGGTGTTATTTGGTGCCTTACACATGTTCCCTTGTTGTTGTATTTGAGTTTTTGATGATGTCATAGTAGTCATGTTATCTTGATTCATTAGAGGGCCTTATGGTGGAAGATGCATTATGTCATGGCCTTGGAAAGAAGGAGCATGTTGCCAACTAGGATATTGATAAATTTCTCCAATTTTATCCATTACCATCTCATTGGAATAACCTTTTGGTTTTCATTGACCCTCTTGTTTAAGGTTTTTTTGTATGGGGACCAAGGCTCTTGAGCTACTTACAACTATGGGGTTATAAATATTATAAGGTTTACTTTGAGTAATTTGGCCTTGGGATTGTTGATTTGATGAATAAATAGATCTATTTTAAGAGCGAGTAGGGTATTTGTCTTAGAAGGGACCTTGGAATGGCCTATATTAAGTCTTTTGTTGTCTCTCTAGAGCTACTAGCTTATTGTTTTGTGCCTTTAGCAAGCTCTCAATATTTCTAAATTTGTATACTTAACCATCATTAGGTTGGGATTGATTTTTTGAAGTGGGAAATGGACAAGTGGTAAGTGGGGTTGGATAAATCTTAGAAAAAAGTGGCATGAGGGGTCTTATCATGAGTTTTCCTACTTGTATCAAACAATTTTTTGCCCTTATAGATATTTCATAAGCCCCAGGTAGAGTTGTCCCACCCATAGATTGGATCATGATAGTAATGTCTAAATTAAATGCTCTCAAATAGTAAATAAAATCATAATTGGGTGTGGGATTAATGACAACAAGGATCCTATCCCATGTCTTTTGGAATCTATAGTTGAAATAAATCATAGACTCTTGGGATACCCTCTTGATTGAGGTGAGTTGTTCAACAAGTGACACATGGTCACTTATGTCCTCAAAATGTTTACATATGCACTTAAAAAAATCATCCCATGTAGTGATTGAGGTATGATATAACCCCCTATACCATTATAGGTCTTTTACTTTAAAGGACATGGCTATTAGTCTCATGGCTACAATCTCTTGTGTAATATTATGTACTAAACAAAGGATTACAATGTCAACTATGTGCTCTATAGGGGTGGTGGAGTTTTATTTTATAAAGTATGGTAGAGTATTTAAACATGTAGTAGGGATATCATCATGTTGTTTGAGGTTAAGAGGGTTTCCACCATTGAATGGTATAAAATCTTGCATTCTTATCCTTGCCATTTGCATAGGGGGGGTTGTGTTACTTAAGACGATAGGATGACCAGGAGATGAATATTTATTTCAGGGATAAGGACTTGTCCTATTGAATCTTTATCTATTATATGAAGTGGAAGGTATCTCAATGGTTTCAAAAGTTATACCTTTAATAACTAAGCTTATAGTAACCTTTGGCATGAGAGGTGTTATCTATATGATGTTATGAATTTTGCAACTTGGAGAATCTTAAGCTCCTAATAAGGGCAGATGTATTCTTCAATAAATACATCTCTTTAAACATAAACTTCAACTATGCCAAGGATAATGTCTTTATGTCACATCACATGTGCTAAAAACTATTAGAGGTTCTATGTTATACCCTAGTTGAAAGTAGAAGTGTTCAAGTCCTACTCTCAAACTTAGTCCAACATGGAAATGATCCTAGGATTTGGGTTACCTAAACTTGGGTCAGACCTCTAGAATTTTTTAAGAGGCTAACTCTTCTGAAAGTGATAATTTGGATCTCTCTTCTTAAAACTTGATCTATTGGGATGAAAAGAGGAGAAAATACATGAGTGAAAACCTAATTTAAGTATGGTGATGCACCAAATGTTTAATGATCCACTCTTAACTTGGACATTTTCATGACTACTAATGAATCCAATAGGGACAAGTGTTGATCATATTCTATGATATGGTTCCAAACATGAGTATTTTATATGAATTTTGAAAAGAGATCTACAACTTGAAGGACAAAGAGATAGGTCTATGTAAGACAATAGACTTATGACACTTTAAGAGGAGCATCAATAGCTAACACTTCATATAACTTATAAGAAACTAAAAATCTTAAATTAAGGTACATGAAGGAATTATATATTATGAATAGACAACATACATTCTACAAATCATACTTCAAGAAAGCACACTTAGCATTAAACTATAATATGAGATGTCTTATATTACTTCAAATGAATTTTTTACAAAGTCATTTTAGCAAAGGTTTGTTATACCTAGCTGAGGGATCCAAATCAAGAGTTCAATATAGTATATATAGGAATAAAAAAGATAAGAGAGAGAAAATTTGGCATTAAAGGGGTCATCAATGAACCAATTCCATTCAAGATAACCACCACCACCACCTTTCTTTAGCCTTCCCTTACATTAACATCACTGTATCCCTTTATGATGTGATTAAAAATACAAAGATAAAGATTAGTTGCATGAATAAATCCCCCACTATAAAAATCCTTCTCAAACTCATCATGCTTGGTGTTCTTTCTAACATTCCTTTCATAGTCACCATTCTATCATTTCTTGTAAATCCTCAATATAGATCTATTATGGATGAAAACTAATCACCCTATTAGTTTGCATATAATCATGTTTTCATTGAAGATATATAGCCTAGGTATTTTGATCATAATATGTGAAACCTACATATATAATCTCTTTAAAATATTTACAGAGTTTTAATGGCATGTGATGGTTTTACAAGGTCAGCCCCTAGTTATCCAGATCATGTTTGATCTTGCATTTGTCTTTTACCTACTCAAGGTGGTGAGGTCCTTTATCTAATGTGTCTACTTGGATGGATTTTCTTTGGGCTATTTTTTCCATTTTAACCTCAACTTCATTTTTGAACTTTTTTGAATATCTACTATCTTCAAATTTTGATATCAACCATCGATCTCAATCTAGGATTTTCAAGATTATTCCAACTATTAGTTCTTCATTTATCCCAAAGGATCCTATTTTAAACCCTTTAACTTTTTGACCTTATGTGCATCATAGATCTAATTTTGTGTTAATGAATTCAATTCATTGATCTCTCTTAATTTAATGTGGTTGAAACACTTGGCATTTTCTCATTTGGCTTTAAAATTCATTGACTTATTAACTCATTGCTTACCATTAGATCTTTGAGTATGATTTCACATGCACCATTGATCTACCTAGACCCACTACCCTTTGTCAATTGGTGTATGTCATTACATCTTTTATAAATAATCTAAGATCTTAACACTTGTTATCTCCACATTCACATTGACATTTTGACTTAATGCTCACCATTGATATATGATGCATGATCAAATGCATGCTATTAAATCTTTGGGACCTACTAACATCTATCAGATTGCCACTCACCATTGAATTTGATCTGATCAAATTTTTATAATTGATCTCATGGTATTTGAATTCAAACAACTATTTGTCTAATATTTAACTTGATGTTTGCACACACGTCTCACTCTACAATTCTAACATTGAAGTTTTACATCTTGAGATAGAAATCTCATCAAGATACCAAATTTTTAGAGCATGATCTAGGCATGGAAATATTAATTTCCATGCAATATTTAGCTTGATAGGTCCCTTAGGTGCATTTATTAAATGTGCAGTCAGGTTGATCTATTCATTTTTGCATGATGTGTTAATGATAGTTTGGATCTTTTATACTTGTGCAAGAAATTTCAAGGCTCAAAATGAGTTTTTGAGACCTATGAAACCTACTTTATGTCCATGAAGGTCATGATCACCATGAAAACCTATTGGGTTTTCTTCATTTACAACTCTAGACATATTTTAAAACTTGATTTTCAAAGATAAAAAAATTACACTTTAAGCTTTCTTAAAGTGTTTCAAAATATTTTAAAGCAATATGAGATATTTAGACCACTCATTCCATATATAACTATATTCATCTATTCAAACCATTTCTAGGCAAAAGGTCCTTATGTGGGCCAAATTTGGCCAACAGTACCCAATATTCATAGTATATTGAGGGTTCTATAAGGGGTCCTAAAAATAGGGAACATGTTGTGGGAAGGGAGGTCCATTTTAAATTTCATGCATATAGCCTTCATGGGATGATATATGTGTTAAATTATTATCTGAAGATTTGTGTCAATTAGTTAGAGTGTCATAAGTCCTTTTTGTTGATAGTTCCTAGCCTTTCTCACTTGTCTAGTGTGTCTCATTCTTGCTAAGGATGTTCACATCACCCATGTAGCACCTCACATTCCTTATTTAAGTCACATTATTCCCAATATCCCCTCATTAGATATTGATTTTAGCTCATCACATCCTTGATCACATTTTATTTATTACACCTTTTGGTTTATAGTTTGTGAGTTACACTATAAGACCTCGAATAGGACCAAGACTTACTCACAAACATCCCTTCACCATCTACTTTCCACACCATCTAATTTTCATTCCATTCATGTCATTAGGTGGTTGTGTTTTATTACATCACATTTAAGAACAAACACCAAGTTTGATTTTTCATCCTTTAGGGCTTTTGATTGAGTCTTTGTTTGATTTTTTTGGACTTCACTTATCTTACATAGGATATTTAACATGTTTAGTTTTTTTCTTCGTGTTTCTTTTCACATGCTTGTCTTACATCTTAACTTAATTTTCATTTTTAGTCATTTGTGATTTTTTTAACATGCTTATCTTACAAGGGGTTACATTTCACCTTCTTAAATATATTTTTTATATTTTTATTTAATTGATATTTGATTATCATTTATGTTTTACATGTTTCCCAATGTGATTTAGTATGTTTTACATTTATTTCTATCAATTACATTTTACATGCTTCCCAATGCAATTTAATATATTATAAATTCCTTTTTTTCATTCATATCCTACATGCTTCCCAATGTCATTTAGTGGGTTCTACATTCATTTATCATAATTTTGTCATTCACATGCAAATTTTTTTAATTCCAACCTAGCCTTAACAATCCTATCTTGCTAATTTTTCTAAGTAATTAATTAGTTTTGAGAGTTAATCATCATTACTTTGACTATGTTATGTCTACATGAATTTTTTATACTATTAGTTTCTTATCCCTAGGGTTTCTACAATGCAAGTATTATGCTCTCTATGATCAAGACTAGGATATTTGCATTAAGTCATTCAAAGAAAAGGTAAGTTAGGGTATGTATATTGTACTTTCAATTAATTTCATTTCGTTTTAGTATTAATTTTAATATTTCATTTTTTAGTTAATGTGTTGTTATGTTATTTCTTAAAGCAACATCCCATGTTACAATTATGTGACACATGATGAGCTTAGAGTGGGACATATGTATACACACAATATTTTTAAACTTTATCAATTACTAATGTTTTCTCTCTTGTAAGAACCCATCAAATCTTAATCTCTATGAGTGCACACCTTAAAGGGTGTACTATGAAATGGGTTGGTACACCTTTTGTGCTTCACAATATTTTTGTCCCCTATACCACCACTTAAAACTAATACAAGATACTTCTATTTGATTATATGAGCATTAAAACCTCACTTATACACTCCCCTAATAAATTTACTACCCAAAATAACCCATACTTAGGTAAAAAAATATTTTTCACCCCTTTTTATAATATGTCAATTGGGTCAAACCCATTCTATGTTTAACACACATTATAGAACTCTATCAGCCCAAGCTAACATGGATTGAGACCTAGTGTCTCTATTTCCCACCTAATAAAGTTAACTAGGATGACTATGTTGTCTAAATTCCTAGGAGGGTTT
Organism: Torreya grandis; assembly: GCA_037957365.1. Lineage (NCBI taxonomy): Eukaryota > Viridiplantae > Streptophyta > Pinopsida > Cupressales > Taxaceae > Torreya > Torreya grandis. The sequence continues at coordinate 446,128 of JARHVA010006156.1, read as the reverse complement.
AGGGTCATAAAAGGGATATAAATACTCATTTAAATTCACTTCTAAATAGAGGATCATTTAATTACACATCATTATTGCTCATGAATCTACTTATATAATTAATATGAGGTTACATTGCTTAGGTTTTTTCCTTGGATAAGTGTCACTTGTCCTGTAAAGGTCTTCGATCCATATGATAAGCATTATAGCCTATATCTAATTTATCATTGTGAACCCTTAAAATACCATAACAATATCTTTTAAATCATCATTGGCTAAGGGAGAAATCAAGGCAGGACGAGTTCAATTAGACAAGGTAAGTATATTCCTAGCCCTTCACATTTCTAGAAGTATATGTTTTATAACTAATGGATTGAGTTGTATCTCTCCTTGATTAGATCATTTCTATGTTATATTAGATAGATTTATCTTTGAATTTTTATCATCTTCCACATTTATACCATAAGCTTTGGTGAGCACTAAATTATCTTGCATATTCATTTACTATATTAGCTTTCATGTAATTTAGTATATTAGCTTGTTTAATATTATTAAAATGAAAATACCTAGCTAGGTTTATCACAAAATTGCATTTGAATAGAGGCATTAGAAATATCTACTTTGCCATTGTGTGATAATAGACCCCTTAGTATAGGTTTAGTAGATCCACCATTGGTCATCACCTTAATATAAATGTATTTCCATTTAGAATTGTTAGTTTATTACCTTCTATGATCTTGAATATTATTGAGTAGTATAAGTTATATATCTATCTAGTTCTATTTTCATACACTTTCATTGAGATAGGAGGCTAGTGTCAATGATATTATCTACCCTAGATGTTATTTTCCAAGGAACTAGAGAATAGGTACATGTTTAAAACTTATAGAGATGGAAGATAAGTGTATCTTAAGCATTTTGGGCAAGATAGAATGCCTTGGTCATCAATATAAGACTATTCAGACTAAGAGAAATAGGAAAGAAGCATAAGGATAGATCAAATGTGAGACTTACTGAAGTAGGAAATGTAGAGAACTAAGATATATAGTTAAGGTCTGATTTTTCCAATTGTACAAGATTAAGGTGTTATATAATCATAAAATACCATCTACATTCCCCCCTAATATAGTAATGAAATTACTAATTTAAAGGAAAGGAATGTGTACCTGGGTGTGTGTGCACACCTTATCTTTGCATGTGTCCAAATTTAATGCTTTGTTAACATCTATCCTATAACCAAGAGCATTTTATATTATAAAATTAGTGCATATAATCTGGGTTGAAATTACTTGAAATATATTTAAATTGAAAGAGCAAGGTTTAGGATTACCTATGTGTTAATGTAACTACCTTGCCTACTAGTAAGTTATTTTGAAAAAGATATTTCAATTTAAGGCTATGAAAATTGAGATTAGGATGAATATAAATAAATCTTTAAAGTTAATATATCCAATAATATAGAAAGAGAGAGATATTGTAAGGCACATGATCCCAACTTTGGAGTAAAAGTGAGTTGTCACTTGATAGTTGAGATTAGCTCAACTATGAAACCTAATAATATTTATAACCTGGTGAGACTAGATGATCAATTCTAGCCTAAAAACTTGGAAATATTGAGTTATTTTATCACCTCCAATATACCAAATGGTGAACCAATTATTGTAGTATATTTTCTCAATAATATTCCATAAAAGTCTATGGGGTATCAATATGAAAAAAATTTGTGATATGTTAATAGTCCATAAATGAATTTTGAAATCTGATACTAATTTGGATTTTTTAATATTAGGCACATGTTGCATATCATATGCACCTTGTATATGTCTCATGTTAAATATTTATCTAAAAATATTACTATTGTATAAAATTCTTCCAAAAATGTGAATCTGAATCATATAATTATGTGCTTTGGCCAATTTGGATAATTATGTAATTGTGGAGAACATGCTTCCAAATCATTCCCCCACTATAAATGGAGAAATATGAAAAATAATATAAATACCAATGTGGATAACATGCTTTAAAAACATGCCCCCACTATAAATTAGAGATGTTGAATATTGAATAGATGTAGAAAACATGCTTCTAAAGCATCACCCCACTAGATCTTAGAACTTTGAATGTGTGGAAGCCATGTCCATATGACATGCCCCCACTAAATATAAAAATTAATGTAAGTACCATATATTTAATGAGGATTGATAACATGCTTCCAAATCATTCCCCCACTATAATATGGAAACTATGAATGTGTGGAATCCATGTTCATATGACATGCCTCTAATGAATTTGAAAAGTATGCCAAGTGTGTAGAACATGTCGCTATGGCATGCCCCCACTAATATTCCCCCCATTTTGAGTTGAGGGAGAGATAATAATTGGTATACATCTCACCTCAAAAATATAATACAACTATATAATCCATGAATGTAAACATATAGCATATAGAAGGAACATGTGTAAGTAAATGAAGTATTGAAGTGCATAGAACCAATGTGATCACATTTAGGCCTAAGATTCATGATAAATATCATGGTAACATCTATATAGTAACATTTCAAGCTCAAAAATCAAACAAGCACACCCATAAGAGAAATAAAAATCAATTCAAAAGATAATGGTCCAAGGAGACCGCAAACAATGGGTATGCTCAAATACTACACAATCAAAGGGACATGACTAGGTAAGTAGTATATTACTTGATTTGTATCTTGTATAAGGTAAACAAACCATTCTATATTCAAGTAATAAAGATAAGATGATATTAGTGGTATCTTAGTCTGGTGTGATATAGAGTGTGTGAGGTAAATATTTTTGAGAATATTCCACATTATTCACATGATGTACTTGCATTTGGCCCTTTAAAATTTTAATCAATGATTTTAACTAAGAAGGATGTATGGAATAACAAGCATTTACATGCTCGTCTACTAGCTTTGATTTTCACTTATATAGATTTAATGTTGTATTTTTTTTTAGGTGGGTTTAGATTATATGTACTAAGACCCGTAATTTAAAATAGGTTATGTGATAAGTGATTAATTGGATCAAATTTTAAGTTCTAAAATTTCTCATCTATCATATCATATGTTATCTCATCATCACTATCATACTAATCTAAAACATGGCCATATTTTTTTTGGTATTGACTAATAAAGGAAGCTTAAATGTTGGGGATTATTATAGTTTTTATGACTTTTTTCTAGCATTTATTTATCCTTATGTATATCTATGTGTACCTTAGATTTCATTGCCTTATTTGTATCTAGAGAGGAAAGAGCCATTGTACTTGACTCTCCTATTTCATATATATGTATATGTTTAAAAGGTATATATTGTTTAGGTGGTACTACTATAAGGATGATTTCAATATTAGAATGTATCATTTTGAAAAATTTGAAAGGTCTATCAATGGATAGAATGGATAATAAGATCCCCACATGTATTAATTTTACACATCGATGAAGTGTAGATGAGACAACTTACATTAAATGTATCCAACATCTACCCAAAATAAAATTATAATGTAAGTATTGGGACATAACCTAAAAATTATTTAAAATTATTTTTGGTCCTATGGTCACATCCAAAGTAATTTATCCAAGTCCTACATGAATTATCAAATCCTTTGATGTACATAACAATTTTTTGAATAAGGATAGTGTTGATACCCATGGTGGTTAAGAATTATATGCTACAAGTTTTTAGGCACAATGTATTATCAATGAGCACTCTTTTGATACCTTTACTTATATTGTTATTTGTACAAACTAAGGCAAATTTTGGGAAATATTATCTTTAGATGGTAAATATTTTGGATCAAAGGTGATGAGATTGTTATTATTTTTAATATCTTTCATAATATATTTAAAATAAGTAAGCTCAATATCACTTGGAACTTATGTCTCATGTAATGCCTCATATAGGATATCCTTATAAATAATAGATTACTTTAGGAGCTCAAGCATTTAAATATTATCATGTGTATTGATCAATTAGTCAACAATGTCATATCCCTTAGATTTATTATGAGATTGGGTTTTGGTGGCACCTTTTGCATATTAAATTGTGGTAGCATGGGTTGAGCAACCTCACCTCTTTGAGTAGTAACAACATGGACCATCTAATCCAATATAATCCATGGGTGAATAATGGGTATGTGATGGTATATGTTATTAGAATAAGATATAAGTAGGATAAATGGTCAAAAACATGCATGTTAGCATTAAAATATTGGCTCTATAAAATTTCAAAATGAATTTTGAAAAGAGATTAAGTGATGGTTTTGTTCAAAAACCCTCTATTTATTAGCATGAAAATTATTATAAGATTTGACAAGAAAAATAATGTAGAAAACCACAAAAATATGACATATGGGAATCCAAAATGGGAAATAGAGGAATCCATGTTACACATGTTTTATGACAATTAGGGATGAATAATAGAAAAATCAAAAAACCTTAACTGACCTAGGGTTTGATGTTTAAATATCAGATTCACTAAATGTTTAACCCTAAAATGGATGGTCTAGATTGGAGTTATATATATTAAATTAAAGGGGTATATATAAATTAAATAGCACAAGGGTAATAATCAAATCTATAATATTCTAATTAGATGTTACACTTAGATATAAGCATACACTAAATTTATTATGCTAAGATAATTTAAATATGGAAGTACAACTATGATAAATATAGAAATTACAAATACATGAAGTATTTAGCTTTTTATAATGTTAATACATTTATGGATCTAGAATAGGCTGAAACTAAGTGGGAAGGATATTTTAAAATAGTCATTAGATTCTGGTTTTAATACCCTTAGCTTTTTGGATAGTAATTTCAGTCTATAATGGTTGCATTGATGTTATTGTTTAGATTCAATGCTAGTATCATATAAGGAATATCTTCTAAAATAGGTGTTGGTATTTTTTCATCCCATGTCAAAATACCAACCCCTATCATTTGAACTTGACCATTACATTAGTTTTATCCTCAAAAAGAGGTATTTAGGTCATGAGTTGGAGTAATGAGATGAGGGTGAACTTGTTTTATAATCCATATGAGGTAAAATCAACCTTTACCAAGGTTTATTTGTGGATATTTACTAATGAATATGAAGTCAAAAAAGGATTTTAATACATATTAGGAGGCATATAAGGTCATAAATGCATTCATATAGTGATCATAAGTGCATAGGAGGGTGTAAAATAGGTTACATTGTCACATTATCTAGCCTATTCAAGCACATTATGAATAAAACCCCTCTTTTAATGTCTTAAAAGGCCACTATAACACCAATATACACCCCATGATCTTAATAATACATACAAAGGGGTTTAATTGTATTTAATGTCTTATTTTCTACCTCTTTATCTTGTTTCATTCTTTATTCATCTTCAAATGTGTAAAGGTGGCTCTTAATGGCTAAACCTCATAATGTTTCAAGCATATAAATATAAGTTTTTTAGTCTTTAAAGATTTTTCTTAGGATTTATGGGGATATCCAGTCTTATTCATTGTTGAACATCATCAATATCAGTCAAAGAAGTAGAAAAACATTCAAAAATAGATATTTTCATGAGAAAAGGAAAGATTTTGAGGGTTTTATTAAGGTTTATGGAACTATACGCATAGGTATATGTTTAGGTCTCAAGTAGAGGTTTCATGTTTAGGAAATACCAAAAAAAGACAAAATCATTCTAGCTCTCCTTCAAAAGCCCAAACAAGTTATCTCTCAGGACTATCAACATTGCTATATAGGTGCATATAAATGTACATCGATTAGAGGAGTAATAAGGAGTCCTAAATGACATGTTATAGGTGTTGAAAGGAAATGATATGGAGATAGATTTATGAACCATCATAAAAAAATCCCAAACTTATTGGAAAAGAACCCATTTGAAGCACAATTTTTGGATAGATCTTCTCTCTTCTAATTCATATCTCAAGGTGGTTATTATATATGATGAAGGGATCCCTAGATCATATCCTACATGAATTTAAAGAGAAGTATAATCCATAGAATTTTTGAATCTTTATTAATAAGGTATGTTTCTCATAAACCCTAAGCCATCATGATATTTCTTTTGGGTACTAGGATCTAGTTCAAATTGAATGGATGAATAAAGATATTCATTAAAATGATGTGAGTACATATTTAGAGGGATCTAATAGGGGACAAAATTTAATATTTATCCTCTAAGTTTTATCTCCAAGCTAAGAAAAAGGGATAAATGGTAAGTCTTTAAAGAATCCATGTTTTCCTTACATTAAAAAATGTCTTATCATGGAGAAATGAGTTCACTTCAGGTAGGTAACCCATCTTACATTCCAGTGCCTTCTAAATCACATTGTATACCCTTTAAATCCACTATTTGTATAATTTTTGTTTACTTAAGTCTCATCTTGGCAACAAACACACAAGTCTGTCACATAGAGGTAGGGTCTCTAAGAATTCAAAGCATGTTTCACACCTAGGAGAATGCCTTTAATGGCATAACTAACTATTTATAATCTCCCTAAATATTTCATGATAAGTGAAGGGATACAACACCCTTATGAAGACTCTAAGGTTTAAAGGTTTTGAGGAGTTGAATCCAAAAATTATAGTATAGAGGACAGTAAGGTCATGGTGAAGACCTATGGTGGTCTAAAGTTAACTAATAGTGGAAGAGAATGGAGAGATAGAAATTATATAATTATCTCATTTCCATTCAAAATTTATTTTAAAATAGGTGTGTCTGATGAGTCTTCAAATCCAAGGATTGGTAACACTTTAATTCTATAAAAGGACATAGGATTTGTTGATGCTTCTAATTTCTCCACAGAGTGTTCCTTAGTGTTGAAGAACACTTCTCATTTTAGGATTACAAGAATCCAAGGCATAAATTTTAGTTTGTGACAATTAGGGTGTCTATATTGGAATAGTCGACAAAGTATGAGAGCTACCCAAAAAAGTTGTTTGATGTAGTGGTTGGGAGCCACCAAGGTCTAAGTCTTTGCAGTCTTTTAGTCTTCCTGGTCAAGATTTCTAACTCTAAGCTAATCTAAGTGAATATTTACAATGATCTTTAAACTAAAGTGGGAATTGATAAATAAAATGAAGAAAAAAGTAGGGTAAGGAAGATAAGAAATGTGATTACAAGCATTAGTCTCAAACATAATGACAAATTTATATTTAATTTAAGCATACATTTAACCAATCAATGATGCAACATAGCATAAGCCCAAGCTTCACAAAAAATCATGAAAGATTTAAACGAGAATATAAAGATCATGAGTAAAATTCAAGATTACTTAAATATTTTTCTATGTTAATTTGAATTTCATAAGAACATTCAAATCTAGAGAAAATAAAATGAAGTAAACTTTGAATCCTTTAACTAGTCTAGCACATCAAAAACTATAATCCTCATGAACATGAAATATAGCTCATCTATCCAAGAACCATTCAAATATAAGACATCCACATACAATATAGATAAATTAGAAACAATATAACACAACACCAAACAATCTTTGTAGAATTCCAATTGTATTAATTTCTCTAGTATAAAATTTCCCAAAATCCCTCCTTTTACAAATGGAAACACTTGCTTATTTATAAAAGACATAGGTAGTGCACTAATCATATTTATTTCAAACTTTTATAATAGGTAAGGATAAGTTGCCTTTTAAAAATAACTATATAGTACATATGGCCATTAGGCACCTTTTAGATCAGAAAACTAATATATGCTAATAAACTAGCATATATAATTTGTAAAAGAATAATCTTGACTTTGCTCTTGGGCTGGGTTTACATTAGCAATCATTGTAACTAAGACTTGGAATCTTACCAGCTTGGAAATCTTGATTTCAATATCATACTCTTGCATAAATAACATCCATTTTCCTCTCCTTTCTCCAAGCTCATTTTGACTCATCATGAGTCTTGTAGCTGGGTTTGGCAAGATAACATGTACCTTATTCCTAAAGATATAATGCCTAAATTTCTTAACTACTTTTACCAATGCATAAGCTTTCTTATCAATCATAGAATAGTTAACTTCAACATTCTTGAAATTAGTTCTCATGAAATCTATGGGATGATCATTCCCATCAACATTTTGAGTTAGTACTGCAACCATAATATGCTTAGAAGCAAATGAATATAGATAGAAATCTTTTGATAAGTTATCACTTATGATTACTATAGCCTCATTTATTTCCTTCTTAATGTCATTAAATACTTTATTAAATTCATTATTCCAAGAGATCTTGGCATCATTCTTTAGAATGTCATTCAAAGGATTGATAATTTCAGAAAATCCTGAGATGAACTTTCTTACAAAGTTAATTTTCCCAAAGAATGATTTAAGATATTTTCTATTGTTAGGCAACTCAATTTTGTAAATGGCCTACACTTTGTTAGGGTCTATGGAGATCCCTTGCTTGGTGATAACATGGCCTAGTAGTTTCCTTTCTGTGACATAAAATATACTCTTCTTTGGGTTGAGGGAAATGCCATATTTTTTCACCTTTCAAACACTTATTGCAAGTGCATGAAGTGATCCTCTATTCTTGGATAAAACTATCAAATTAACCATATAGATGATGATACATTTGCCTACCAAACCTTGGAGAGCATGGTCCATGGCCCTTTGAAATGTTGCTCCTACATTGATAATCCCAAAGGAAATCATCTTGTAGGCATAAGCTCCCCACTTGGTTGTGAAAGTTGTCTTCATCCTATCTTCCTTATCAACCAGCACTTGGTTATACCTTGAGAATTCATCCAAGAAATACATCATAACTGACCCAAAAATAGCTTGTATGACTTGGTCTAAAGAAGGGAGAGGATAGTTATCCTTTTTATAAGCTTTGTTTAAGCTCTTAAATTCAATGAATAATCTAATCTCCCCATTCTTATTTCTTACTAGGGCCAAGTTTTCAACCCAAGTGGAGTGTCTGACAGGAAAGACAATTCTTGCATCCAATAGTTTCTTGACCTTTTTAAAGATCATAGGCTCTAAGATAGGATTGAATGACCTTTATTTTTGCCTAAAATCCTTATAGCTTTCTTTGAGAGGTATTGTATGAGTTATGAACCCTGGGTCAAATATATTTAGGTCTTCATAGGACCAAGCAATGACATCTTTTTACTTTGTGAGAAACTTTCCTACTTTCTTATTCTCTATTTTAATGTATGTTTTCCCTATGTTTATAGGTTGAGGTTGGTCTTGTGGACAAATATATATTGGTTGGTAGTCTTTTCCACTCACTTTAGGTACCTTACATACCTCTGTGAGCTTATTATGATCAAAGAGCCTCTCTAAAAATATCATCCCTTTGGGTATCTTATTATCACTAATCTAGATGATCTTACCATTAGGCTCCTTTTTAGGAGATATTTCATCTACTTCATCAATGATATGGGCTTAAAATTACCTAGAGTTGGTTTAGAAATTGATGATATACTGATCATCATTGAAAACTTGGAATTGATTGATGTTATTAAGGACTAATGGGTAAGGTACCAACTCAATGTTGAAGTTAGGGGAATCTCAATTTGGCATGAGGTTAGATGCAGTAGAAGTAAGCTCATCTATAACCTTGTTTTCTTTCCTTAGAATAACTAATATGTTGAAGGCATCAAAAGATTCAATCAAATCCCATACCCTAAACTTATATCTCTTTAATTAAGACAACTTGCACTGGTATTTACTCTTCACTTGGTTGACCACAAGTTTAGAGTCTTGATAGACCAAAAATTATTTAACTTTCTACTTGATGGCAAGTTATAGTCTAAGAATAAGAGATTCATACTCATCTAAGTTATTAGTTCAAAATTTAAACCTATAATATGCATGGTAGTGTTTGTATATGAGGTCTACTAATATAATGCCATCTCCTAATCCTAATTTGCATCCAGTTTCATCAACATGTAACTTCCATAATCTAGGTGTTCGAGGAGGCATTTTAGAATCTAGATTTTGTGTAATTTCTAAGGTGAAGATTCCAAGATCAGAATCAACAAAGTTTACCCTTTCATTAACTACATTATAGTTAGTTATCATATGTTTCTTCCTTAGCTCTCTCTCAACTCTTATCTAATTAAGAACACCCTTCCATGGAAATCACAAGTGAGAGCAATTAGTGGACATGTACCCATTCAAATCTTTGGTCCATTCCCTACTTAGAAGTAACCCACATGCATTAGGGATGTCTACTACTTGAATGTTAATAAATTGTTAAACTCTAGGTTCACTTTCTAATTGAATATGCACATTAATTAGCTCTCCAATTACTTTGAATTTTGACTTATTCAATTGTGTGACTACTTGATTTGACTTGATTGGGTTTATCCCAAGTTACTCACAAATTCTACCTAGCATAATATTAGTTGAAGCTCCTGACTCTAGTAGGAAATTATGGACATTCTTACCAAACACTCTAACTATGAGCAAAAAGGGTGGAGACTCCACTTTTCCACTTGCATAGTTACATTAGTAGTATCATTTTTTGGTGGATTTATAGGCATCATAGACAAGGATTCCAAGAGGTCTCTTTGCTCAGTTATCTATGTCAGTTCATGTAGAGTGATATTTGTGTTGATTTTCTTCATGTCCTCAATAATATTATATATGTTCTTATTCAAAGGTTTATTCAAAGGCTTAGAAGAACTACTTTTGGGTGGTTTAGGATAATTCCTTGAAGATGTATCTAGAGGATTCCCATAGTTATTAAGAGGAGTAAATTTAGTCAAAGGATGTTTTTTAATGTTTAGATTTATTTAGGAATATTGTCAGGCTCATTATCTTCTTGGAAAATAAATTAGGTCTCCACCATGTGTACTTGATCTTGTGCTTTAGGTCCAAAAGTACTAGTAGTATTGTCCTTATCTAAGATAACCTAAAAGGTGTCAAGCTCTTCCTAGAAGGCTTCAAAATATTTAAATGATTCAATACAATCTATCTCACCATGCTTAGAAGTGGCATGCACTATACAATAATTAGGTAGGGAAATATCTATGAGGTTGATGTCCATAGTCTTCTTACCAGATGAAGAAGGCTCATTGGCTTTGTTGTTGTTAAAGAAGCTATCATTCTAGAATCAATTTCTAGGTCTATTAAACTTTTTGAAGGTGAAGTTCCTTCCAGAACTATCGTTAGCATTACCAACTTGCTTTTGCAATTGTAATAAGTCTATACTAAGATTTTATACCATCTTGAGTATAGACTCATTTTCATTCTTTAAAGCTTCATAAGCTTGAGCTTGACTATCATTAGTAGTGTTGACTGGTATTAGAGCCTTTTAACCATTTTTTTGAGATCTAGTGGTAGTTTTATGACCTAAGAAACCTAAGTTTGATTGGGAGCAACATGACTATTAGGCAAGATAGTTAGAGTTGGTATTTGATTCAAATATGAAACATTCTAGTTATTATTTGGAAAAATGTACAAAGCTGGTATATATGGGTTGATATTTGGAATTGAGTAATCCATTTTCCCTTGAGGCTACATTTTTTCATTAATGGCCATTTCTTTTGAATAAGCTTGAACTAATGTGGTAATATCTTGGATAGTTCTCTTAAGAAACATAGAAGTCATGGGATCCACAACATCTTTGTAGATCTCTAAGGCCAAAGGCTCATTAGGCTTGTAAAGATCTATGGTTCTACTGAATATAATTTGAAATCTAGCATTAAAATACCTAATAGGATCACTTAAATCTATCTTGATAGTATTAAACTGATGATATATGACACAGGGGTTAATGATCTTCCCAAATTGATCACTAAAGATGGTGTCAAAGTTATTCCAAGAAGTGATACAATCATCAGGCAAGTTTAAGAACCACTCATAGGTAGTATCTTTGAAGGTAAAATGGAATAAACTATAATATACATCCTCATGAATGACATTTAATATCCTTAAAGTAGCTTTAAATTACTTGACATGTTCCTCGACAATGACCATACTAGTTGGACTGAAAATAGGCAAATATTTCTCAAGATTTTGTGGTAAATCATGAAATATACCTAGAACATTGAAAGGAGAACTTCTAAGCCAAGCCATATCTAGTCAAAGGTTTAATGTAAGTACTCCTTAGATGGGTGAAGATGGAAAATATTTTTAATGTCTCTACCTTCTTTTGTCTCTTTTAGTCCATCGATGTGTCTCAAGCTCAAGTAGAGGTTCCCTGGTTTCCAAATCAGATCTAGTCCTTATTCTAGGTAATTCCATCTTGAGAACTAAGAATCCTAATTTAAAATATGGTGTAACATGTTAATTTCAATAAATAACAACAAATGGCATGCACACTAAACTTATTTTGTAAAGAATTACTTAGGAAATGATGGACACTAATTTTTGACTAAATTAGCTCAAAGATATGGTTGATCATGCAAAGATGATCATCCTTTGCATCACTTTGAACAATAAAACTCAAATTTCATAAGATAACATCAATATTTTATCAAAATAAAGTTTTTCTAACCTCAAACATCAAGAATCCTCAATTTTAAATCTATTTCTTACCAAAATTGAACCAACCTTTACGAAGAACTATGATATTTTCCTTACTAAGAGAAAAGATGAGCAAGAAAACACTTAAAGACAAAAGATATTTACAAAGGATGTAAATATCTTCTAATCTTATCCAATAAAATAATAATACTTTCAAAGAAGGCCCTTTTTCTAGTGCTAGCAGGAACTACCTCTTGTTGATGCTTCTAATTTCTCCATAGAGTGTTCCTTATTGTTGATGAACACTTCTCATTTTAGGATTACAAGAATCCAAGGCACCAATTGAATTTTATGACAAGTAGTGTGTCTATGGTGGAATAGTCAGCAAAGTATGAGAGTTTCCCACAAAATTTATTTGATGTGGTGGTTGGGAGCCACCAAGGTTTAAGTCTTTGCAGTCTTCTAGTTTTCTTGATCAAGATTTTTGACTCTAAGCTAATCTAAGTGAATTTTTATAGTGATATTTAAACTAAAGTGGAAATTGATAAAAAAATGAAGAAAAAGGTAGGTTAAATTAGAGAAGAAACATGATTTCAAGCATTAGTCTCAAATGTAATGACAAAGTTCTATTCAATTTGAGCATACATTTAACCAATCAATGATGCAACATAGCATAAGCCCAAGCTTCACCAAAAATTAGGTAATATTCAAAAGAGAATATAAATATCATGAGTAAAATTCAATATTACTTAAATATTTTTCTATGTTAATCTAAATTTCATAAGAACATTTAAATGTAGAGCAAATAAAATGAAGTAAACTTAAAATCCTTCAACTAGTCTAACACATCATAAACTAGAAACCTCATGAACATGGAATATGGCTAATCTATCCAGGAACCATTCAAATATAATACATCCACCTAAAATTGAGAGAAAGCAAAAATATTATAACACAACACTAGATAATCTTTGTAGAATTACAATTGTATTTATTACTCTAGTATAAAATTGCTCAAAATCCCTCCTCTTACAAATGGTAACACTTACCTATTCATAGAAGACATAGGCAGTGTATCAATCATATTTATTTAAAAAATTTACAAGAGGTAAGAACAACTATCCTTTTATAAATAACTCTATATTATATATGGCCGTTAGGAGCCCATTATATCAAAAGACTAATAAATGCTAACAAACTATCATATATAGTTTTAAAAAGAATAATCTTGACTTTGCTCTTGGGCTAGTGGGCCCCCTTGATCACTTAGGATAAAATAATTCTTTCACCCTAGTGTATTATTATTTTATTAACTCAAATTCCACTATGGGCTTTGTTAGACTCTCTTCTTCCTATTCAACCAATGTATCATATTATTTGTCACTTCTGAAGGTGACCTCTTGTATGCACCTTACCTCTGCAATCTGTTCCACTATGGTGAGGATGAAATTAAGGAATTTTGAATTTTACTTATTTTATTGGCCTTGGTTTTCATCCCTAATTCCTTGTATGAAGGCTTGAACTCCCTGATATAATTCTATGTCATGTATTAGGCCGATGGTAGTAGGTTGAGAAGGGGTCACCAACAAAGTTCTTAGCAACTTCTCAATTTTATTCACCAAGTCCTTATTTTCCTATATGAATTAATTGGCCTTGTTGTACCATGAACTTAATTCCTATATTTTTTCCACCAAGATCTGTTGAATGGCATTCAAATGCCTTTCTTTAATAATCTTAAAATCCAGGGGTTGTTTGGTGATGTGTATTTTTAATCAACTTTGCCACCTAGCCTTTGGTTTATTTCCATTGCTACATAAATGTTTGTGCCTTCTTAGCTTAAATTTCCAAGGTATTAATCTTAATTTTGATGTCCTTTAATCATTCAAATGTATTTAGGAGGTACTTAATTAACATCTTCAGAAGGTCCTCCAAAATTGATAGTGAGACTTGTGCCTCCAAGTCTTTCTTCTCTTTCTCCAAGTTCAAGATTCTTTACTTCATTCCTTGATTTCCCACCATAACCATTTATAACTAGGCTTTCACTAGACTTTAAATATATTCTTGATGAATGAGGTTCTCTCTTGCTACCTAGACTTGGACTGGAGTGAGTCTTGTAAATGGTTCCACTCTTTAGAGAGTGACTTCTTCAGTTTTAGTAGTTACTTTATTTGTAGTAGCCTTCTATAGTGTCATTGTATGAGGGTTAAATTTTACCTTGGGATATTCTTTTGAAATATTTGAAACCTCTATTTTTTTATACTAACCCCACTTAATTTCACTAATTATTCTATTTTCTTGTTACTCTTCATAGCAGCCTCAATCATTCTCCTCTCTTCTTGCTCCTTCATGAACTCTAAGATATAGGGTTGGACTTAATCATTGACTCAAACATTGGTAGTGCTAGTCAAATCCCATTAATGCATCTGAGAATTTATCTATTGTAGCTTCCCATAGATGAACCAGTTAGGGATGATAGGTTCATGTATGGGAAATTCATCATCAAACAAGTTCACTTCACTTATTGGGTGAATCCACTTGGGTTTTTTGGAGGATATAGGTTCCAAATCAATATTTGTCTCCCTCTTTCTTTTGGTCATTGAGACAAAATCTAAGGCAACTCCTTTTCCATTATCTATCTCTTTAGCTTGAGGACCTTTAATTAGTGCCACCTCAGCTGTGTCTTCTCGTTCTTATCCCCTTCCCTGTTTGACCCATATGTATCTAAAAGTTCCTTAAAGAATTCATCCACTATTTAATAAGGTTCCAAGGAAACCATATCAATGTATTCCATAAGGAAAGGGGGTATTTGAGGTAGAGCTAAAGTATAAGGTCCCTCTCCTAACCTATGTTCCATCTTTTGTTCACTAGGTCCCTCAATTTTGGACACTTGTTGCTGCAATAGTTGTTATTGCTAAGGTGGACCTTGAGGCACTTGTGGTGGACCCAAAGTGTAAATTAATAAGTGGTATTGTAAGGGATTAATTTTCCATCTTCCCTTAATGTTTTTTCTTCACTCTGTAATCTATGTTTTAATTTGAATCCATGCCCCTTAAACCTAGCCATCACTTCCTCAAAGTTGGTTGCATTTATGTATAAGTGGTCATATGGACCCAAGTTATGTTCATAAGGTACCTTATGTAGTTTTTTGGATTATAGGTGAGAGAGAAAATTTCCCTTTAGATCTCATGTTTTGAGGTCATCTAATTGGAAGTAGAATGCCTCTCTATTCCTTGATAATATCTCCAATTACTTCCATCCATGAATCATTGTCTTCCCAATTAGATATGGGAATAAATGTAGGATGACTTTCTTCTTCTCTTTGAATACATGGTATATACCATGAAGGACTTGATGAGATATCTCACTCTTAGCTAGGTTAATTGGGGCATGTACTAGTAATCTGGAGGGTTGGGTTTGGATTCCTTCAATCTTAATGACTATGCAGTCAAGGTATAACCAGATATCTCCAATGGGCTCTATAAATTGCCTAATAAGGGGGGGAACCCTAGGCATTAGACTTCTAGTAATTATCCCAACCAGAGTGGGATATATACAATCACAAATGAATTATATGTGGTCTCTATACTTGAATATGTTTAGCTTGGAGTAATGGTGATAAATGGTAATATTGCTATCAGGGGACCAATTCTTAATGGTATAGAAGAAGGTAAAATCCATGAAAGAGTCTATCAAGTAAGACATCATTGTGAAAAAATGGTTTGTCTTCCTTTTAATTCCATTAAATTGTCTCCCTAGATGGATACTTATCATTTCTCTAATAGGCGAAGTCAAATTTTATTCAACCATGAAGTAGACATAGGAGACCCACCTGGGGTCAACTTAGGATGTAATTTATACTCTATAATCCCTATTCAACAAAGTCATGATGATTCTAATCCCTTCCCTAAATTGTATAATTGGGATTTTACCATCATGGTTTTTCATTACATGAGTTCCTCTATCCAGCCATGGTCTTAAGATATTATCTAAGTCATTCTTAGTGGTCCATTCCTTAATTATAAGGAGGTATATATGAGATTTTGGAATTTTATAGTAGCCTTCAAAATCTATTGAGGATATATAAGTAACCCTCTTTGATGTACCTTCCTTTATTATCCAATGTCCATCTACTCTACAATCAATGAACATAAGAGCAAGGATATTGATATAATGGAGTACCTCTAGTTTGGTAGCTATGAGCTGAAGCCTAGACATCTAAATTACTACCAAATCTTCATGTCTCCTCTAAATTATATCAATTCATTTCTCATTAGGAGCCAATGGTTGTAAAAGATCAATTATAAAGGATATTTTCAATTAGTTCTTCATACCATAGTTTAAGGCTCCCACATCTAATTCTATATCTTTGTAACATATCCCTTCAGTATCTGTTGACAAGTAAACCTCTACCTCATCTCACCATTTTTGTCTTATAGTGTCCATGCTCCTCTAATTGGTTAATTTCCCTTAGACTACATGATCTCACTGAGCATTTTTAGCTCTTCTCAAGGTGATTTTTAGCTCTTCTAAATGCAATTATGGCTAAATTAAATAATAAATGGGGTTTTACATTGGTGAGATAGATTTTTTCTATCTTTAATGGTGAAGGTGGTGAATTCATAAATTTGCTCATGTTACTCCTGTGAAAGTCCCTTCAGAAGCTAGCCATTAGTCTTTGAAAGTTTCCTTAATTTCACACCATTGGATTGGATCTATGAGAAAGTATAGTCCATTGATCTTAATCCATGAATTATTTTTTGATTGGTCACCTTTATTATGCTTTATCCTCATTGAAAAGTCTTTGGCCATTTCATATTATTGAATAAAATCTTGTGATGAAGCATGGACCATCGAATCTGCAAAGATGCACATCAGTTAATGAGCTTTAAGCTTAATAAAAACTTACATTAAAATTATTTTACTAATTTTTCATGTTAAAAAATCAAAGGGACCTTTTAAAGGGTTGATAGATACATCCCTTTGCTAGGTTTGAAAGTTTATACTATGTTAAATTTTATGGCTTCATGAGCATCAAAAACATTCTTGTGGACATCAAATGATGGGTGTGAGGCTATAAAATTTAATCTCATATAATGTAATTAGACTGTCTTAAATTTAACATCTTCACAAACATCAAAAATGTTCTCATGAATGTCAAATGACAGGCATGAGGCTGTCAAATTTAAACTTGTCTAATGTACTTAAAATATCTTAAATTTGATGTCCTCACAAACATCAAAAATGTTATGATGAACATTAAATTATGGGTATAAGTTGTCAAATTTAATCTCATATAATGTACTTAGAGGGCTTAATATTAAGCCTTACGATCATGTTGTGTTGAAAAACACATTGTTTTTTAAGCTGAAAGTATGCTCCTTAGGCCATATGTCCAAGTTTTTGGGCTACAAGATTGTTTATGTCCTTTTTGATTGGTTGATTAAAATTTTATTAGGTTGAAATCCTTCAGTGATTTTGCACCATTAGATCAAATATTATGATAGATCATGGACCATTAGATCTGCAAAGATGCACATGACTTAATGAGCTTTGAGTTTTTATATGACTTAGGTTAAAAGTATGCTTCCTAAGTCTATTTATGTTAAAAAACACATGGGGTTTATTTAAGGGTTCAATAAATACATCCCTTCACTAGGATAAATTTTAGAATATCTTAAATTTAACATCCTTTTGAACGTAAAAAATGTTCTCATGAACTTCGAATGATAGTTGTGAGGCTGTCAAATTTAAGCACATTTACTGTATTACGTTGAAAATTATTTGGTGATTTCACACCATCAGATCAAATCCTATGATGAATCATGGGGAATTAATTATCATCCATGTACTTATCAATAATTGGTCCCTATAAAAATCAAATATTAGGGTTAGGCATAAAACAAGGAACCTAGAAAGACTTCGCACAGTTGCCTTTAATTTTTTTTTTGGAAGGGTCACTTTCTTGGGAAAATGACTTAACCAATTCTTATGAAGGGTAGGTTTAAAAAAATATGAAGGCTTGATTTGATTTAGATAAAATTTCCACAATAAATATTACCTAAAACAATTTTTCCAAAGGGTACTTTCTACCAAAGTGGATCGAGAAAACTTTTTCGAAGGGTCACTTTCTTGGGAAAGTATCTTAACCAATTCTTCTAAAGGGTAGGTTTCAAAAAATATGAAGGGTTAATTTTTTTTAGACAAAATGTCTACAAGAAATAATACTTGAAATAATTTCTTCAAAGGGCACTTTCTCATTAAGCTTTCCCACCAACTTTTGAATTTAAAAGTTAGGGTTTTCTATAAGGGAAACCTAGCCCTATTTATGTAACTTGCAATTCAATATTCAAAGACAAACCATTAGCAAAGTTAGTCCAAAATCATAATCATTATCATTAATAAATTATGAATAATATCCCTTTCAAGTGGATCATCTTCAAATTTTGAAAAAGATAACCTCTTTAAGAAAGTTTTCAAGGTTCAGATGTTTTTAAACATTCATATGGGTCCCCTTTTTTCAAAATCAAGAAGTTGGGGTATGTTGATCCAACAAATTTTTTTATATGAGCTTAAATTTTAAAACTTCATGAATGTCAAAAATTTTCTTGTGAACATCGAATGATGGGTGCAAGGTTGTCAAATTTAAGCTCGTCTAATGTACTTAGACTATCTTAAATTTGGCATCATTATGAATGTCAAAAACATTCTCACAAATGTTAAATGATGGGCATGAGGCTATCAAATTTAAGCTCATATAATGTAATTATAGGGCTTAATATTAAGCCTTGTGGTCATGTTGTGTTGAAAAACACATTGTTATTTAAGCTAAAAGTATGTTCCTTGGGCCATATGTCCAAGTCTTTAGGCTATGAGATAATTCAAGTCATTTTTTATTGGCTTCTTAAACTTTGATTAGGTTGAAATCCTTCAGCCATTTTTCACCATCAAATAAAATCCTATGATGGAGCATGGACCATCAAATCTATGAAGATACACATGACTTAGTGAGCTTTGAGCTTTGATATTAATTAGGTTAAAATTATGTTTCCTAAGTCTATTAATGTTAAAAACACACATGGGGTTTCTTTAAGGGGTCAATAAATACATCCCTTCACTAGGTTAAAATGTTATACTATATTAGAGTTTTTGTCCTCATGAACATAAAAAACATTCTCATGAACATCGAATGGCGAGCATGAGGCTATCAAATTAAGCTCATCTAGTGTACTACATTGAAAATTATTTGATGATTTCACACCATCAAAGTAAATCCTATGATGAATCACAATATTTTTATTGCAATCCATGTACTCATAAACAATTGGTCCTTTTAAAAACCAAATATTAGGGTTAGGCATAAAATAAGGAACCTAGAAAGACTTCGTGTAGTTTCCTTTAAACATTTTTCAAAGGGTTACTTTCTTGGAAAAGTGTCTTAATCAAATATTCCAAAGGGTAGGTTTCAAAAAATTTGAAGGGTTAATTTGTTTTAGACAAAATGTTTGCAATAAATAGTGCCTAAACAATTTATCTAAAGGGTACTTTCTACCAAGGTGGACCGAGATAACTTTTTCAAAGGGTCACTTTCTCGGGAAAGTGTCTTAACCAATTCTTCTGAAGGGTAGGTTTCAAAAAATACATAGGGTATATTTTTTTTAGACAAAATGTCTACAAGAAATAATTCCTAAAATGATTTCTCGGAAGGGTACTTTCTCATTAAGATTTCCCACCAACTTTTGAATTCAAAAGTTAGGGTTTTTTGTAAGGGAAACCTAGCCTTTTATATAACTTACAATTCAATCTTCAAAGACAAACCATTAGCAAAATTAGTCCAAAAACATAATCATTATCATTAAGCATGTGTAAAGCATATCACTTTCAAGTGGATGATCTTAAAATTCTGAAAAAGATAACCTCTTCAAGAAAGCTTTCAAGGTTTAGATATTTTTAAACATTCATAAGGGTCCCCCATTTTCAAAAATAAGAAAGTGGGGGCATGTTGATCCAACAAGATTGTAAATAATAAATGAATATCAGTACATCTACAAGTAGGGAAATAATGAAAATTTAAAATGAGAAGGAGTTTTGATTCATGCAGGGTAGGTCCAATATAGGGGATGATTTTCAAATCAATGAAAAGACTATAAAAATGTAGTGAGAGTGAACTCTTTGGATACATAAATTGATTGATACATCAAAATGAATATTCATACACAAGGCACTCAACCTAAGAGTCTCTTGTCCTAGAATTAGGGCCAACCTTACTATGCAATTCAAGACATACCTATAAGAGCATGTTATTCAAGCTATTACAAACAACAAAGCCTACGAAACATTCAAAATTTAGTGTTAAATAGAGACTAAGTCATTGATGGGGTTTAAAATTCTCTTGATAGGACCATGTAAGTTTTCAAGAAGTGTTTTTTCCTTGGCCAATATAATTTATCATAGTTTAAGGTTTTTTAGCATAGTTTTAGGTATTGGGGCATCTTCACAAGGTTTAATATATAGGCTTATTAAAGGGTTTGATCTTGGAATAAGGTCCTAATAGGTTGTAAATAGAATGATATTTATATATAGGTGTATTCACATTATAAATATTTACCAAATAAATCTATTTACTTCTTGATAAGCATACCAAACTTAGAATGGTAAGGATAAATTGTTAAAATCTTGCCTTACATGGAATGGGATGGAGAGCATAGTTGTTGTCTTCTCAAGAAACATACTTGGTCCTAAAGATAAAGAATTGGTTGAAGCATACTATTTTAGAGACATAAATCCTTAAATATATGAGATAGAGAAATAAGCATCAATAATTATCACCTTAAAAATAAAAAAATAAAAATATCCAAAGATCTCCTATGTTGTAGGTTATTATCTCTTTGAGAGACATACTAACTCTAAATGTTGATAGAAGGATTGGTAAGATCTTAATGTTTAAAAAAGCATAAGATCTTCATGTAAGTGAAAATGGATTATAATATTGAATTTAATATCATATATATCAAGGTATATTTTATCATGAAACATGAATAATTTCATGTTTTTCATTAGATGTGAGTTTGATATGCTCAGGTTGAGTATGACAATCAATTTATTGGGAAGGTTGAAGTGTTTTCAGTCATAATAACGGTGGTAAAAATATATAAAATGCTAAAATCAATCCAAAAAATACTCACCCAACATCCTCATATATCCTTTAATCATCAAATATACCAAAATGGTGAATAAAGTGCCATGAACATGCACTCAATAGACAGTGTGTAAAGGTCAATGTAGACAAAGAATTTGCATACAAGTATTTGACACTGAACCTAATAATGATGATTCAATGAGGTTGGTAAAAAAAATATATGATATTAAATAACATTATTTTACATCTTGTTATGGGATCAACAAGGTTGAATTATAAGGAGATAGCATGAAAAAGTGACTCAGATGGACTGAGGCGAGTCATAGACATGAACAAGCCCTCCAAGCTCATTCAGTGATATAATTACATGATGTATCCAATGAAACATTATTAAAATCATTAATAAGTTTTATAATGCCATAATTTACTCATAAACTCATATGGATACCATGAAATGTGAAGAATACACATATAGCTCCCTCTACAAGCCTTACCAATACACTATACAGGTCATGAGGAGGGCCAAAAGTGAGTTGACTAGGATAATTTTCATGACACAAGGTATGTGGAAGAAACAAGATACATGTACATATATATATAAAGGTGTCATGAGAGTATTAATGAGTTTCAAGTTAGAAACTTCAAGAAAAGGTGTAAAATGGGTAAGGAGGTCTAAAACCCTCTTTAAACCCTACAAGTAAGGAAATCACTTTTGAGATAAAATGTAAATTTAGGACATAATTAGGAGAATTTTTATGGATTAATTCAAGTCTTAAATACATCATGGAGGTGTTTTACACCAAAAAAAAGTCATTCCGGTGGCCTTTTATGCTTGAGCATTCACCTCGAATGCACACCTATAATAGGAAAGCTTAAGAAACCCACTTCATTTCATGTGAACTCAGAGGAGGATTTGCATGGTACAAGATGGTGGTGAGTGTAATTAAAATAGGTCTCATAAGACCCCTTAATAAAGGTTTTAAGTGAATATAAACCTCTAGATTTATCAATCATTATTAATAATGTAGATAATGGTTATTAACATGTAGAATTGGAACCGTTCAAGGGTCACAACTTAGTCAAACCTAAAGTATCACCTCATATGGCACATAGAGAACTTGGAGGGGATTATTAAGAATGTGATATATTTTTTTTTAAATAGGACCAAGGCATAGAAGGTATGAACCATTATCAATAGGGTCGGTTGTTATTAAACCCTCGCTAAACACCAAAACCAATTTTTGAGCTTTTAGTCACATTTCAAAGATAAGTAAAGGCCATGAATTAATTGTAACTACCAATTAGAAGTGAATATGCCTCCTTCATGTCCATTATAGGAAGTAAAATTAGTTTATAAAGACTAAATTAACATGCATGGAGGAGAGGTAGGTTGATTAATGCCTCATGGAGGTCAAATGAACCATATTCTTCTATTTATAACTACCACAAGAGAGATGGTTGACCAAATTTAGCATGTCCATGCCTCCTTAAGGGATAGTTACACGTCAGCCAACTCCCACTTATCTACTCCTATACCATATTATTCATGAGGTTTCCATCATTACATGTATATGGTGTTGAGAGGAACATGTTAACATGAAATTTCATTTATTTTCTTCATGAATATACAGTTGGAAAGTAATAACAACTACATTTAGGTAGCCTAGTAGTGTTTTCTTATATTTTTCTTATAAAAAAGGCTAAAAATTCCTACTATGGTATCCCTCTTTGGGTATGACCAGACT
This sequence comes from Torreya grandis, assembly GCA_037957365.1. Taxonomy (NCBI): domain Eukaryota; kingdom Viridiplantae; phylum Streptophyta; class Pinopsida; order Cupressales; family Taxaceae; genus Torreya; species Torreya grandis. Next base: position 422,814 of record JARHVA010006156.1, on the reverse strand, counting down.
CTACCTACATATAATGCTATATTTTCAATACTTTTGATTAATAAAAGACTAAAATTTACCTTCCTTATGTTGACATACCTATGTGATTATCATGTTTAGTTGATCTAAAATTATGATATAATTTATTCTTCCCCTTGTATATCCTTTGTTTTGATCTTGTTAACAATAAGATGAATTTATATAGATTTTATGTTGTGTTGACATTATCTAGGATAGTGAACTCTAATAGAAACTAGCTAATTATATCTAATCTAAGACCTTTCAATTATCTCTCAATGCCCTATGCATAAAATCACAACCCTCATATGAAATATTGATGTGTGAACAATCCAATTTTAGAATATTGTAATAGATTTTTAGTCAATATTGAGTCAGATAATGTTTTTAAGAAGCTAGTTTAAAGTGAAAAACAACATTGATGGTTCACCTTCCTTAGATTTAGGTTCTGTTTATGTCTTTTTTATCCATTTTCCTTGGAAATTGCAATATTTCAATGTTAGTTTTATGGGATTCACTAAGTGAACCAACCCTCTTTAGAGGTTAACTCCAATCATAGGTCACCTATAGCCTTGGAGTGATCCCATTGTATCAAATGGGTGATGATGCTTGAAACACATCCTCAAAGGGTACAATCCAAGTTGATAATAGTTTATGGCATGGTCAATGGGACTGATACATAGAGCATTTAGAAGATTTTTGAGGAAGGTGTAGTTATGGCAAGTTTGAATGTTTAGACAGATTATTTTAACATTTGGTGACTCTAAAAGGATAATAATGATCCTATTTTTAGATTAGTTCCTCATTTTTCATGCCAAAATTAGAAACTAGGTCATATTCAAGAGGTAAAAGTCATGTTTTCTTGAATTGACCTTTGATCCATATATGATAAGGAGATATCCTAGGACTAATCCATATCCTAATCCTTCCTCTATTGTTAATTTTCCCTAAAATATCCCAATACCACCTTTATATTTTCACATGGTTGTCCCTAGAATCATGCTTTATTATTTTTAATGGAAGGATTCCATTAAACCTTGTTCAACATGATAACATACCCATAAATACCATCAAAAGTATTCCCTTTTCACTAGAGAAAACACAACTACCCCTATTTATCACATCAAGGATGTGTCAATCATTTGTTTGGTGCATCATGTTTTCCAAGAGAATATGGCCCTTGGATTGTTAGTTGCCTCTTTCAAAGGCAAGGTCTTGTAATGGTATATGGGTTTAAGGCTAAATTATATCATCACATGGAATGATCTAGGAGAATCTTTGTGTAGACAATTTAAAGACAAATATGACCATTTATCCTTGGTTGAGTAGTTGACAACCATCAAGAGGGAACCACATGAGTATATGTATGATCTAAATTTCACATTTCAAAGGACATGGGATATTATCCCATAATTGGTAAGACCTACACCCAAGTATGATTTCTTGTACTATATTAGAGCATTGAATAATGATATTTTGGTCATGATACAATTTATGGGTGGTAAAACACTCCTAGATGCCTATGAGATAACAATAAGGTCTAATAATAGCCTTATATAGGATGGAAAAATAGCACCAAGGCCTCATATGCCTATTTTTATTGAATTGTAGCATATGACACCTACCTAACTGACCTTAGGTCACATTCCTATGCTTGTAAATTAGTCTACAATCCAAAATCCAACTCATCCTACTAATCTCCATAAGTTAAAAATTCTTATTCATAAATTTGGAAATGTTTTTGTTACTTTGAAGAGGCAAAAAATGTAGAACAACATGCCACATCATCCCTACAACTATTCTTTTTAACCCAATAAAGAACCCTTTCTTGGAAATGCTCAAGGACAAGGTCCTATTACTCATGTTATACCCTATCAAATGCATAATCCACTAGCCCTTAGTACTTTAAACGAAATTGTGTTTGTCCAAAATAACCTTCTTTAAGACTATGAGTATAATTGTCCTTGTGGCCAACAATATAATCAAACTTGTTCAAATGGTGTCCTTAATCAAGCATTGATGATACAAGGTGAAACACCTTTTCAAGAGGCATAATTTGAAGTGACACCTCAAGGATAAGATTTTCAAGGACAAGTACAGGTTAATTCTACACTCCTTAAATGGTAGGTAGTTGAATTCTATGGCATAAATTATAATGAGGTGATATACCAAGCAAACAACCTAGTGGCTCATGATATAAGGTCCAATAAAAGAGTAATAGATGAGTAGCCATTTTTATTGACTAATCAAATCTTTTCCCCTCAAATTAACTATGATGTCTCCAATGAGAGAGGGATTGTGGGAGAATCTCAATTTCAAGTAAGATAATATATTAATAAGGGATATCAAACTTTAATAGGTCAAGTTGTTGCCTCACAACCGCCTCATGAAACAACCAAGGAAAGAATAGTAACTAGAACATCACACCTGTAATCAAATCAGAATACTCCTTAGAAAATACACTATTAAAATTAGCTCATGAGGAGTGAACTAAAATCTAAATATCAAGCTCCATCCATCCATGCTAAAGAGGCTCTTATTTATCCTAAAGTATATATAAGGGTTAGTGTCATTCCTTTCAACATCATTGAAAAAATGAAGAAGATAAATGTTAACATTTCTATGTGGGATACATTATCCCTTCTAAGATAGAAGATTTTGTTGCAAAAATCATTATTTGATCTTTATCATCCAATTGAAACAATAAATGAGAATTCAATCCTTCAATGTAGATGAACCAAAATTAGTGCATGTTGATACACCTTGGTGTAAAGGGGAACAATCAAATGTAAGTGATAAGCCTTCTCCTTTTTACCTCTCTCTTATCATAGGTGAATTTTTAGATTATAACTAAATGATAGACTTTGATGCAAGTAGTTATATGATGCCTAATCTATTAGATGATAAACTAGGTTTGAAGTATGAACCAAACATTAAGGGATTCCTAAAATTAGATGGAATATCCACCAAAATAGTTTTTATGGTCTCACCTTGCATACTTGTCCAAATGTCTCAATAAATCAAGATGTATATATTATAGACCTCCCTTACTTTGCATTATGCCTATCCATGTACTTTATAATTAAGATTAGAGGCTACTTATCATCATATTGGTCTCATATGTTGTTTAGTACTAGGTATGGTACTATAGTAGTCATTAAATCTAAACCAATTTCCATATTTCACCTAGAACCCTACTTGCCCAACCTTTTCAATGTTAATTACATAATTTTTACTAATAATAGGTTATCTTAGATAATTTTTGTACCTAAAATTCCCTGTATTATTTTTAAAAATAATGAAGACTCACATTTTTTTAATTTGACCCATTCTTTTTGAGTTTTCTACTTCATTCTATGGAAGTTTTGTGGATTGCTCCTTAATCTCAACACTCAAAAGTACAAATAATGATGTTTTACATTTTAGACTAAATTATTAATATATTTTGGGAGATTTTACTTATGTAGGTTTTGGAAGTCATGTGCACTTTGAAGGACTTGGTGCTTTGAAGATTGTTAATTTTAGAATTTCTTCATTAGGCATTTTGTTTGGAACTTCTTTGTTAGGATTTATTCATCAGAGAAATAGTTTGGGACTTGTTCATCAGACATTTTTTTTGGAATAATCTTTGTAGGATTTTGTGTTTAGATATTTTGTTTAGGACTTTTTATTTATATGTTTTATTTGGGGCTTATGTTTTAGGTTTCCCTTATTCAAAATTTGTTTTATCTAGAACCCCTTCATCAGGATTTGTTCATCAAAGAAATTCTTTAGGATTTTTTTCATTGAGCATTTTTTTTGGGGTTTGTGTTTTGTACCTTCAATTCACAAGACTTAGTTGGCTTAGTCCCAATATGAAACTAACTCCTAACTGTCAAAATCCCACTAGGATTACCTAGTAAATTAGAACTACTTCATGACACTTGTCAAAAAAATGCAAAATACATGGCTTCCCCACCAAATAATCTAACGAGGTTTGAATTTTACAAGTAAAGCAAGTTTATGAATGTTATGATTTAAAAATGCATGAACTAGAATTGAATACAAAATATATATCAATAACTTATAGTTATTGATGTGTTCATTGATCACAAACAAATTTTGAGTTTAATTGTTACTCTACAAATAATCCCTAGCCACCTTTACATCAATTTCAAAGATGAGACCAACAAAAAGAAGTTTTCAAAATCTAGGAAATTAAATTTGATAAAACTAGATGAGAAATAATGACTTCATCATACTTAGTGTTTAGAAGAATACTACCACTATCTTAATTTTTCATTAAATATTCTACTAAGTATACAGACACTATGTTTGACTCTATAATCTTTAATGACATATATGCCAAGTATTCAGACCTATGGCATGCCATTAATGTTATTTATGCTTTTTCCTATGAATACTATCTATCACCATCATAGATCCAATTGGTGATAGACCTAATCTCTCTCAAAAGGAAAGGATTACATTTGTAGTAGCCAAACTTGAGGTTATGCCATGTATCAACCTACTGTGACTTGTTTCTTATTAGCAAGGTGACATATGATGTCTTCCTACATCACATGGATTAAAAGATGGTCATGGTTTGTATTTTAGGTGATGATTTCCAAATTTATTTTTTCTAATTTCAGATGTTATATGTGACATGCATAGGGTGGTAGCATGGAATAAGAGTAATTTGACTGATAAAACTTTGAGCATATGGATTATTCTTAGGGAGTCTATTTTCTTAAAGGTAAAATACCTTGTGCCTATCAAAAAATTAATAATGGGGGTCTACATTAGGATGGACATTTTGAATAGGTTATATGGCCTCCCAAGCATCCATTTTCTCCACCTAGATTGGGTGCCACTTCTAGACATATTGATGACCTTTGAAATGACTTTTCCCTAAGGGAGATTATTAGCATTAGGATAAGGGAGAAAATTATACATAAAGGCAAATGGTCTAGTTCAACAAGCCATTTCTATATGATGTTTTACCTCCTTGACACATTAATGGGAACTATATATAGGTACTATGAGTCAATTTGGATCCCAGCTTTAGACTACATAAAGAATAACATATGTGATTATTATTCATTCATGCACATATATGCATACACCAAGCATATCACCTAGATTAAAAATTATGTATATCCTTAGGTATGGTAAACTATTAATGAGGCCCCATTACCTAGGATATCTAAGAGCATAGAAAATGCATTGGCACCTCAAGGTGACTATTGTTATAACTAGATTATCTAGGGATTATGGTCAATGGTAATAAGTTCAACCCCTTATGCCTCCCTAAGCACATGACTGATAATTTCAAAGAGCAAGAGATTACATTCCTCCTTTGGTGGAGTGTATAAGAAGATCTGATAAAGAATAATAAAAGTGCATTCTATGGATCCCATATGGTAATAGGTTGAATGTGATACACAATGCAAAAAAAATTTGGGGAGGTTGGTAATAAAAGGAAACATTATTTATTAGCCACCTTTCCTCATAGGTATTTTCACCCTCATAGTTGAATTTAGAAACATATCCAAAGCCAACATGTTCCTTATGACCATGATTTCTTATTCATGAATAAAAAATATGATGTCTAAGTCATGGAAAGGGTACAAATTTTTGGGATTGGGGAGGAATATTTGAAGATAATTCAAGAACATTTAATTTTAGTCTATAATATGCTCACAAGGCTTCCACCCTATAGAGGATGGACTGATTTAGACTTCTAGGTCAACAGACTCCCACAACCAACATAGGAAAAAGGAGAGCCTTTTCAAGAAGTTCCCCAAGTATTTAAGGTTGTTAAGATAAAGCCTGGTGTGATTGAAATTGAGCATTGAGGAGCTCAAGAGGATAAAATTTACTTCAACTCCTCTGATTTAGAAAGCCAAGATCACCCAACTATATTTCCATTGTAAGAATCATTAGGGAAATAGGTTGTTACTACTTCAATTTAGTGAGCCTCCTCCCTAGCTAAGAAAGCTACAATATGTTAAAAGAGGAATCTAAGGGCTCCTTCCCTCTCTAAAAACATAAATGCTAATGAACCACTAGAAGGCACATATTGGGTTTAAAAACAAGCACTAACATAACAAAAAATGGATTAAGAGGAGGAATTACAAAGAGCAAAAGCATTAAGCCTCACAAATGACAAAGGGAAATCACCTATGAATGATGGCCAATTAGATAAGGAGGTTTAGCCTTCACTCCCTTATTCCCAAATTTCCTCTTTTATTCCCCTTTATTTAGTAAGTTCATTTGATTTATTTCCTCTTAGTGATGTCACACAAACACCTCTGATCACTCGAAAAATAAAGGACGTCTCCTTTATCCCTATTGTTTCTATTTCCCCTAGTAATTCCAACCACATCTATTGTTACCACCACTATGAAAATTCCCTTTGAGACTGCCTCAGTCCAACTTAAAACCAAAAGGAGGGTTATAATAACGTTAAAGGGTCATTAGCAAGCTCCCAACTTCATGTATCATCTACTCAAATAAACTTGTGAATCCTTTATACCATATCTTCCTAAGATACTACTGTAACATCCTTAGGTAAGAATAAAATGGGGAATAGGTGTATACAATCCACCCATTACTCCATTATGGGGGTGTGGATTGGTCTAAAATCATATGGCCCTCCCTCATTAACTCAATATTCAAAGGATATTCATAGCAAACATCATAAGAATATTTGGTTGAGACTACAACTGAGGACACATAGCCAGTAAATCCAACACAACTAGTCATCCCTTCATGGGAAACTAATCTTAGATCAAAGGCTTTTTGAAAGCCAAAATTTAAAATCATAAATTTGCCATTGATAAACTCCATGTTTAATAAACCCTCAAGAAACATCCAAAGGGTTAGAAAGAGGAAAGTGGAGGATGAATATAAAATGGAAATCATTTTTTAGGAAAGACAAGAAGTCTTTACCTTGTTCAAAAGGAAGAACAAGAAGTTGGGGAAATCCCCATATATAGAGGACTTTAAGTCGCTTGTTGAAACTCATAAGGATGTTTTGATAGCATTGCATGAAGGGATAGAAATAGCCAAGTAGGATCTTGAACAAGAGTTATAACAAGTAAAAGAGAAGTAGAAAATGGTCTATATCCCTCAAGAAATTAATACCAATGTTTATTAGGCCACATCAAATCTATATAATGCTTTAGAATCAATTGATGCAATGAGGTCATAATTGTCTCCTCATATAACTGAGTCTTATAAATTATTTAATTCTTTTAATCAGGATGAGAATAAACTAAAGTTACTTATTATTTATACTACCAATAAGGCTTATATCCATCTTGATTTAATGACACCATTATAGGCATCAAATACCCTCAACTTGGTGGTAATTAGAACCCAAGAGGCTAGAGAGTGGATCACAATAGCTAGGGCAATAATGCCAAAGTATTAGGAACATGAAACTCTCATTTTGTAAATCCTATAAGAATTAAAACCATCAAAATCAAAAGACTCAACTGAAAAACTTATTAATAGGATCAATTTTGATCAATTCCTTCAAAAAACATCTGATAACTTTAAATTGAGCCTTTAAGGATTAGCGCTTAAATAAATTGAGGTTGAGATAATTTTTTATAGGAAGAAGGTGATGAAAGTATAAATTTTCAAGATAAACTTCCATAACACAAAGGCAAAGTATGCCAAGCTCCTCTAATAGGTAAATAGGGTGTATATATCCTCATTACTCAACATGGACATTATTAGACAACAACATGATGTAAGACATAAGTGTTATCTTGATTTGGAAGCAAAGAAGAAGATTGACATTGCAACTTCAAGTTTAGCACCAATATCTACTATAAATCCAACAATCAACAATGCCATGCAAATGCCCATCCAACCTTAGATAAAAGGGTAATTTTTTACACATCAATACAAGGGCATTAATTTTTTGCTCATAGTCTGCTTATATTAGAATATGAATATGTAAGTTTCCTAAATTATTCATAAGCATGCACATGTTGCATCACATTAGACAAGATGACTTTATTTTGATAATTGTAAGTTAACTATGAGTATTTATACATCAAATTTTAAAATTAGAATTAGAATTGAGGTTCTAATTATGAAATGTAATTACAAGTTTGATTTCACTTAGAGGATGAGGAGACTCCTCCCCAAGTGTGTGTGTGTGTGTGTGTGTGTGTGTGTGTGTGTGTGTGTGTGTGTGTGTGTGTGTGTGTGTGTGTGTGTGTGTGTGTGTGTGTGTGTGTGTGTGTGTGTGTGTGTGTGTGTGTGTGTGTGTGTCTGTGTGTGTGTGTGTGTGTCTATATAACCCTCATTTTAAGGGTAAAAAAATCAATATAAGAAGAAGTAAAATTTTGATTATCATCCAATGGCATTGAATTTTATTTCCAAAATTATGTGTAATCAAGTTTTATATTTTCTTGTTTCTTTGATTGAGTAACTCTAAGTTTGAAATAACTATGAAGAATTCCTTTTGTTATAATTAATATGTTGATTTTAGATTGTAATGGTTATTGAATATTTAGTAATTATTATTTATTATATGTAAGTAGGTTGACTATCTCATCTTTATGAGTTTGTATAAGTGTTTCATCTTATATAGTCTTATATGTGTGTATAGTAGATAACTTAGATACCTCCCTGATCTGAGTTATAATCTTTTAAGTATGGTAGTGCAAAAACTACCCCGAAAGGAGAAACCTTTGACTCAGATATTTGATTTTCCTATGTCAACTATCCCAGACTACTTGAATGTGCTTGTATGAGCAACAAGCATCAATTTTCAAAACACTTGTCCATAAAGAATCCAACCCAAAATGTAATTCTTGAAGTTATAGATCCCTTTTTATACTCTACCCTTTCATTCTTATGGATTTTATTTATAAGATCTATCCAATTTAAATTAGTATCCACCCATCCACCAACTCTCCTAGGTTTCACTTTATTTTAGATATCATTCATCCATACAAAGTCCTAGTAAATAACATGCATGCTTTATCTTATATTCCACCACTTGGTTGTTCAACCACATACCTACAACTCATGCCCTAGAGTGGGGTTTACCTCCATTGTGATCCTAAAACTATAGAGGCTACCTCATTACAATCTGGTGTGCATAAAAACTACATAAACATTATTTATATCACTAGAAGGAGGGATAGAGACTTTTTGGTAAAATAGGTTAATCCCTATATTGAATTTCACTAGAGACACTTGAGAGAATGACTAGATTTATATCTTAGGCTAGCCTTCTAATCTCACCTTTGTCAAATAATAGAAGGCTTATATTTTTACCAATTACCCCTATCATACCCCAAGCCAAAATACATTCTCTAATAAGGAATACTCACCATATTAATTATCCTATGGATCAAGTACCTTGGTTGACTAGATCATTTATTATTGTCCTAGGGGATGTGCATGACCTACTAAAGAATCTAGAGAAGTATCTACCATCCATCTCTCCTTCAAGAGGAATAATGATAGAATAACACATCAAGTCTTTGAAAATTACATTAAGATTGATGAATGTTACTAATGAATATTTATCATGAAAACTTTTTCCTTTCCCATTACAAGATGTTTCTTATGATTGGTACCTTAATCTGTAAGAGAATTCCATTACTTCTTTGACTAAGTGTCAAACTACTTTTCTTTCATAGTTTGGGCAGGTCATCAACCCAAGTTTGATATACCAACACTTTACTAGTATTAATAAGGATCCCAATAAACTAATCTACACCTTCAATGAAATATTTTAGAATATGTATATCAGGTTAAGCCTGGTGTATAAACCAACAAAAGTGTTAGCATTATAAATGTACAATAATGCTTTGGATCCAATTACTATAGTTTTATTATGAAGGGATAATACTATCAACACTTTAGCATTGGATTATGAAGAGGCCATCAACAAGTATAGACAACTTAATCCTCAAGTGCCTAACACACCTAGTATCAATTCTAGTCTCCTAGCCTTGAATCTAATTCCATATGTGAAGCAGAACATCCCCAAATTTAATCAAAATCAAATATACACACCACCTCCTCTAACCTAGATGTTACATTTAAATTGTTTTATATTAAATATCCATGCACATGGAAATAATTACCATCAGAACCAACATACAGTTACATCCCCTACTACACATTCCTAAGGCATGAATTTTACGAAAGTAGAGTTGGATGCCATATAAAAAATGGTCCAGAACTTGAGCAATGATTTTATTAGCATGCAAAGAAAGATAGGAAATGATAATGGCCCAAATAATAACCATAATTATAGGATACAAAGGTATAATATACCCTTCACTAGGCTTATATATAATACAGAGTAGTCTAGCAAGCTTCCAAAAATTAATATAGTAGAGATAGCCTTGCCTAATTGGTAAAAAATTCATAACATGTCTCAACATGGTGAGCTTGACTATGTTGAGTTTTTTGAAACTTTTGAGATATTTAAAAGAGAGGTGGTGAGGCAATATTTTATGCATAACCCACCAAACTTACACCATGACTCTATCTCAAGTACCACCATGCGTTTTGAGACCCATGATTTTCTTTTACCAAGTGAAGATGATAACATACCATAAGATAAAACCAATGAGATCCATTCCTTCTAAAAATATAAAAATGGTGGTTATAACCTGAGGAATAATCATCCCTTCATAATGTTTACTCCATTAAATAGTATAACTATTCTACCAAAACTAAAAGCTGACAATAATCCACCTCCATTGAAATGGAATGATCAGCCTTAGAAAAAGGAGGAACAGAGCAGAGGGAGATATAACATTGTCTAGGACATAAAGAAAATAAAGGAAAACATCACCCTTCATGGATTATCCTAGATTAATGAATATAAATATCTCCTATAGAATTCTATCACAGGGAAGGCTTTTGTATAAAAGACAAAAGTTCCTACAAAGAAAATAAAGGCCTCTAACACTAACATCATATATAAAATCAAGTTAGAGGTTCCACCTTTTCTATAACCATTAGGGTGTTTAGAAAGAATATTCACAATTGCTTAGTCAATTTTGGATTTTCAACCATGTAATGCATACTTATATTTATCAAAATAGTGGCCTAACTCCAAGCCTGTCAAAGAGAATAGTCTCATAGTTAGATAAAATAGTTTTATTGATGATTGGAGAGATTATTAATGTGCATATTTAGGTAACATCCAAGCCATGAGTATAAATTACTATCAACATCCTTGTAGTAGACATACCTTAAGGGTATGGACTTTTTTTGAGTAGGGGCTAGTATTAGACACTCATTGTATACCTCTCAATAGATTTCTCTCACATTTTGCTACCATGGAAAGGCCTTCCAAACCAAATCTAGATTAATAAAGAACCAAGAATGAAGTATCATATTATATTATACGGTGTCAATATTGAAGAGGTGATTTATGAATCTCCTAGTCATGAAATTTATAATTTCACCACATAAAATGAAATACAAGAACCGAAATCCTATGGCCCTACTCAACTATGGACTCTCCACTTTGATAGTTCCAGATCTAAATAGGGAATAGGTGTATGAATTGAATTAATTAATCCACAAGGAGAGAAGTTCTCAATATTATATAGATTACATTTTCCTTATACCAACAATAGAGCCAAATATGAAGCATTGATTTTGGGATTGTGCTTTTCCCTCAAAAATAATGTTAAGAAATTATTAGTATACAAGGATTCAAAGCTAGTAATCAATTAGGTTAAACATAAATACTAGTGTAAGTTATTATATATGAAAATATATAAACATAAATCATCAAATTTGATTAAATCCTTTGAATATTTCAATATAATGGTTAATCCTAGGGAATAAAACCAAGCCACAGATTTGCTAGCTTCTTTGACTACCAATTTGGAGCCCCTCCAAAAATCTTAGGTAAATAAATTCTCCATTTAGCTAGTACCATGTCCTTATATTCCTAATAACATATAAATTTATAAGTCTTTGATGATGACCAATAAATCATCTTTTTTTTAATCAACTCAAGATAATTTAAGTCTGAAATAATTGATGACAAAAGAGTTAGTTATCTCTACCAAGAGGAGTTAAGCAAGGAAGGTGTCATTTAGCTCAAATTAAATCATCTACCACTTGTAATGGATTATTTAGATATATCATTTGATATAGATCCCCAATATCAATAGTAAAGGCAACCTAAGGTTAGCGAGTCCAACTTCAAAAGGGAGAATTTGGGGGATGAGAGTAGCCAACACTACATCAAAAATGGCCTTATTTACACTCCAAAATAAAGGCAATGGGTGAAATATTTACTCACCCAATATAAATATGTGATTACATGGACATATGTATACTTTTATTTTTATGACCCCAAGGTCATCACCCATACAAACCCACTAAAACTAGACCACAATCCATTCAGATAAAGATAGAGACTAGTAAACCCTATCATGTAACCTCTCATTCAAAGAGAAGTAGAAAATTTGTTGAGTACAAGGATAGTCTTCCCAATCATGCATTCTACCTAGGTGGATAATTTAGTCCCAATCAAAAATAAGAATAGAGAAATTAGATTGTGTTAATTTTACAAACTTGAATGAATCTTTTAAGAATAATAACTATCCACTTCCCTCCCTAGACAAGGTTATTTAGAGAGTTAGTGGGTCTAAAATTATGTCCTTCTTGGATGGATTTTTAGGTTATAACCAAGTGCTGGTAGAGTCAGAAAATAGAATGAAAACTACATTTACCATAAAGTGGGGTACCTATTCATAAAATAGGATTTCTTTTGGCCTAGTTAATGTAGGATACACCTTTTAATGAGCAATGGATCATGCAGTTCAATTATTTATAGGTAAATTTATAATCATCAATATGGATGACCTCAAGGTTTTATCCAAGAATAGGAATGATCATGTAGGCCATCTATAGTCAATATTTGAAAGATGTCAAAGTTTTGGCATCTTGGTAAACCCAAAGAAGAACATATTTAGAGTTACTAAGGGAAAGATTTTGGGACATATCCTTACCAAATAAGGGATAATCATAAATCTGGATATAATATAGGGGATTTCAAAGATCATGCTTCCAAAAAACAAGAAGGAGCTCAAGTATTTCTTTGGGAAAATAAATTTTGTAAGAAATTTCATCTCAAGATTTGTATAAATTATGAGACCCTTGAATGCAATGCTTAAATAGGATGCTAAATTAGAATGGACATCTGAGGACCATAAATCTTTTCATGACATCAAAGATGCTATATCTAAGGCCCTAGTACTAATTAGTCTAGACTTTACAAGGGACTTCTACTTATATTTATTTGATTTAATACAAAAAATTTGTGTTGTCCTAATTTAAAAGAGAGATGAGAGAGATCATCCCGTTTCATTCATGATCATGAATTTAAAGGATATAGAACTCACATATTCCATGATTAATAAGCAAATATTCACTCTTATCAAAGTGGTGAAGAAATTATATCACTACATCTTAATAAATAAGACTGTCACTATCATGCCTGACCCTATTGTCAAACTTGCCTTAACACATAATGAGTTGGGAGAATGTAGAGGCAAATGGATGAAAAATTTATAGGAATTTGATATACAAATCAAGCCTGATAAAATCATTTGGGGTCAAGGCATTATCTAACTCATGACTGAGTCTAACCCATGCATTACTATTGAAGAGGTTTGTGAGGCTCAGGTGTCCAAAGGGGAATGGTATACTAACATAATTCAATATTTTATTATAGGTACTTATCCCCCATAACTCAATCAAGAATGAAAGAGAGATTTGAGGCTTAAATCCATTCACTACATTATTAGAAAATGAATTTTTTATATGATAAATTATGAAGGCATCTACCTTAGATGTGTATCAATAGAAAAGGCTCAAGAGATTCTATAAAACCTACACCAAAAGATAGGTAGCGGTTGTGATCATAGGAATACAATAAGGGAGGTTAGTATCATGTTATTTTAAGTAACAAAAACTTCAACAAATATACTAACACTTACACTCCAAGCCTAGATCTTAGGGGTGAGCTTAATTAACAAAATACAAATGAAAGCATAACTAAAATGCAAAAGATAATGAATCCTTTACCTTCCTTGGGAGCTCAAAATGTATTTGTTGAGTGGTTTGCTTAGCTTGTGCCTCAAAGAGTCTTTAAAAATGAATGTTGTGTATGTCATTCTCTCCTTGGAACCATGGTTTGTGTTGTGACTTAATGTATCTTGGCTCAAGATTTTAAAATTATAACAATACTTGCAATGCAATTTTTTCATTATAACACTACTCTTATCAAAGCTTTGAATTAATTTGTTCATGATAGCTTTATACTAAAATAGCTTAAATTTTAATAGGCAAGGCATTGCCTTTATAGTGAATGGATCTAACCCCAACCCAAGGTGAGTTAAGGTGGATTTTAAACATGGACTAAGTTCAAACCTAACATAAGTGAGTTAATACTAACCCCTATAGAGTTAATAGTTGTCAATTAATAATGATTTATAATTAATAGGTATGGCTCTCCAAAATGAGATATTTTAGGATATTTACAAAGAGCTTGACAACTCAAAAAAGGTCATGATGAAAGGCTAGGATATTTATATTTTTGAATTTCCTTTTTTTAGTTGTTCATCAATTACACATGGATAATTCAACTAGGCTCTTAATTTGGTTTATCTTGTTAATTAATTATGATTATCCATTTATCTCTTTCAATATTTGATATTTGTTCATGTGTCCCACTTAATAGGTCCATAGGCCAAATTGACTATTGTGATGCCACAAGGTGATTAGGGATGAACCCATGAGAGGTTATTATTTTATATGATAGGATACCCCAATTAGGGAAACCTCAATTTGATTGTGAGATTTTATAAATGATGCATAAAAAACTTTGGTATGTTTAATGATTCATAGGCTTAATTTACAATGATTGGTATAAATTGATCTAAAGTTAAATCGAAGGCTATTTATGGCTATTTTTAGGTGTCTAAAATTTGCCCCTATTTAGGAAGGTATTGCAAGATATAGGCACAATAAGATAATATTAGGATATTAAATGGTTATGTATGCCTACAACTTCAATAATAATGGATGAATTGTAGGTTCCCCTTGAGGGAGTGGTCAACAAAAAGGGTCGGTGATCAGTCTCTCAAACGGAAAAATCACTGGGAATAAAAAGATAAAACAAGTGAAAGAGACTAATTTTCCCATAGGTGGTTATAATTAGTGGCATATGGAACTACCTTAGTTGGACAAACAAATAGGATGATTTTCCCATAGGCAGTTATTTTCATCGACATATGTGGGACAAAAAAGGTAATGATATTCTCAAAGTTGGCTATAATCATTAAAAAAGGCTTAGGGTAACAATAAAATGATTTTCCAAAAGGTAGTTATAATCATTAAAAGGGAAAATAATGATTTACCCACATGAGGTTATAATCAATGGTAGGATATAAAACATGCCCCTGTTAAGTGGATAGAGATAAAGGTTTGCCCAAAGGTAGTTATAAGCATTATCATAATCAAAAAATTCTCCAGATGGGAAGAAGAAAGATAATGATTTGAGCATAGGTGGTTATAATCATCAACCTTTAAATGGATGAAAACACAATGATTTTCCTAAATGTGGTTATAATCATTGGTAATGCAAGTGGGATGGTATATAGTGATTTGCCCAAAGGAAGTTATTGTTTATAAAACTTGATAGTGGAAAATATGATATGGAATATGATGTCAAATCATTAATAGAGGATAAAGATTAATTTGGTAAACATTTTAGTAAGGATATGCTCATCCAAACTTGAAATGGGGAAAATTATTTCATGATTGAATTACACTATTTGTTGAATGATTGGGGTAGATCAAGAATTTTTTAGATGCCAAATAGATATATCATGGCCATATTTATATGTAGACTCCCCAAGTTTATTTTTGTTTTAGCACATGATGGCTAGGAATTATGATAGAACACCATGATAACTTGGTTGAAATATGCATAACGACTAACCTGTGATCAAATACACAATCAAAAACCGTGCACCAATGATAAAGGCCATGATGACAATGTTGACATATTAATATGGATGGATTCAAGAATGATGCACCAAGAATCACCAAATAGATACATATAGATTGAATTAAGGCACAACAAGCATGCAAATAAATAGGAAAATAAGCAAACAAACAAAACACCAAGAAAATAAGAAAATTAAAAAAAAACATACAATGGTAGATCATAATGTTAGTACAAATAAAATGACACAAAAAAGATGAGAAACATTATCCCTAGACAATAATGGAAAACAAAATAAACAAAAATGGATAAATAGAATAAAAGGAAGGGGGTGGCTAAGCTATCTCTAGGTGTACTAGGCAAGTGGGTGTTGCCTACATATTTCTATGGACATGATATCCAACAAAACCTTCAAGTTAAATGTAGTTCTCCCAAGATATGGGACAGAATAAAATGATAAGAAGAAAACATGATGGATACTATAGATTAATAAGGGAATGGGCTCATAAAATTGTGAGAGCATGGGTTACTAGGTTGATAGGGATGGGGAAACTAAATGACAAGTGGTTACTTTTGAAATAGCTAGGGATCCTAGAATACTTAAGGTAAAGAAGTAGTTAATGTTTAAGATTTTATAAATATATTTTAAAATGTTTTTAAAAATTTTAGAGAATCTCAAATTTATGGATAATTATGAGATACTAAATTATCCAAGCCCATAAAAAGGTGAGAGCATTCAAACTTAAATTGGTCACAAAATGGTGACAGCCTGACTTAGGTTGCTCACAAAATGGTGAGAGGTTGGCCTAGGTTGCTCAAAAAATGGTGAGAGTATGGAAAATGGGTGACTAATCTGACCTAAACATGAATCAAGTACTACCTACATAATCCCAAGATGTGACCTCAAATCGTTATAGTTTTACCTTACAATAGAATAATGTAACTAGGTAGCAACCAATTCAAACAAAACAAGTAAATCTAGCGAATGGCATAGTATGGTATAGGCATGGTAAGGTGTTACTTCAAGGCATGATAAATAATGTTTTTCCTAATTTACTCATAGGTGGTTATAATTATAAAATAATGATATAGGTCAATTATACTAATCTACCCAAAGACAATTATAATTAGTAGCATGATGGTGAAACATTGATTTGCCCAAAGGTAGTTATAATCAGAAACAAGTGGTATAAAACAAAACAAAAAATGAAGGTAAAATTGCCAAATCATTGTCATACTACTCCAAAGTATGTCATCTATCTAGAATGCTAAAACAACCATTGAAATTTGATCTAAATCTTTGTGATAAAAGTGGCTATGAAACCAAGGTCAATGGGCTAGGTAGGGAGTGGGAAAATAATTTAGTCAATAGGAAAAGCATGGTAGAATAGTTCATGAGAAAATGGTATGGTACAAATAATAAAGTAAATATTATGGTAAAATGAAAATGTGCCTCATAGAAAATACTCTAGGTCTCTCAAGTGAAGTAATGCTTGAGGTGTATAATGTTCATCAACTCATCAAATTCATCCCTATCTAGTGTAGAAAACCTATATGCTCTAGTGCCATAGTTTTTAACAATGATGAATGGGCCTATCCACTTGGGTTTGAACTTACCTTGTGTTTCTTCTTATTTATGTTATTTTATTGGTTTTATTTAAGTATAAGATCATCAATTTTAAATTCTCTATGGATGATGCACCAATTATAATTTCCATAGAGTTAATTCTGGTATGCTTGAAGGTTGTTGACTGTGGCCATGCATTTTTCATTAAGTAATTTAATATCTTGCAGGTGAGCTACTTGATACTCTTCATCATCCAAGATATGATTCAAAGAGATGCAAAAAGAAGGTAAATCAATATTAATAGGAAGAATGGCCTCAGTGCCATAAATAAGTGAATATGGAGTGGTTCTTATTAGAGTATGATAATTGGTACAATATGCCCAAAGGGCATGAAATATTTAGATGTGTTAATCGTAGTTAGAATCATTAACAATATTTTTAAGGATGTTTACAATGGTTTTTTTAGATGTTTTTGCTTGGTAGTTACATTGAAATTAATATGCGATGGAAAAATGTTGAGTAATTTTGTACTTGGCACACAATAATTTAACATCCTTGTTTTTGAATTATATACAATTATTAGATATAATTTCATAATGGATATCATATCATCAGATGAGATGGTTGAAGAAGAATTTCTAAATTTGCTTTACAATCACGTAAGTGAGGAGTATAGCTTCAACCCACTTAGTGAATTTTTCAGTAATGGTAAGGATGTGTTTATGGCCATCATATGAGGTGGGGCTTATCTTCCCAATGAGATTGAGTCCACAAGTAGAAAAAAACCATGGTGTAATCATTGGTTTTAGGGTCTTAGCTAGGGCATGAATTAAATTGGCATGTCTCTAAAATTTATCACACTTTTTAACATACACAACTCCATTTGCATCTATCATTGTCCAATAATACCTAATATGAAAGAGTTTTTTGTATAGGATGGTCCTATTTATGTGAAATCCACATATCCTTCATGAAATTCTCATAATTCTAGTGTTGATTCCACTAAAATTAAACAATGAAGTAGAGTTCCATCAAAACTACAATAATAAAGGGTTGGTCTAGGTAAGTTATTATGTGTAGCATGGTGGATAAAGGCCTTGTATTGTTTACAGGATAGGCCAAGTGGCATAATGTGCCCATGAATATAGGCATAAAGGTTTTATTACCATATAGAGTTGGGAAAAAAAATATCATAGATCATTATGATGGTTGAAGATTCATGAGTTGGTGTTAGTAGATTTTCAATGAGGAATTGGTATTCTTTTTCTATGTAAATATGATGGATTAGATATATAATGGTAGCCATGGCATATATTATTTTGTTAATAGCCCTTGGTATATGTTCAAACTGAACATCAGTAATATGTTATTTGAGAGTATTGACCATGGCCTTGTATGGTACCAGCTTGTCATCCTTGGTCTAAAAATGGTTGGCAACTAAATTGATGATTAACTAGGAATCACCATAAACTTTAATATGTTGAAAGTTACAGTGTATTTATTGGTGAATCCATAAAACTAGTGCTTCATATTCATCCATGTTGTTAATACAAACAAATTTGATTCAAAATGATTTGGAGATAAGATCCCCATATGGTGTAATAAACAAAAGGCATACCCTTGATAAATGTGCTATGAATGATCCATCAAAATACATCTTTTAATTTTGATTCTCAATAGGGGTTTTAAGGATGGCCATAGTGGACTCATCTGGTAATTGGAATGTTAGAGGTTTTGTATCTACAAGTGGTGCTTCAGCAAGCTGATTTTGCAAGAACCTATCCCTTGATGGTTTTTTGATTGATGTATTTTATCTCAAACTCACTTATAATAATGATATATTTGGCCATGTGGCCTTATAAGTATATTTTGGATAGTATATACTTTATTGGATACAATTTTAAAATAACCATGGTCTTATTTTTTTACATTTAAATTTGTAGTTCTGAGTTTTAAAGACCATAGTTGAACAAGCTTTTTCAATGGCCATATAATCATATTCATATGTAACTAGTTTATGTCTTAGATGATACACAGCATTTTTTTTCATTTTTTCATGTTGAGATAACAACGCCCCTAAGGATTTTTCTGTGGTAGATAGGTAGAGAAAGAACTAATTTCCTAGCATAGGAGGAAAAAATAGGTGGATTGGCAACATAGTCCTTTAAACACTAAAAATATTTTTAGCATTCATCATCCCAATGGAATTTTAAAAATTTATTTAGAAAGTGTGTGATTGGGTGGAATTTTTTATCCAACTAAGAAATGAAGCATCTAATAGACTGTATCTTGCCCTACAAACTATGGAGTTGCTTTAAATTAGATGATGATGGCATCTCTATAGTGGCTTGTACTTTAGCTAGATTGACTTTAATGCCTCTATGAGACATAATGAACCCTATCAATTTTCCTAAAGTAATTCTAAAAACACACTTCTTAGGATTGAATCAAACCTTATATTCAAGTAGTCTCTCAAATATCTTTCATAGCTCAATTGGATGATCAGCCCTGGTCTTTGATTTTCCCAATGTGTCATCAGGTAGTTTTCAACAATGCCATGCATCATTTCATGAAATATGATGGTCATGGATCATTTATATGTGGAAATAACATTTTTTAGACCAAATGGCATAACCTAATAATAGAGGGTTCCCCACAAAATGGTGAACATTGTTTTATGTTGATCTTTTGGTGTAATCCATATCTAGTTGTAGCTTGAAAATCCATCCATTAGTGAAAGCATTTCATAACTCATTATGGATTCAAGTATCATCTCAATGTTTGGTAGAGTAAATTAATCCTTTGGGAAAGCCTTTTTATGTATTTAAAATTAGTGTAGATTATTATCCCTTTTGGCTTCTTGATGACTGACACAACATTCAAGATCCACTCTAAATAGTCGATCAGTCAAATACATCTTACTTCTAAGAGTTTTTTTAAATATTTCTTGACTAATATAGTAATGCAAGGATGAATCATGCATAATTATTATTTCATATGTTTGGCATCAAGATGTATCACAAGGTGGTGTCCAAATATGGTATGTCTGAGTAGGCCCATGAAAATATGTTAACAAATTTTCTCAAAAGGGCTATAAAGATATTAAATTCCTCCTCAGTGAGGGATGCACCTAATTTAATCCATTTTTATTCATCTAGAGTCCCAATATTGACCTCTATAGAATCTTATATAAGAATAATCAAACTATCATCCAAAATGGTTGCAAAATATTTAAATTAGCCTAAAATGGTAGAGTCCTCTATTTGGATTGGCTCGTTAAGTTATATGAGGTATGAGGAATTATAATCTCCCAATGGTAGGAATGGCCATATGACAAACAATATTAGAAACTCTTGAATGATTTGATTAAAAGCCTATTGTTCTTCAAAACTAAACTCAAACCCATAGGCAAGTTCATCATTGGTAGTCTCTGATTTATGTTTGAATAAGATTGAACACCCCCATCTAATGGTGCCTAAAATAGGTTTTCACCACCAGAATGGCCTTTCTCTTTACTTTTACCCTAGTCTGAAAGTGCCTCAATATTTTATTCATTTTTTTGTAGCTAAGGTTTTTCACCTATTCTCCAAAATAGGTGGTAGGATCTAACTTTATTGAGAACCCTTGTTTACGGTCTCCCAAAGGAACATTGTATCTTAGGCCTAGAAAATTATAGAAGACCTCATCATTCTCAAACTCATCTATAAGCACTATGTATTCTTATTGGTACTAGGCTATAGGTTGAGGGTGATATAATGGAAGTGGATTATTGTGAATGACTAGTATAATGGTATAAAAGGCATTGGTGTCAAATAAATTAGTATTAGTTAGGTCTTCATAAGGGATATGATCAGACTTCACTTTGTTGTCAACATAATCATCACTATTCATTGGCATTATAAAATGAATAAGATATGTGGGGTCACCCCAAGTAGTTTAAATCAAAGACCATATGTTACCTTATATTGAGTGGCATAAATTGGTTCAAGTATATCTTGTTAATTGGGCCTGACATACTTCTCTATAATCCAATTAGGAATAGGACACTTGGCATTTTGATAAAATATAACCAATTTGTTAGTTTATAACCATGATTCATCATCTATAAGAGGATCTTATTCTTGGCCTGTAGCTGATGTGAAAATGATGGGTGATAGACTATGTAGTTTGGCTTTTCCCTTTCATTTTTATTCCATGTAAGGTGATTTAGCTTTAGGTCTTCCATAAGACTTTGGGTTCTATTTAATCTTGGTGATGTGGAATGTATCATGGGTCAAATATTATCCTATGACATTAGCCAAGGTAATATAATGATTAGATATTTCATAAGGTCGCATATGGGAAAGTGAATCAATTTTAGCTAGGTCAATATAATTGGCCTTAGGTGAATCAACAAATATCTCTTTCCCTTTGTCTTTCTTGGAAACCAAATTCATGCCAAAATAGTAGCTACATATTTCATACTTATTATTCAAATGATTTCAATGTTCATATGGATACAAATCTCTATGGATAGTGACCTTCATATCTGAATGGGATAACTTGATACATTGGTGTAATTTTGAAGGGATTACATGAATTTCACCTATCCAAAGTCTTCCCAAAAGCAAATTATATGACAAATCAAGGTCCAACATATGGACTAAGGTATTTTGGGTCAAATTCCCAACAATAATTGACAAGTTAATGGTGCTCTATGATTCTCATTTTTCATTGTCATAGGCCTTAATAGTGATCATTTATGGCTAGAGGTCAGTTTTTAAGTATCCAAGAAGCTTCATGAGATTTAGAGACACAATATTTAGGCTTAATCCATTGTCTATGAGGACATGTTTTAATTTATGCCACATTATGATAACTTAGATGTATAATAGATTATTATGCAGAGGGCCAAGGGATGACATGTATCTTTGGTCAAAGGTTAATTATTGTCCAAGGGCTAGATGTCCAACCAAAGCTTCAAATTTGTCTAGAGATATGTCATTAAGAAATTTACATTGGCTGATAAACTCTGTTAATATGTTCTTATGGATTGTAGACATACACAACAAATCCAAAATGGAAATTTATGTGGGAATCTTTTGTAATTACTCCACAATATTGAATATCTTGTCTCTCATAGTGTAATATGGAATGTTCTTAGCCATATTCATTAGTGGGATGGGTGAAGTGGTAGATGGTTATGGACCTAGGATAGTAATCTTTAACTATCAAGTTCTGATTACATATTTAGGATTAGATACAGTACCACTATTGCTAGCAAATGATGGTGGAGGGGGACCATATAGTATAAGTCTCAGTTGTCGATACATTTATGCATGGTCATGGGTCAATGATGGGTGATCAGTATAAGTTCCAAAAAGAGTAGTCCCTACTTGATAGTATGCTTGTATGCAGTCCCAATTCAAGGAAGTATCACTAGCATAGGTTGGTTGGAATTTATTAGCAATGGTCTCATTTGATTGGCACTTGGTCTTGGATTAATGGAAATGGTGAATATGTGCCCTCCCCTAATATGTCCGACAACTTTATTGAAGTCATGGGAAACTATATGGTAGGTTTTTAGTTGTTGGCATCATTCTAGACTTAGTTCCATCCATTTGGTTGACATTGGTTCTGATGTTGATATTGTTGTTGTTGTTCTAGCCTTTGTTGTTGCTACTATTAGTTATGATGTGAAGAGGGGTTTTGATAGGTACTAAGGTTCTCATTAGATGTAAAATATCTATTATCTAAAGTTATCTCACTATTTTCAAACATATTCTAAATAAGATGTTTAATTTGTACACAATGATATATATTATGTCCATTAAACTAATGGTTCTCATAGAATTCATTTTGCCTATACCAATATGGATAAAGAATTCCCTCAAGATAGTTCTTCAAAAGAGGCCAAATAATTAGATTAGTGGAATTTAACTTGTGAAACATGAATTTAATGGGTTTCTAAGGTCACTAAAGAAGCAATGAGTAGGCATAATTCTCCTTGGAGGAGGTGTTTGCAAAGGCAAAAGTTATTGTGTTTATTGAGTTAGTCTAGGCTACACTTTTTGAAGAGGTTATTGGGTAGGATTAATTTGCATATGCAGTGTAGGCTAAGAAGATGATGTTTGCACTATTTAGACATGTCATGACTCAGTTACTCCATTTTCAACAAAAATATTATTGTGATTAAATGGTTTGGACTTGTCATAATTGTTCACCTTTGTTGGTTGTGATGTTTGCCCTTGGATTTGGTTTTAATTTTTTCCATTATTTTGGTTTTGATTATGTTTTTAATTTGATGATCGAGTTATTAATAAGGTATCTTTTGATCAACAAACCTTTGTCAATGATTTCATTGAAAATGTGTGCATAATGTAGCTCTATATGGTAAGATATTTCATTATATAAATTATTGGTAAACATAATGGCTAATTTCTTATCTAGTAAACTATGAGTAAAGTGGCTAGTAAGTGTTCTCCATTATTATAAATAACTCATGAAACTTTCCTCAAACTTTTATTTGGCTTGCGTTAAATCTACCAATAAAATCTCTATTGAGTTATGTTCCTATTTTTGTTATTGTGGCATTGATGTTTTCATTCATGTCAAGATTAATATGGTGTTCACTAATGTCAAAGTTAAGGTTGATTTCATGCATGGTGAAGTGGTATGTGATAAGGAGTCTTATGATAAGATAAAATCTTAAGGAAACTTATTGTTTCTCTATTGAGAGATAATTTAAAGGTAACTTGATAATTCTTATAATTTTGATGGCATGTCATTGTGAATATCATGATGCAAGATAAGCTAATGTTAAGTACTAGGTGTCTTGAGAAGCCTAGTCTATTCATTTAAGAAGGTGTATGCATAAAGCATAGTGAAGCTTGGTGAATTATGTCATTACAAAAATGAGATAGTGTATAAAGTTATGTAAACATGTGAAAAATGAAAAAAATCCTTCAAAAGAGCTCCATGGTCAATCTTGAATCTTAGTCCTTGCATGAAGAGACCTAATAAGAAGTCATAGGCTTGGTAAAATGATGAGGTGAATAGTCTAAGGCTTGTATGAATAAGGTTGGTGGTTTTTGAGCATGGTATGAGGTTTTATGACATGAAGATGAGGTTTTGAGAATTTTATAAGAGGTTTCAAGGTGTTTTCAAGGTCTAAGTGTGACTAGAAGATTAAGGCCTAGTTTGTAAAAGACCTAGTGTGACATAATGAGGGATCAAGTTCAGTTCCCAAGGTAATAGAGCTTATAATAACATTTTTAGAGGTGTAATATTTTGTTTCAAGTTTTTTGACCAATTTTGAGGTCAAATCCTAAACAATAAATAATTTATATTAGTGTTGAGGGTTTTTATATGCACAAAATAAGGTGTTACAAACCTGAGAAGGAATTTCTTATGCTTGTTGACATGTGTAAAATTTACATGAAGATCTAAGAAGCTCATGGTAGTTGGTTAAGGTTTCTAGATTAAATTTATCGGCATTGGTTTTTGAGTTGGGGGTCAATCCTTTTGTAATGATTACTAAGAATGGAAAGCAATTTAAACCCTCATAATGACATGATAGGAAATATCTTGTTGAAAATGGCTCAAAATGGATTGGATGACCTAGTTTGATGATTTTATCATGTATAATACTCTCTCAATTTTATCTAGGTGTCATTGGTCTGTTATAAGAGTGAATGGAAGCTATAAGAAAACCCTTGTTTCTCAAAGTTTTGATATAGTAGGTAGGGTTGACCAGGTCAATGCATTAAAGGTTTTAGAGGTTGAATATTGAGACCTATATATTATGACCATTTTGGTTTTTGAGTAGGTTTCAGACCTAAAATATGAGAAAATTGGTCATGAAATTTGGCCTATCACTAAAAGGGCCTAATGAGCAAGACAGTGAGAGAACCAGGTAGAAGTGAGAATGAGATTAAGGATGGGTTATAGTGGATTAGGGATGGATAAAAATTCATGAGGTAATTTTTAAATACCCATATCACATTTATCAAATTAACATAATATTTTTTGATGCTCATACACAATCAAAAATTTGTTCTCAAAGTGACCTGTCTAACATAGTGAAGTCTATGTAGGGTGAAGACATGAGATTGGTCTGTAAGACCAATATTGATAATTAACCTTGTAATATATCTATTTCAATATTTTATAAGGATAATTAAGGATAATATAAACCTATTATAATTTCATAAAAGTTTTTCCATAGCTATTCTAATAATTGGTTTTCATGATTATGTTTTTGGATCTATAGGCAGTTTTCTATGTATGAGTGAGAATGATTTTCTTGAGTGTTTTTCATATAATTGAAGAATAAAATGCACATTAAGTTTTTATATATTTATAATAGGATATTTTTAATTTATTTATATGCATTATAAACTCCTATGAAGGTGTGAAAATTTATATGTTCTTGACTAGGTTTTTTAAAGCCTATGTGCAATTATGAGTGAGCATACAAAGATGATGAGGTTGAGGTATTTTGACCTATATGGTGAAATATAATGGAATTGGTTTTTAAATTTAGGTAATTTAGGTCCTATTAATATGATTTATTTATATAATTTTATGGAAAAGCTAAGTTTATTCTTTAGATATCAAGATAGACTGTCTGATAGTGAGAAGGCCTTATTGAAAGTAGAACTAATGGTGTGGTTCAAGGATTGAAATGAGATAAATGAGCTAAAGTGTGGATGAAATATTTAAAAAAATTATATATTATTAAGGTGTTTCAAGGATTCCAAAGTGAAATGTGTGCTTTGAGAATGGCTAATTGCATTAGGTCTCTATTACACCTAATGGTGGTTTGGGCCCTTAAGGGTAATTACCGACCTATGTAGTGGTTGTTTCACTTGTGAAACATGTTTTTTGATCTATTCCAAAGGTGATACAAGTATTTATATTATATTTTATGAAAAATATGTGTGATATCAAGAGTCAAGTATAAATAAAAGTTTTAATATGCCTAATTGATGATTTAGAGTTTTTGAGGACATGAACGAATGATATATAGTTTTGGAAACTAGGTAGATGGATTGAATACCATCAAGGAGGTGTTATGAATATGAAATGAATATATAATTTTTTTTATATAGGTGATGATAAATGGCATATGACCTAATTATTCCAAGGAAAGGGCTAGTTGAGTGAGAAGGCCTAATCGGATGTTTGAGAGAGATAAAAGAGTGGGAAGAACAAACAAATGTGGTCATATTAATTTTAGTGAGAAAAATTGTTACAAAGGTAATAAAAGATTAAATTTATCTAATTTTTTATTGAGTTACCTAGGGTGTGGTTCCTCCTTGCAATTTGGTTCTTGCTAAAGGACTAGTTGAGTTTGTGCTTGACTAGAGAAGGGGTTATTACTCCTTGTGGGGTTGAAGCCTCACAATATTTTGATTCATTACTTATAAGACTATATTCAAAGCTATGTATTATTGTATTTTATCCCCCAAGAGGGTTTCCCACATATCTCATATATTATTATGTTGTTTGTATTCATAGATACTTGTTTATACATTGGTTAATGTGTGTATGTCAATGAATGCTTTATAGATGTTAAGTGAATTTGAAGGATTGTTTTAAGGTAACTAATTCACCCCCTCTCCACCATATCAATATCTATACCTAAAACATTTGGTATTAGATCAGGTCCTTTGAAGGAGGCTTAATTTCCTAAGAGATGTCCTAAACAAGTGAAGATGGATAGTCAATCACAAGGTGGTTTTTCTACAAGCAAGGATCCATTATTTAATGGATCTAATTATGATTTTTTGAGTGTCAGAATGAGGACATATTTTATGTCTCAAGGTCATGATGTTTGGAAATTATTTTTACATGGATATAATTCTCCTCATATTCCTCCTACAAATGCAACATGTAAGAAGTCTAGTGACAAAAATTCAAAATCAATGAATGGTATTATGTGTGGCCTATCAAAGGTAGAAATTATGAAGGTTATTCACAATTTGTTTGATAAACAAATATTGGACAATTTGAATACTATTCATGATGGAGACACTAAGGTCAATTTGGCTAAATTACAAACCCATAAAAGATAATTTGAAATCCTAAGTATTAATGAATATGAGACCATTATATCCTACTTATTGAGGGTTGATGAAGTGGTCAACATCATAAGAGGCCTAGGTGAATAATTTAAAGAGTCTACTATTGCTCAAAAGGTTTTAAGATCTCTAACTCCAAAATTTAATTCCAAAGTGTCTTCTATGAATAGATGCAAGATCCAAATAAGATAGAGATGGATGAACTCTATGGTACCCTAACAACCTATGAGATGCAAATAAGTGAAGGAAAAATTACAAATAAGGAAGTTGAATTTAAGGTAGAAAAGAATTCAAAAAAGAAGAATACAGAAGGTAAGAAAGTCAAAGATAATTATGCATCTAATATTGATGATGATGAGTTGATATTTTTTTTTTAAGAAAGTTGAAAACTACTTCAGGTAAATATAAGGGTAAGTTTCCCTTTAAATGTTTTAATTATGGGAAAATTAGACACTTTAATAAAAAATTCCCTCATAAGCATAAGGAAAAAGACGATGAAGATCCTGATGAAGGTCATGATGATGATAAAAGGTCTTATAGGTCTAATAAGAGAAAGAGAATATTTAGAAGGCGTGATGATAAGAGGAAAATTTTCAAGAACAAAAGAAGATTTTACACCAAGGAAGATTGTATCTCATCTAATGAGAGTGAGATAAGTGATTCTGAGAGTGGCCATGAAGGTAATGGTCCTTATGTCAAGGAAGTACTCTTCATGGCTAAGGAAGAAAGTTGTTCAAATCAAGAAGAGTTTATATGTACTAGAGGTGTTATTAGTGATTTAGATGAATAAGATGAGGTGGACTTTGAGGCCAAGTTGATAAATACTCTAGAAGAAATAATGATGGTGAATAAGAAGAATAAGGTGATGAGGTATTTTATTAAAGAGTATGAGGATAAAATTAACTTCTTTTAATCTAAACTGAGTAATAAATATAAGGAATAACAAGAAATAGTCCAACATATGGAGACTTGATTGAGATTATGACTACAATCCTAAAGCCTAAAGAAGAAAAATGTATAAGGTATGTAACTTAGTGTATTCCTTGATAGATGAGTTGTATCAGGAATCAAGTAAGGTTATGTCCTTTATGAAGTTTGAAAAGAGTACCAATGATCTAGACAACATCTTCAGTAGTCAAAAGATTGATAATGATAAAATAGGTCTCAGTTTTAATAGAGACCCAAAATATGACACTAATGTGATCTAGAAGGTCAATGGTCAATCAAGGAATGATGGTGTTAGTAGAATAAATACAAATCCTATTAGGCAACCTAATTTTACAAGGTATGCTAATCCTTTCAATGGCTATTTTTATTCATGTAACTAATTTGTTCATAGAGTAAGGCATTGTAGAAGGCCCTCCAAGATTGAATATGCATGGAACTATGAGGAGAGTCATTAATAAAGAGATATGGCTCATGGCATGTTTCCATCAAAATAAATAGTGAATTTCAATTGTCAAAATGTTGGTCATATTGTAAAGTACTATAATCATGGATTTTCAAGTCATAACAAGAAACTTGAGACCCATAGAATACAAGAGAGAAGATGACAGTGAGTGGAAATCAAAAGTAGCTATGATGAATGATGACCAATCTACAAGTCTAAGTAGACTATTTACCGTGGTGGAGCATAGTTCAGATACAAAGGAGTGTTAATAATTATCCCTATCATCTCATATTATGGATGAAGAAGTAAAGACAAATAAACCAAAGAATAATTTTTTTCAAATAGAGATTGAAGAATCGAGGCCAAAGAGGATCATGAAAAAATATCAATCTAATAAGGACATGGAGATCTAGAAATCTCCTAAGTTTATGTTGTTCTAGTACCCCAAAGTATAGGTGACTCCATTAAGCTTCATAGAGACACTCGGATAGTGAGTAGAAGTGTTAAGGATGATTGATCTTATAGGAGCTTTGTGTTCTTTGTTGACATTTAAATCCAAGGTCCAGTCAAGATTCTAATACAGGTGTGATCACAAGAGATGGGTAATAAATAGTTTTCATGATGAGTTTATCTAACCAAGTCGTACTCATGATAGTGTCTAAATATCTCATGGATACAAGGGGAGCCAATCATGCTCCATGAGTAGGTATGTCAGCCTAATCTATGTTGCATTTTTATCAAATAAATATAATGAGTTTTTATAGAAATAAAATATGTGTTGTTCCAGGTCCAAGGATTAGATAGTTGCCAAGAATATTACCATTTTTCATTAATTTCAAAAGGGGAGAAAGTCCCAATTTGAAAGAAAGGTTAGTTTGAGGAAGATCCAACTTGGAGAGATGAGAATGATCATGTGTTCAATTTTTTTCCATCAATGACAAAGGGGGAGATTATTGAGGTATGTTCCTATTGTTGGTGTTGTGGAATTTATGTTGTCACTAAGGTCAAGATTAATATGGAGGTCATTAATGTCAAATTCAAGGTTGATGTCATGCATGGTGAAGTGGTATGTGACAAGGAGTCTTATGAAAAGATAAAATTTGAAGGCAACCTATTGTTTCTATATTGATAGATAATTTAAAGGTATCCTAGTAATTATTTTTAGGTTGATGGCATGTCAGGGTCAAGATCATCATGCAAGGTAAGTTGTTATTGAGTACTAGGTGTCTTGAGAAGCCTAGTGTAGTCCTATGAGAAGGTGTATGCATAAAGCATAGTGAATCTTGGTTAATTGTGTCTATATAGACATGAGAGAGTGTATAAATCTATGTAAATATGTGAAATAGGCCTTAAAAAGAGTTCTAAGGTTAGTCTTGAAGCTTAGTCCTTGCATGAAGATACCTAGTGATAAGGCATAAGCTTGGTAGCATGATGAGGTGAGAAATATAAGGCTTGTATGAAGAAGGTTGGAAGTTTTTGAGAATGGTATGAGTTTTTATGAAATGAGGATGAGGTTTTGAGAATATTAAAAGAGGTTTCAAGGTGTTTTCAAGGTCTAAGTATGACTAACATTTTAAGGCCTAATGTACAAAGAGACCTAATGTGACCTAATGAGAGGTCAAGTTCAATTCCCAAGGTACCAAAGCTCATAAGATAATTTTTAGAGGTTTGAGATGTTTTTTAATGTTTTTTGACCAATTTTTAGGTCAAATCTTGAATAAAAAGCATGTATATTAGTGTTGAGAATTTTTGTGTATAGAATGAGGTGGTGTAGACTCGATAAGGACTTCATTATGCTTGATGGTAGATGAAACCTGTTCATGAGGATCCAAGAATATCATGGTAGTTGGGTAAGGGTCCTAGCTTAATTTTTTTGGCATTGTTTTTTGAGTTGAGGTGAAATCCTTTATGAATGATTGCTAATAATGGAAAGTAATTTAAACCCTCTTAAAACCCTCATAATGACCTGATAGGAAATATCTTGTTTAAAATGGCTCATAATGGATTAGATGACATATTTTTATTATTATATAATATAGAGGACTCTCCCAAGTTTGTCTATGGCATTGGTTTTTATAAAAGTGAATGGAAGCTACAAGAAAACCCTTATTTCTCAAAATTTTGATATAGCCAATAGGGTTGACTAGGTAAAATCATGAAAGTTATTAAATTTTGAATATTGAAACATATATATTATGACCATTTTGTTTTATAATTATTTTTTAGACATAAAATATATTAAACTGGGCATGGAAGTTAGTCCATCACTAAAAGTTCCTAATGAGCAAGATAGTGAGAAAATTAGGCAAAAGTGAGAATGAGATTAGGGATGGGTTATAGTGGATTAGGTATGGATAAAAATTCATGGGTTTATTTTTAAATACATATATCAAATTTTAACCTTGAATATAAGATTTTTTTATTCTCATACACAACCAAGAAGTTTTTATCAAAGTGACCTATCTAACACAGTAAAGTCTGTGTAGGGTGAAAACATGAGATTGGTCTGTAAGACCAATATTGATATTGAAAATTGTAATATATATATATATATGTATGTATGTATGTATGTATATATATATATATATATATATGTATGTATATATACATATATATATATATATATATATATGTATGTATGTATATATATATATATATATGTATATATATATATATATATATATATATGTATATATATATATATATATATGTATATATATATATATATATATGTATATATATATATATATATATATATATATATATATATATATATATATATATATATGTATATATATATATGTGTGTGTGTGTGTGTGTGTATATATGTATATATATATATATATATATTTAAAAGTGTTTTAAGTATGTTTAAGGATAATATAAACCCATTTTAATTTCATAAAATTATTCCCACAAGTGTTCTAAGACTTGGTTTCCGTGGTTGTGTTTTTGGAGCTATAAGCAGTTTTATGTATATGAGTTAGAATGATGTTCCTGGGTCTTTTTTCATAGAGTTGAATAATAAAATGCACATTAATTTTTTATATATGTCTCATAGGATATTTTTTATGTATTTATATTAATTAGAAACTCTTATTAAGGTGTGAAAATTCAAAGGTTCTTGATTGGGGTTTTGAAGCTTGTGTGCAGTTTTGAGTGAGCATATGAAGATGATCAGGTTGAGGCATTTTTCCATATATGGTGAAATATAATTGATTTGGTGTCGAAAATTAGGTAATTAATTTTATTTATTTATATAATTTTATAACAAAGTTAAGTGTATTCTTGAGATATTCAAGATAGACTTTTTGGTAGTGAGAAGGTCTTATTACGAATAGACCTAATGGTGTGATTCAAGGAGTAAAATGAGTTAAATGATGTTGGAGAAATAATGTGAGATTATTATGGGTATAATTTAATTTTTTATGAATTTATTTATCCATATTTTGAGTCTTAATGTGCTCTAAGGATGCCAAAGTAAAACATGTGCTTTGAGAAGGCCTAATTGCATTAGGTCTCTATTAGACCTAATGGTGGTTTTGGACCTTAAAGGTAATGAACAACATATGTAGTGGTTATTTAACTTGTGAAAAACATTTTTTGATATATTATAAATATTATCCAAGTATGGATAGGTTTTTTTCTAACCAAGATAGGTAAGATCAAGAGTCAAGTATAAAGAGAAGGTCTAAGAGGCATAATTGACTAGTTAGAGTTTTTGAGGACATTAGATAATGATATAGATTTATGGAAACTAGGTAGAGGGATTACATACCATTATAAAATAGTGTTTAATATTCCATAAATATATAAATATGTTTTTTTATTTTATGATTAAGGTCATATGACCTAATTCTATCAAGGAAAGGGTTAGTTGAGTGAGAAGGCCTAATAGGTTGTTTGAGATAGATAAAAGAGTGGGAAGAGAAAAAGAAGGTGGCCATATTAAATTGAGTGATAAATAGGGGTCCAAAGGTGATCAAAGATTATATTTATCTAAATTTGTGTTTATGTACCTAGAGGGTTGGTGCTTCCTTGTAAATCAATGCTTGCTAAAGGACTAGTTGAGTTGGTGCTTGACTAGAGAAGGGGTTGGTTCTCCTTGTGGGGTTGTTGCCTCACTAAATTTTGATTAATTTATTATAGGACTATATGAAATTATGTTTATTACTATTTTTTATCCCCCAAGAAGGTTTCCCATATATTTCTTATGTTCTTATGTTATTTTCCTTCATATATTCTTGTTTATGCATTGGTTAATGTATGTATGTGAATAAATGCTTCATGGATGTTGAGTTAAATTGAAGGATTGTTTTAAGTAAATGATTCACCCCCATCTTAGTAGTTTTACTTTAAAAAATCTCATGTTAAATATTGTATTATATTTTTGTGAAATTTTTCTAAAATATCATTGAAATTAGAGACTAAATTCTTAGGCAATTTTAAAAACCATTTCAAAGCTTGTCCTACCAAACTCCTTGGAAATAATAGTAGGAGGAAGATGTCATTATATGCCAATGGTTGTTAAACAAAAAATAATCCATTAAATGGGCCTTGGGGTCTACTTTATCCTTGTACTTTTTAAACTTTGGTGGTTCATACCCTAGAAGAAATGGTATTTACAAATACTCCATGTTGAATGGGTAGGAACACATGTTGTCCAACTTAAAATTCTTAGTCTGTTTCTTAGCTTGGATGGCAGAAATTGCATCCTTCATTTATTGCAATTTTTATGCTAGGAAAATAGATATAACATTGGCATGAGGTAGAGGCTAGGTGTTCAAAAGTGGATTACTTTGATTGGTGTTTAATAGATGCATGGTTTGCTATGAAAGGTTGGTTTGGTTATGGAATTGACCAAGACTATGATTATATAGACTAGGATCTGATTATTGGAATTACCTGTGTTTCCATGTGATATTTTAGTTGGGATTAAGTATGTAGGCCTAGTTTTGAGGAAATTATGGCTGAGATAGTAGGATATATCTCAAGGTGAAGTATTGTTCCTACTAAGGTTTATTAGGGACCTGCTATCGATTGGTCATACCTAGTTGATTAAGGGGAACTTATAAACTAAGGCCCTATCATTGAGTTTGTGGCACATTAAGTACAAAAGGAAACTATTACTTTATCAATACTTGTGAAACATTAACACCTCCTAGCTACAGGGATCCCTATTATGAAGTAGATGATTTTATAGTGTTTAGCATTTGTCATTGACCAATATATTTACATTGTTGATTAGACATTATTTATGATTATAATGGTATATTGGTCTATGAATGAAGAGGTATGTTCATCACTACCTAGAATGGTGGAACATTGGTTAACCCATGTTGAGGTGATAGAATATTTTTCCTTTGTTGTGTTGTAATGTTGGATTTTTCTTATGCTTTTGGAATGTTAGTTGTCATCTATTTTGGTAGAGTAACATTCATCACATTTTATTGAGGCATGGTACTGGTTGTCATTTGACTTCTTAATCTTTGTGATTATGTACTTGATGAAGAAGTTGGCTAAGGATTAGAGGAAGTTTGTTAGAGGTGGGAGGTAGAATTTCCTACCCCATACATTTTAAAACCACTCATGGTTTTAACTAAAGGCACATTTTATTTTGGACTATTTTTTTGCATGTTTAAAACACTTTGGTCTAAATTATAAAATACTTGTGTATTATCAACTATGTTGGGTTCACTATTCTATGTAGAAGTAAAAAACACTTCTTCAATGGTAGGGGTTTTAAACATGTCTCTAACCAAAGTGATTTACATGAATGAATCTATACCCTAACTTTCTTGGCCTATAAATTTAATTAAGACTCCCATTGAAGGAACTAACTCAATAAGAGGAGCGTTTGACATGGTCCTGTTGTTAAAGTTAAACTCTAAGTTCACATAAGTCTGGTATGATATATGAATCTATATAAAATGATCCTCTATGAGACATTTTCCTATGACAAGCATATAAAGGTCCCGATATGGCATCAACACTAGAGCTTGAGAATTGTTAGAAGAGGCTTGTTCAATATCTTGGTTGTAAGGTATGTTGTAAGGCACTCAAAATAGACTTGGTAGGTTTTCATGGGGAAAGTCTATTGAAAACTTATCCCTTACCTTCATGGATATGATTAAGACTTCATCCTTATTTTCAAGCAAGTGATGATCAAATAAATAAGGGTCATAGACTGATATCATCATAATTTAGTACATTTGTTGTTGGACTTGATCTACAATCGAAGGTACACTAACTAGGTATTACATCATTTATATTGGAGATTTTTTAGTGATGTCATGGTGATGTCATAAATGTTTCCTTGTTAGTGGATGAAGAGACTTGTTAGTCTATGTGATAATGACAAAGTGTGCAATGTCTTTTATCTTGTATGCCTAAAGTATGATTGGTTGATATTATATTTTGGCATGGTTAAAGATGTTCAGGGATGAGTATGGAATATTGAGCATGTTTAAAAGGTACCTAATTTGTTTTTTAATATTTGAGAGATTTTTTTCATAATTTTAATTCATCTAGTTGTCCATATTTTTCATCTAGACACTTTGGGTCTAGTGGTAAAAAATTTGAGTAGGTAGTTTGATGACATCACCATTGCCATGTGGGAATGAGTCAAGGGGAGTTGGTCATATGGTTATGATCACATTATTCCCTAGTTATTATTTACTATATCTTAGGTCATGTGTTGAAGTGTGGTTAAATATATGATGGTACAAATTTGGCGTCTCGATTAGAATTCATTATTTTCCTATGCCAAATTTGTATGTGGCTAGAAAGAGCCAAGTAAGCATGTTGATAAGGTCAACATTAACATACGTGAAGGTGTAAAGATAAAATGATCATATGGTTTTGTTAATTTTTGTGCCTAGTTATTATATGCCAAATTTTAGGTCATGAAATACAGCACATCAAAATATATGCATGTGCAAAGCTGGGCTCCCAAGCATTTTGATAGTGTTTTCTATGTTCAAATTAAGCTAAGTAATAAATTTGATGGTGGAATATCTCACATGTGTGGAAATTCTAAGAGAAGGTGATCATATGGGTTTATTTAGTTTTGAGCCTAGTTTATTCACACTAAATTTTAGATCATGTATTGAAGCATGACAAAATTTATGTAGGACCAAAGTTAGTGTCCCAAAAAAAATTTAAGCATAGTTGGCTCTGTGATAGAAGGATTTGAGAAGGATTTTTAATGGTGATATATCTCACACGTGTGTGGGTTCCAAGAGTATATTTTTATATGGATGGATTCTCCTATGTGGGGAGATCATATGGTCCAAATTTGAGATCTTTCATCAAAGCATAGAAGAATTTATTAATGTTCAAAAATGGCTACTCAGGCATATTGAAAGGTTCCCATAGTAATTTTTGCACAAGTTAAAGTTTGAGTAAAATAAACAGTGTGTCTTTCTCTAAGAATTCAAGAAGAAACAAGATGAGGATAGGTGAATGATGTTTAATTATTGAGTAAAGATACAGGATAAGGATCCAATAGCAAGTGGGTGTCTGTATAGATTGATCAAATAGTTAGTGTTGATTGCTAAAGACTTGACTAATCCATAGAGATCAATAGAGCACGTTGATTCAAAATTTTAAGATTTCATGAGATGAGGTCAACTATCAAATGTATAACATTTAAGTGTTGGTGCCTATGCATTATATATCAAACAAAATTTATGATACAAGATTGATCTAAAGCTGAGAGGACATGATATGTGAGCATTGTTTTGAAGGTTAAATGTGACCATTGTCATTCAAATATTTGAATTTAACATAGGGAAAAAATAGATCTCTATATTTTGTCCATATATTTTGATCTAGGTCAAATTTTATATTAATGTAAAAAGAAAAATTTTAGAAGACTCTAAATCACATCTAAAAATATGTAATTAAAGATCTAAAAGTGAGTACAGTTAAAGATATTGAGCATAAAATTTAACTATGTGTTCATGTTTATTCTGTAATTGACCCGAGAAGGATATTTGAGCTTGTATTGATGTTTTTTTGATGTATCATGATGACTTTGATATTTAGGAGTGTTTTAAACTCTATTAGGATGCACTATGAGTATTTTATAGGTGTGATCAATCTATATTGAGTATGAACAATGCTTAAGAATTTGAATGTATATTTGGTAATGGTTTTCTTATGTATAAAGGATCTATTTAAGTTGTTTGAGAATAGGTAGAAGTGAGCTAAGATGACTATGATAATTTTAGGATGTCAAAGGGGACATAAGGAGTGGACCCATATATTTAAAAGTGGTCATGTGTTCTTATTTGCTTAATGGTGTGCTAAATGGGTAAATAGGTCTCTGTGAGAGCTATAAGAGCTATAAGGGCCTTATTAAAATGTGTAGATACTTAAGGATGACCCATAGATTCTATGGATGGCCTAAAAATATTATATTGAGTCATGTATTCATGTGAGAGACGTTTTAAGGGATAAGTCATGCCTAATGGCTGACCAAGGTAGTGATAATCAAGATTGCTCTATAACTATTGAAATCAAAGATGGTGATTTCTAAACTTTGTGTAATAAACTTGGGAGAGTTTTAAGGGAGGCTTATGTGTGTCTTATGGAGTAAATGAGGGGTAGAAATCCTTGAGGATGATTTGAAGAGTAGAAAAAATTAAGTATTATTTATATGACCTATTGGTCATAATTCTATTAGTAGAATAGTGCACTTGTTGTTTGAGTGTGAGAAAAGGTGAAGAGTGATAAGCAAAGGTCCATCATCAGGTGTTGTAGACATCAGTTCAAAGGTGGATGTGTTCATAGTTTTTGTTGTGATAGATCAACATCTAAGGTGGTTTTAGCCTCCTTGCAATGTGAAACTTGTTAAAAGTTTGGTTATTGTTGTAGCTAAGCTAAATAAGTGTGGCAACACCTTGTGGGATTGTAGATCACTAAATAGGGATTTTAGTTCCTTGATCATTTATACATGTTCTAAATTGGTTCTTTTTATTAAAGGATAGTAGTATAATTTTAGGTTCTAGTGGGTTTTATTCCCTAAGAGGGTTTCCCACATATGTCATGTGTTGTGTGATTGATATTAAATTGCCTCTCTTTCTCAATTCTATGAATGATATGTATGTTTTATGAATGATTTTGGTAACTGATTAAGTGTTTATATAGATCATAATTAAATATGGATTATTTGGGCTCACTAATGCATCCCCCCTCTTAGTGATTGTACCTTTAATAATTGGTATCAGAGTAGGTCCTTTGGTAAAGTCTTAATATCTTGAAGGTGATCCAAGGTACAATATGGGCAGTCATCAAGGAGGTTTCTCTAATAGGAAAGCATCAATGATCAATGGATACAATTATGATTTTTAGAGTGTAAGGATGAGGACATATATTATGTCCCTAGGATTTGATGTATGGTAATCTCTTCTAGATGGTTATGTTACTCTTATTACTCCTCCATCTAGTACTATAGACAAGAAGTTGTTTGAGAACAATTAAAAGGCAATGAATGCTATCACTTATGGTCTTTCAGAGATTAAATACACCAAGGTAATCCATTATAAATTTTATAAATATATATGGGATAAAATGAAGATAATTTTGGAAAGAGATTCAAATGTCAAGCTTGCTAAGTTTTAGACTCATACAAGGCAATTTGAAAGTCTCAAGATGAAGGAAGAATATTCTATGGCATCCTTGTTGGCAGAGAATTGATGAGACTGTGAACATCATCAGAGGTCTTAGAGAGAATATTTAAGAGGAAAATGTAGTCCAAAAGTTATTAAGGTATTTATCTCTCAATATTAATCCAAAATTATCTACTATAGATTAAATTCATGATCTTACTCAGTTGAAGATGGATCAATCACATGGCACCCTTACTGCATATGAGATGAGAATAAATGATGATATACCACCAAATAAGGAAGTTGCATTCAAGATAGAGATGAAGCCTAAAAATAAGTTCTAAGGTATGAAATACAAAAAGGATGACATATATGATATTGATGATGATGAACTAATTACTTTAATTACTAGGAAATTGAACATAGGCTCAAGGGAGTTTAAGGGTAAACTACCCTTCAAATGTTTCAATTATGGAGATATAGGACATTTTCCTTGTATGTGACCTCATAATCATGAAAATATTGATGATGAAGAGCTTGATAAAGGAAAAGATGAAGACAATAAGACATATAAAAAGAAATGATTCATAAAGTATAATAACAATAATAAGTCCTTCAAGAACAAGAAGAGTCTTTACACCAAAGAAGATTGAAGCTCATCAGATGAGAGTAAAGATAGTGACTCAGAATATGATCATGAAGATTATGGTCCTACTAAAGATGAAGCCCTATTCATGGTTGAGGAAGGATGTTTCTCACATTAGAAGGAGTTTACTTGGAGTGATTTATATGATGATGAAGATGAGGTGGACTGTGAAATTGTATTGATGAATGCTCTTGAAGAACAAAAGATTGAGAAAAAGATTAATCATAAG
Organism: Torreya grandis; assembly: GCA_037957365.1. Taxonomy (NCBI): domain Eukaryota; kingdom Viridiplantae; phylum Streptophyta; class Pinopsida; order Cupressales; family Taxaceae; genus Torreya; species Torreya grandis. Next base: position 383,301 of record JARHVA010006156.1, on the reverse strand, counting down.
ATTAAATATAAACTCAATGAATATGAGGATAAATTTAGTTTGTATGAGGTAGGATTGAATGAAGACACCAAGGAGCATGAAGATATGATCAAGCATCTCAATTGTCAAATGGAAATTCTGTCTACAAGCTTAATGGCCAAAGAAGAAGAATGTTCAAGGTATGTTTCTAAAAATGAGTCTTTAAAATTTGAGTTAGAGAATACATATAATAAGGTGAAGTCATTTGTGAGATTTGAAAATAGCTCATGTGATCTAGACAACATTTTTAGTGGTCAAAATCATGTCAGTGATAGAACTAGTCTTGGATATGAAGAAGAACAAAAGAATGCTACTAAATACAAGATGAAGACTAATGTGAACTAGGATAATCATATTTTGAAGAAAAAACATTAGAAAAGGACTAAATGTGCTAGTATAATGAATAAAAATTAGATCAAATATCCAAATGCAATGAGGTATGGAAGATTCAATTATTATTGTTATACATGTAATCAATTTGTTCATTGGGCTAGAGAATGCAAGATACCTTTTATAAATGAGTTTTCATTGGACTATGATGGGGGTCATATATCAAAGGTCTGAGGAAAATTAACTAATTCAAATATCTTGATGTAGGACACTTTAAAAATCATTGTCCACATAATATTAGACAAGGTGTGTCCTCTTCAAAAAGGGGAGGTTATTTTGTTTGTCATGAAAAATGACATATGGAAAGTTTCTATCCAGAAATGGTAATACAAAATATTTTCCCATCAAGGAATATGGTGTGTTACAATTATGAATATAGAGGTCACATTTCTAGGTTTTGTAAGCAAAGTTCTATAAGTCATAATAGGTTTAATCAAGATCCTAGAGTGCAAGAAAGAAGGCAAATCAACTCATGGGAACCAAAGGTGATAAGAAGGAGTTGTGATGAGTCTAAAAGTCCAAGTAATATGTTTGATATTGTGTAGAATGACTTAGAATTTTAAGATTCTAAAGATGTATCATTGTCTGCTCATGTTGAGATTAAAGAGATCAAGCTCAAAGAAAAGACCAAGGTATTGGTTGAAGCTAGTTCTAAGGTATGTATGGATCTAAGTGAACAACATATTGTTTTTAAATAAGTGTGAAGTGATGAGGATCCAAGATACAAGGAATATTATTTAGATGAAAATGTATGTCATGAATCTATATTATCTCCATGTATTGATAATCCAATCATAGATAAAAAGGAAAATGTTGTCATAGTTGAGGAAGTTATTTCTCTAAAACCATAGAAGAAGGGGAAGAAGAACTATAAGTATCAATTATGAATGGAGGAGGAGAAATATGAGGATTTTTTTTTTATAACATTGAGTTATAGAGGGTATCTCTATCTATTCTTCTTACGAGACTCATTTCAAGTGTAGAAGCAAGTGTTGCTATGGTGTTTTTCAATTGGAATAGTCTATAGGGTCAGAACGGAAGGTTTCTAGGTGGCAAAAGAGGATTTGTTAATTTTCAATATGATATTTTTGCATAGAAAGGTCTATTGACAAAATTATAGCATGTTTCACATTTTTTTATGGTCTGAAGGTATGTTGAAGTAAATTTGGAGATTTTAGTTAGCTCTCAGGTTTCCTAGATTGTACTTAAGAGCTTGCAGGTCCTAAATGGGTTATAGAAGTCAAGGTTCCCAATTGTGTAGAATCTCAAATCTTGGTTCATAAGTGTGTAATGTTTGTTTCCAATTTTAATATAAGTTTTAGAGGTGGAAATTAACTAGAAGGTGATGTGTTGACTTTGAATATTTTAAGATTCTAGGGTTTTGGGATTTGTTAGAAAAGTGGTATGCCTTATGAGTTGAGGTCTAAGTCTTATTAATATGTTAAATAGGCCAAATGGGTTTTCAAATCAAGGTTCACATGAATTTTAAGGTTTGTGGTTCTCATATTATTCAAGTTTTTATCAAGTTGGAGGCCTAATTGGGTAGTTGGTTTGTGAAGGATGTATATTGTTGAAGATGAGGTAGTTGTTTCAAATTGGTGTCCTTAAGGTGGAATATGAGATTGATCTAGATATGAATTTTTAGGTTTTGAATATGTATCTATTTAAAGGTGTGGGCTCTATAATTTTTAGGTAGGGCTACAAGGAGGCTAGATAGGCCTAGTCTTGAATATGTGATTTTTTATCAATTTATCCAAAAGGAACAAGGTGTGTTTGATTCATGGAGATTTCTCAATTTTATTGAGATAATTTTTCCTATTTAGTGTGTGGCATGAATTTTTAGTGATGATCCTTATGGTAGCTTGAGAGAGAAGGTTAATAAGCATATGAGGTGGTTTTTCATGGTGTATAGAGATGTAAAGATGATTAGAAGGTGAAATTTATTTAAAATATTAGGGGGATTCCATCTTAGATATCTCTTATTGAGTTCCATTAGATTTTAGTTCTTTTGTGTGTTCTTTCTTCATTAGTTGCAGTGTTTGATTGAAGAAAGTGTTTGCATGGAACAAGAAGATGTTGTTAAGGCAAGTTGAAGTGGGATGAAGGTAAGGGGGAGTTTGTATCACATTTAAAATATGGTAATTTCTTATTTTATAGTATTTTTAGGTCCTTAGGATCATTTCGCTCCCACTTTGTCATTGTGTCAAAGGGGGAGAAATTTCATGTTGTGGGAGTGCTTGAAGAGAGAAAAGGTGAGCTATATATTTTTGTATATGATGGTTCTTGACATCAATGACAAAGAGGGATATTTTTGGATAATTTTTAGTGATGTCATGAAGGTATATTGGTGAGTGGATGAAGATCCTTGATAGTCTATGTGATAATGACAAAGTGTGTGATGTGTTTATTCTTGTATGCTTGAAGTATGATTGGTTGATCTTCTATTTTTTCAAGGTTAGAGATGTTTAGGGATGAGTATTGAAAACTAATCATGTGAAAAATGTGAATAATATGTTTTATAATATTTTCATAAGTGTAACTCATCTAGTTGTCCATAGTTTTCATCTAGATACTTTAGGTCCAGTGGTAAAAAATTTGATTAGGCAATTTGATGATGTCATCATTGCCACATGGAAATGATTAAAGGGGAGTTGGTCATATGGTTTTGAACACATTAATCCCTAGTTTTTATGCACCAAATATTAATTCATGCATCAAATTATGGTTAAATATATGAGGATGCAAAGTTGGCTTCTCAATCAAAATTCATTGTTTTCCCATACTTAGCCAAATTTTCATGTGGCCAAAAAGAGTCAAGTAAGCATGTTAATAAGGTCATAATTCACATATGTGTATGTGTCAATACAAAATTATCATATCTATTTATTTATTTTTGAGTCTAGTTCTTATGTAACAAATTTTAATTCATGTGGTGTAGCGTGTCAAAAGATATGCATGTGAAAATTTGGGCTCCCAGGCATTTTGATAGTGTTTTATATGTTGAAATTAAGTTCAGTATGTAGTTTGATGGTGTAATATCTCACATGTGTGGATATTCCATGAGACGTTGATCATATGGGTTTATTCAATTTTGATCCTATTTTATTTGTGTTAAATTTTAGATCATGTGCTAAAACATGGTAAAAGTTATGTAGCAACAAAGTTGGTCTCCCAAATAAATTCCAAGCATAGTTGGCTCTATGATAGAAGATTTTGAGAAGGCTTTTTAATGGAGATATATCTCACACATGTATGGGTTCTAGGAGAATATTTTTATATGTATATATTTTCCTATGTGGGGATATCATATGGTCCAACATTGAGATCATGCATCAAAGTGTAGAAGAAGTTATTAAGGTTCAAAAATGGCTACTTAGGCATATTAAAAGGGTTCCCATAGTCATTTCTGCACAAGTTAAAGTTTGAGAAAAATCAATAGTGCGCATTGCTCTAAAAAGTCAAGAATTAATAAGATAAGGATAGGTGCATGATTTTAAATTGCTAATCAAAGATATAGGATAAGGATCCAATAGTGAGTGGGTATTCATACAAATTGATCAAATGTTGAGCATTGGTTGCTAAAGATCTAACTGGTCTGCAGAGATCAACGGAGCATGTTGAGTCAACATTTTAATATTTCATGAGGTGAGGTCAACTATCATATGTTTAAAATTTTAGTGTTGGTTCCTATGCATTAAAATTTAGACAAGATCTATGATGCGAGATTGATCCAAAGCTAAGAGGAAATAAGATCAAGCATTTTGTTTAAAGGTTAACTGTGACCTTTGTTATTCAAATATTTGAATTTAACACAGGGAAAATCTAGAGCTCTATATTTTATCCATATCTTTTTATAAAAGTCTAATTTTCTATTACTATAAAAATAAAATTTGTAAATGACTCCAAGGTTTAATCATAAATATAGATTTAAAGATTTGAAAGTGAGTACAGTCAAAGATATTGAGCCTAGAAGTTGACTATGTGTTTGTGCTTATTGTGAAAGTGACCCGAGAAGGATGTTTGAGCTTGTGTTGATGTTATTTCAATATCTCATGATGACATTGATATTTTGGATTGTTTTAGACTCAATGAGGATAATATATAAGTATTTCAGAGGTGTGATCAATCTATCTTGAATATGAACAATGCTTAATAAGTTGATTGTATGTTTGGTAATGGTGTTCTTGTGTATAAGGGCTCTATTTGAGTTATTTGAGCATACACAGAGGTGAGATTAGATGATTATGATCATTTTAATATTTCAAATGGGACATAAAAAGTTGACCCATGTATTTAAAAGTAGTCATGTTTTTTTTTTTTTTTTGATGGTATGCTAGAGGGGTGAATAAGTCTCTATGAGACTTGTAAGATCTACAAGAGCCTTATTAAAAGGTGCCACTACTTAAGAATGACCCATAGATGTTATGGCTGACCTATAAAGATTATATTGATCCATGTATTTATGTTATAAAGGCATTAATATCTAAGGCATGCCTAATGGCTGACCAAGGTAATGATTATCAAGATTACTCTTTAAATAGTGAAATCAAAGATGGTGATTTATAGACTTTATGTGAGAGACTTGGGAGAGTTTTGAGAGAGGATTATATGTGTATTTTGGAGTGAATGAGGGGTAGAGTTACATAAGGATGAGTTGAAGAGTATAATAGATTGAGTAGTATTTATATGACCTATTGGTCAAATTATATTGGTAGAATAGTGCATATGTTGTTTAAGTGTGAGTGAAGGTGAAGAGTGATAAGTAGAGGTCCATCATCAGGTGTTGTAGACATTAATTAAAAGGTGGATGTGTTCATAGGTTTTGTTTTGTTAACTTATAATTTAAGGTGGTTTAAGTCTCTTTGCAAGGTGAAACTTACAAGAAGTTTGGTTATTGTTGTAGCTTAACTAGACATGTGTGGTAGCACCTTCTAGGATTGTAGTCTCCATAAATAGGGATTTTAGTTCCTTGATAATTTTTATATGGTATAAATTATATATTTTTATTACTGGATAGTAGTCTAATTATAGGTTCTAGTGGGTTTTATTCCCAAAGAGGGTTTCCCATGTATGTCATGTGTTATGTGAATGATCTGGCATTTTCTCTCTTGCTCATTAATATGAATAATATGTATGCTTCATTAATGGTTGTGGTAACTATTAAATGTTTGTAAATCTCAAAATTTAAATTTTATTATTTGGACTCACTAATTCAACCCCCTCTCATTAATTGTACCTCTAATAGTCTATTTTGGGTCCTACTTCGATTATAGAGGCATGTTGACCAAATAATGGGCCAAGAGATATTAGATTTGCTCCCTTGATTAAGTGTTGTAAGGTGGATAAGGATTTATCTCACAAAATACATTGTCATCATAGGGGTCTTGAACAAAGTCATCTTGTGTGACACATTACTATATCCTAGATTGTACATGACTCCACTATGAGTATAGTGAGACATGCCCAACTCAATGGTAAATGTTTCATAATAAAAATGGATTAGAATTATACAAACTCTAAAAAACAATCTCTAAAAATAAAAATTGTTTTAACTTGATCTAACTTGGTTAAAGGGATGGAGCTATATCTCCAAAAAGGATCTATGCTAAACTTGGTAAAAATAATCTAACATCAAATGTCTCACACCAAAACATCAAGTAGATGAATTAAAATTAGAATGCCAAAACTCTAAGTTAAAAGTGTTCCAAACAAGTCTAATCTAGGAAAATAAAAGTTTCTAGGTCTTTTGTCTAAATGTAGCATCAAAATCTAGCCTCAAAATAGGCATATGCTAGGACTTTTGGCAAAACAGGCACAAAAGCTAAACTTTAATAAAAAGGATGATTTAATATAAAAAATCTAAAAATCTTTAGCATAAACTTGGCATTCAAATTTAGACATGAACTTGGTCAATTTGCATAGGCATGAAACAAAAGGCATGAGTAAGATAGGCTATTTCTCCCAAATCTAGGCACAAATAATAGTTTTTCAAATTGGGTAAAGAATTAACTTAAGCTACACAAGCCAAAAGAGAAAGATCAATGTCTAGGCCCAAATTACACAAGGCATAAATATAAATGAATCAATGTTTGGATTTGAACTTGGCAAGTTTAATTAAAAACTCAACCTAAGAAATTGGGCATCTTTGATCAAACAACAAGATAAACAAAGGTGAACGGCATAACAACACTAAACAAATAACCAAAAGGTACACATGGATTTGTTTTGAGAATGGAATTTGGACATAAGGAAAATAATTCTATGAAATAATTTAAGTAATGTAATGACATTATCATGCTCTAATGATCTAATCAATGGTATGTTTCAAGATTCCAAGGCACAAAAAAATGAAATTAATTTGGTAGCATAAGGTTACCCTTTCCAATCAAGTGACACACACACAAAGATTTTTCAAAAAGACTAAGGAAAATGTATAGTGTCAAATGGACAACATAATGCCTCCTCAAAAAATGGACTAATGTGAACATAGAACCCATTTTAACATGGGAAAACAAATAAATAGGATAGTTTAGACTAAAAAATCATGTAATAAATGATTAAATGGGACAAACACCTAAGTATAATGTCCTAGGTCCTAAAACTAACAAGGTTGTGTAGTAATATTAAATTTTATCTATATATGTAATCTTGAGAGTATTTTAAGTGTTAATCCAAAAATAAAAGTACATGAATAATTAGGATATTTAAACCCCCTCATCTCAATAGATTGTATAGAGACATGGAGCTTTGGGCTACTCACCCTACATTTATAGTATTTATGTGTCAAGTGGGGTTGTTCTAAAACTATAGGTTTCATGCATCTAGATGGTCTTAAGTATGGTTAACACTAAAGATGCAATCACATCAATTGAGTTCATACCAACTAACTTAATATGTAAGGGTTTATTTTTTTACATAGATATTCCATCTGTGTACTACTTAGTGGAATCCCTTGGTTATCTAGACTTGACTTAAGTTTTCTTTATGATTAGAGAGGATATCCACTTAATCCCGTAGAAATTATAGTATCCATGCCCTAATTTTTATACCCCACCATGGAGTGGGGTTGGTACAATGTTGGGAGATGAAACACTAGGTCAAATCACCCACAAAAAACTCGTGAGGAGGCTATGAACTCCTGCTCACAAGCCAAATTACATAAAAATAAATGACTAGTGAAGAGAATTTAATGTCATGTTTAGATCACCCAAACCATAGATATTTGAGGAGAGCCTTAACAACATTCATTTAATGTCTTTGGACAAAGGTACAAATGCAAAGAAAGAGCTCTTTTGGTCACCCAAATTCCCGAAAGTGGACAGGGGGAGAGCTTACATGTATCAATCATTTTACGAAAATAAACAACTTTGAAAGAATGTGCATAAAATAAAACACTCTTAAGTGTATGTAATATAAATGTGAGTGTTTAATTTAATGCACCAAAGCAAAATTTTCATTAAATTTGGCCCCTTAGCCTTATTTTAAAACTTTTAAAAAATTTCATAAATAATCCAAGCATAAAAATAACTAAATTCCTTTTAAACACCAAAATAAATGTTCAAGACTTAACCATTTTCAAATTTGTGCCTCTTTCCCACATAGGTCCTATAATTTTTAGATGTTTTTTGAGATTTTGTGCAACATTTATGAAACTTAAAGGTAAACTAATAGCATATTCTAAAAATTTAAGATAAAATACATGGTTTTTAAAAAAAATCAAAAACAGAGTCCAAATGACCCCAAATGAAGCTTCAAAAGATGGCCTATCAGTCTTAGGTAGTGAAAAAATGCAATTGTAAGTGAAAAAATGCAACTATAACTATAAAACCATAACTATAAGTGTAAATACACAATTATAACTATAAACTACAATTTTAACTATAAAACCATAATTGTAAGTGCAAAATCAGAATTGTGAGCATAAAAACTCAATTGTAAGTGCAAAAATGCAACTGTAAGTGAAATATCACAACTCTAGAGAGAAAAACACAACTACATAGACAAACTTCATAACTTTCATAAAAATGTCCCTTAGCTTCCAATTTTCACCTATTTTGATCAACAATCTCAAATTTTTACATGAAAATCATTAGTAGAATGGTCTTAAAGGCTTTAGAAGTAAATTCATGGGATGCATGTCCCATCAGGCATGCCATTTTTTATCATAATAATCCAATAAGGGAGGTTAGTAATATGCTAGTTAAAGTTACCAAAAATTCAATAAACATACTAACACTGACACTCCAAGCCTAGATCTTAAGGGTGAGCTTAATTAACAAAAGACAAATAAAATCATAACTAAATTGAAAAAGATAATGAATCCTTTACCTTCCTTGGGAGTTCCAAATGCATTTTTTGAGTGGTTTTCTTGGCTTTTGATTCAAAGAGTCTTTGGAAATTGAGGTTGTGTAGCTCCTTCTCTACTTGGCACCATGGTTTGTGTTATGGCTTGATGTAGCTTGGCTCAAGCTTTTTAACATTATAACACTAATTGTAAAGAAATTTTTGCATTATAACACTACTCTTCTCAAAGATTTGAAGTCATTTGTACATGATGACATTGAATAAAATATCTTAAAACTTAATAGGCAAGGCATTTTATTTATAGTAAATGTATATAACCCCAACCCAAGGTGAGTTAAAGTGGAATTTAAACATGGAATGAGTTCAAACCTAACTTAAGTGAGTCAAGACTAACCCTAGTAGAGTTAATAATTATCAATTAATAATGATTTACAATGAATAGGCATGAATCTCCAAAATGAGATATTTTAAGATATTTCCAAAGAGTTTGACAACTCACAAAAGGTCATGATAAAAGGCTAGGATATTTACATTTGTGTATTTCATTTTTTTAGTTATTCATTAATTGTACATGGCTAATTCAACTTGACTCTTAATTTGGTTTATCTTGTTAATTAATTTTTATTGTCCATTTATCTCTTTCAAGATTTGATATTTGTTGATGTGTCCCACTTAATAGGTCTATAGGCCAAATTGACTATTGTAATGCCACAAGGTGTTTAGGGATGAATCTATGAGATGTTATTGTTGTATTTGATAGGATACCCCAATTAGGGATGCCTTAATGTGCTTATGATCTTTGATGAATAATGCATAGGCAAATTTGAGACATTCAATGATTTTTAGGCTTAATGTACAATGGTTGGTAGGAATTGGTTTGAAGTCTGATCAAAATCTAGTTATGGCCAGTTTCAAGTGTCTAAAGTGGTCATCCATCTCAAAACACCATATCTCACAAAATTATTAAAATGGGCTATTACTAGCCAAAAGTCTTCAAGGACACCCATGCCCATGTAATTACATGTCATGGATGCCAAGTTTTAGCAAAAAGAAAAGTACATGCAATAATGCCCTTATAACTTGTTATTGAGGGAAGGTTATTTTCCCAATGGGGGTTGGACTTCATTAGCATTATTAACCCAAACTCTTCAATAGTTCATAATTACATACTCACTGTCCTATATTATTTCACCTGATAGACTGGGGTAGTGGCCACCAAGAATTCGAGAGCATAAGATGTGATTTGCTTCTTAGAAGAACACATCACAACTAGATTCATCACTCCCATGTCTCTATTTTGTGACAATGTGCCAACATTTATATCAATTGAATTCACTAAAGAATATCATGACAATCAGATCACCTTCAAGTCATCTTGTAACCACTATCCTCATGGAAATGGATTGGTTGAAGTAACGAATAAGAACTTGATAGATGTAATTAATAAATCATATATGTACAAGCCTATGGACTGGCATAATCAGCTTAAGTATGCCCTATGGTCATAATTAACAAGATATAATAAGACCTCTAAGACCTCAGCTTATCTACTAGTGTATTGATTATTGCTATTATTCTTAATCATGTTGAAGTTATCAACCTATCAATTTGTGTAGAATTACATGAAACTAAATGAAAAAGTAGAATCTCGATTTTTGGATATAATAGAAATGTAAGACTTAAGGATTGAGGACCTATAGACTTTCAACAAACATCAAGATGTAGTCAAAAGATGGTTTGACAAAAGGGAAAGATTCAAATCATTTAAGATCTCCAATCTAGTGCTTTTATGGGATAAATCCCATGAAAATAAAGGGTAGCATGATAGATTCACCCCACTATTGATTGGATACCATATTTTAGATATCATGGGAAATAATGCAGTTTATTTAAAGGACCTTCAAGGTCATGAACTTACATATCCATTTAATGGGTGGTTTCTATAACATTACTTCATGGTTTTACTATCTAAAGTTGCCCTTGAGTGATGAAGAAGGCATGGTAGAGGTAGTAGTTTAGTTTTTCTACTTTCTAGTTTAGTTTTCTTACTTTCTTATTTATTTTTCTTGCTTTCTAGTTTAGTTTTATTTATTTCTAATTTAGTTTTCTTGATTTCTAGTTTAAATTTCTTGATTTCTAGTTTAGTTTTCCTACTTTCTAGCTTAGTTTTTTTTACTTTTTGGGTTAGACATTTTGTTGTTTCCTATGATGATTTAGTTGGTTGATCCTCACCTACTAAATGAACATCCTATCTATTGGGCTCTTATTCATGCTTATATTGATATATGGGAAATAAAAACTAAAAAGGGACTCATAATTTGAGGCCTATTCACAAGCCTAATATACTTTTATGTCTAAGGTTTTGAGTATTTGGGTATGTAATGGTATTCATTTAGGGTTGTGTCATAATTGAATATTTATACAAGTGTGTGAAAGTTGTTCTCAAATACTCCATATAAATTTATAATTTTTTCTCTCTCCATTGAACCAAGCACAATCTTCATACTAATAGGTGATAATAACTAGTATGGATGTATCTAGCATGGACATTTTGGTAAATAATTTGTTTTATAATTACACTAGCTAATAGTGATTTTGGATCTCCTTTTATTCATATATATATATATATATATATATATATATATGAATAAAAGGAGAGTCAAAACCACTATTAGCTAGTGTAATTATATATATATATATATATATATATATATATATATATATATATATATATATATATATATATATATATATATATATATATATATATGTAAGATCCAATGCACTCAAAAAGAGAGATCAATAAAGCCCAAAGAAAATCAAAAGAGGATCAAAGTCTCACATGATGAAATAAAGTCAATGTACCATACATCATGCTCAAAAATGGAGGAAGAGAAGAGAAATAACCTAGAGGTATTTATATCGAGGCTATGGATGTTTGGCTAGAAGTATAATAGTGCCTAAGCTTCCATGATTTATGGATTTTCAAAAGAAACAAATTAAAACTTATAGCTACTCCAAATATTTGTAAAAACTCTCACAACAAGGGTTAAATGACATCAATTTAGCACACACAAATTGATGGGTGTGAAGTCAATTATGTTTTATGATGTATTTTAGAGTCTCTTTCATATCTCTAATTTAAGTATTTTTTCTATGGCATGGTTCATGCTTGATTTGAAATTGCTAGCCAAAGTTTTGAGTTCTTGAATACTCACAAGTATTCCCCCTGTAAGTCACCATTTTTTGTACCCAATTATCCCCCTATTATTTAAAAATAATAATGGGGACCCACTTTATTTTTAATTTGGCCCTTTTTTTTAGTCTTTTACTTCATTCTATGGAAGTTTTACAAATTGATCCTTAATCTCAACACCCAAAAGTACAAATAATAGTGTTTTATATTTTAGACTAACTTATTAATATATTTTATAAGTTTTGTACTTATGCATGTTTTCTAATTCATGTGCACTTTAAAGGACATGTAAATTCATAATTTATTAGGTTCAAAATTTCTTCATTGGGTATTTTAGTCATAACTTCTTTGTCATTATTTGTTCATTGGAAAAACTATTTGGTTCTTGTTCATCAAAAAATTTGTTTAGAATAATCTTTGTAGGCTTTTGTGTTCATAGATTTTTTTTGGGACTTGTTAATTATACATTTTTTGGGTAATTTTGTTTGAGTTTCCCTTCTTCACAATTGGTTTTATTTGGAACTCCATTAGGATTCATTCATCGGATAAACTATTCGACATTTTATTCATCAAACATTTTGTTCAAGGTTTGTGTTCAGAGCCTTTGATTTATGAGAGTTAGTTGGCTCAGTCCCAACACAAAACCCAAACATAAACTACCTAAATCCCACTAAACTTATCCAACAAAATGGAACTACTTCACACCACTTTTCAAAAAAATTCTAAAGACATGGTTTCCCTACCAAATAATCTAGTAAGGTTTGAATTATGCAAGTAAATCAAGTTTATGAACTTTGGGCATTAAAATCACATGAAATGGAATTGAATTAAAAATATATATTAATAAATTTATACTATTGACATGTTCATTGATCACAATAAAATTTTGAGCTCAATTGTTACTCTGTGAACAAGCCCTAGCACCTACGCATCAACTATAAAAATGTGACCAAAAGAAATAAGTTTTTAAAATATAGGAAACTAAATTTGAGTAAACTAGACTAGAAAAAATGGATTCATCATCCTAAGTGTTTAGAGGAGTACTACTGCCATCTCAATTTCCATTAAAGATTCTACTGAGTATACAGACACTGTGTTTTAATATATGACCTTCAATGATCGATATGCCAAGTATTCATAACTATGGGATGTCACTGATGCTATTGACACTTTTTCCCTTAAAAAATATCTATCACCAACATAGATCCAATTAGTGATAGACCTAATATTTCTCTCAAAATACAAGAATTACACTTCATAGTATCTAAATTTGAGGTTATGCCATGTATCAACTTATTATGAGACTTTTTTTTTGCCGACAAGGTGATAGATGATGTTTTCTTACCTCACATGGATCACAAGATAGTAATGGATTATATTTCAAGTGATAATTTCCAAAGGTATTTATCTTTTCCAATTCCAAATTCTATATTTAACATGAATATGGTAGTAGTATGGAATAAGATCGATTTGATTGATAAAACTCTGAGTGGATGGCTTCTTCCTAGGGAGTCTATTTTCATGAAGGTAAAATACCCTATGCCCATCAGCAAATTCAAAATGTTGGTTCATGTCAAGATGGTCATTTTGAATAAGCTATATGGCCTCCCATGCATCCATTTTCTCCACCTAGATTGGGTACCACTTCTATATATTTTGATGACCTCCAACGTGACTTTTGCCTTGGATAATATTATTAGTGTTAGGCTAAGGGAATAAATTATACATAAAGGTAAATGGTCTAGTTCAATAGGACATTTTTATATGATATTGTATTTCCTTGATGTAGTAATAGGAATTGTATATAGGGACTATGGGTCACTTTGGACCCCAGTTTTAGACTACATAAAGAATCGCATCTATGATTACTATTCATTCATACACATATATTATTATACCAAGCATATCACTTGAATTGTACAAGACATATATCCTTAATTATGGCAAACTATCCGTGAGGCCACATTACCCAAGATATCTAGGAGTATAGTAGACACATTGTCTCTCTAAGGTGATTATTGGATAAACCTATATTATGTGATGATTATGGTTATTGGTAATAAGTTTAACCCCTTACACCTCCCTAATTATATGTCTGATAAGGTCGTAGAGCAAGATATTGCATTCTAGCTTTCGTTGAGTGTATAAGAAGATCTAAAAAAGAAAAATAAAAGCAAGTTATATGGATCCCATATGGTAATAGGTTGGATGTGCTACATAATTTGAAAACATTTTGGGGAGGTTGGAAAAAAAAGGAAGAATTATGTATTGGCCACCCTACCTTATAGAGATTGGGACCCTCATGGTCAAATTTATAAACATGTCCAAGGCATTGGTATTTCATACCATCATGTTCTTTATGACCATGATTTCTTATTCTTGAATACAAAAGATGCACCAAATTCATGGAAAGGGCATAAATTATTGGGCTTTAGAAGGAAAATTTGAAGATAATTCAAGGATAACCTTCAATTTTGGTTCAAGAGATGCACACAAGGCTTCCACCCCATGGAGGATGGACTACTTTAGACTTTTGGGTTAATAGAAAAACACAACCAATAGAGGAACAAGGAGAGCCTTCTCAATAATTTCCCCAAATATTGAAGGATATTAAGATAAATCTTGGTGTGACTAAAACTAAGCATTGAGGAGCTCAAGAGGATTCAATTTTCTTGGATTCCTCTAATTCATAAAGATAAGATCACCTAGATACATCACTAGTGTAAGAATCATTAGGTAAAGATGTTGTTACTACTTCAATTTAGTGAGCCTCCTCCCTATCTAAGAAATATACAATCTGATAAAAGAAGAAGTCAAGGGATCCTCCCCTCTCGACCAACCCAACTAATGATAAACTATCAAAAGGCACATCTTTAGTTTAACAAAAAACACCAGTAGAATAATAAATGGATAAAGTGTGGGAATTTTAAAGAGTAAAGGCATTAAGTCTCATAGATGACAAAGGGAAATCACCTATGAATTATGGATAATTGGGTAAGGAGTCTCAACCTTCAGTTCCTTCTTCTCAAATTTCCTCTTTTATTCCCCTTTTTCAGTAAGTTCATTTGATTTAATTCCTCTTAGTGTTATCATACAAACACCTATGGTCACTCCAAAAATTGAGGATGTCTCCTTTACCCTTATGTTTTCTATTTCTCCATAATTCCAACCACATATATTATTTCCACCACTATGGAAATTCCCTCTAACACTACCTTAATCTAACCTAAAACCAAAAGGACAGATTCTAAGAAGGTTAAAGGGGCATTAGAAAGTTCCCAATTTCAAGTATCATATACTCAAATAAAATTTTCAAACCCATATACCATCTCCTCCCAAGATACTATTGTAACATCCTTGGGGAAGGATAAAATGGGAAAATAGGTGTAAACAATCCATCCACTACCCTAGGATGGGTGTGTGGATTGGTCTAAAATCATATGAACCTCCATTATTTATTTAATACCCAAAAGAACTTTAGAACAAACATCAAAAGAATAATTGGTTGATACTTCAACTGAGAACACATAACCAATAAATCCATCATAATTAGTCATCCCTCTATGAGCAGCTAATCTCATATCAAAGGCTTCTCAAAAGCTAAAATTAAAAACCACATAGTTTCCTTTGATAAGCTCCATGTTTGATAAACCCTTAGGAAGCATTAGAAGGGTTAGAAAGAGGAAATTAGAGGATGAGTCTGTAAGGGAAATAATTTTTGAATAAATACAAGAAGTCTTTACCTTTTCCAAATGGAAGAACAACAAGTTCAGTTAGTCCTCGTATATAGAGGAGTTTAAGTCCCTTGATAAAACTCATAAGGATGTTTTTATGTCATTATATGAAGGGATGGAAATGGCTAGTTAGGATATTGATCAAGAGTTAGAACAATTAAAAGATAAATAATAAATGGTCCATATCCCTCAATAAATTGAGATCAACGTTCAGTACACTGCATCAAAGCTATACAATGCTCTAAAAGTAATAGATGCAATAAGGTCATAATTGGCTCCTCATATAACTGAGACTCATAAATTGTTTAATTATTTGAATTAAGATGAAATAAACTAAATTTACTTATTATTTATACTACCAATAAGGCTTATATCCATCTTGATTTAATGACACCATTGGAGGCTTCAAATACCCTCAACTTGGTGTTAATTAGAACCCAAGAAACTAGAGAGTGGATCACAATAGCTGGGGTAGTAATACAAAAGTATAAAGAACATGAAACTCTCATTTTGAAAATCCTAGAAGAATTAAAACTATCAAAGGCAAGAGACTTAATCAACAAACTTATTAATAGCATCAATTTTGACCAACTCCTTTAGCAAGCATTCAAGAACTTAAAATAGATCTTTCAGGGATTAACGCTTCAAGAAATTGAGGTTGAGTTGAGTTTTGATAGCAAGAAGGTGATGGAAGTATAAATTTTCAAGATAAACTTCTAGAACACAATGGTAGAGCATATCAAGCTCCTCAAATAGGTAAATAGGGTGCATAGACCCTCATTACTCAATATGGACATTATTAGATAGTAGCATGATATAGGACATAATTGTTATCTTAATTTGGAATCAAAGAACAAGACTAACATTATGACTTCCAGTTCATCACCACTATTTACTACAACAACTCCAATAATTAGCAGTGCCATATAAACACTTGTCTAGCCTTAGATCAAAGGCTAATTTTTTGTTATTCAATACAAGGGAATTAATTTTGTACTTGTAGTTTTCTTATGTTAGAATTTGAATATGTAAGTTACTTGAATTATTCATAAGCATGCACATGTTGCATCACATTATAGAGGCTAACTTTATTTTGACAATTATAAGTTAAATATGAGCATATATACATACAGTTTTGAAACTAGAATCAGAATTGACGTTCTGAGTATGTAGTGTAATTCCAAGTTTTCATGCACTTAGAGGATGAGGTGACCCCTCCCCATATATATATATATATATATATATATATATATATATATATATATCACACATCTAAAACACTCATTTTCAAGGGTTGAAAAAAATCAATAAAGGAAGAAGTCAAATTTTGATTCTCATGCAATAGTGTTGGTGTATTTTCTTTCCAAAATTCTATGTAATCAAGTTTTATCTTTTCTTGGTTGTTTGATTCAATAATTCTAAGTATGCAATAGCTATGAATAATTTATTTTTTTATAATTAATATGTTGATTTTATATGTGTAATGGCTATTGAAGAGTTAGCAATTATTATTGATTATATTCAAGTAGTTTGGCTATCTCATCTTTCTAAGTGTGTAGAAGTGTTTCATCTAATATAGTCTTATGTGTGTGTGTAGTATCTACCTTAGATACCTCCCTAATCTGATTTATAATATTCTAAGTATGAGTGTGCAAAAGCTACCCTAAAATGAGTAGCCTTTGACTAATATCTTTGAGTTTCCTATATCGACTATCCTAGACTACTTGATTATGTTTGTATGTGTGTTGAGTAGCTGCTAACAGCAAACATCAGTTTTAAAAACACTTTTCCACAAATAATCTAACCCAAAAGTCAATTATTGAAGTTATATATCCCTCTTTTATGCTTTACCCTTTCCCTTTTTTGGAGTTTATTTCTAAGATCTGCCCACTTTAAACTAGTATCCACCCATCCACCAACTCACCTAGTTTTAAATTTATTTTAGATATCATTCATCTATACATAGTCTTGGTGAATAACCTATGTTCTCTCCCTACTATTACACCACTTGGTTATTAAACCATATACTTGAAAATTGTGCCATAAAGTGGGGTTTATCTCCATTACCTCTAAAAAATTAGAGGCTACCTCATTACAATTTGGTGTACATAAAAGCTGCATCAACAATAATGAACTTGGTACACTCCTTGAATGCATCCCTAAAAATTTGCTTGATGAATGGGGATTTAATATCATGAACACGCTCCCTAAAAATTCATTGAATAAACCAATTTAGGCACCTATATCTTTCATGAAAAAGATGATACCCACTATGGGGCTGTTAAGGGTTTCTATGAGTTTGACTTACATGACTATGGGAAAATTACAGGTTTAAATTTTTTTGTATAGTTTAAAAGGATTAATCCAAGCCAAATAGTATGCTTTATAAATAAGTAGACATTGCTAATTTTAAGGCTTTTACACTAGTAGAAAGGGTTCTTGATTACTCTTTTGATGAGTGGACAAAGGAATGTTATGGAATTGACTTATATAATCATGTGGAAGAATCAAATTCAAGCACCTATGGTATTCAAGACAAAGATACCAATATACCCAACCTAGAGGAACCTCAAGGGGAGCTTGATGATGAGATGTGGTAGAAGTACTTTGGAATCATTCAATATTTTAAATCTATTAACAAATTTATTATTCCTAAAGTGCAAAACATGGACATAATAGAGGTTATAACAAATCAAGAATAGTTAGATATGTCAAAGTATGTTATTATATTTAGCTCCTTATATCTAGAGGACTTATTTAAGACATGGTAGAAACACTTTTATATTCTTGAAGAATTAAAAACATCTATCTTGCTAATATAGTTTAAGGAGTAACCTGAGGATACTTATGAGCTTGTAGTTTACATGTCTCCCCCTAAGTAGTCTAATCTTGATGAAGATTTTAGAATTCCTCAAGCTTTCCTAGAAGAGGTTTATTTTTTCAAAAGATCAGCCAAGATGGTAAAATGTATATAAGAACTAGATTGTGCCACTATGTATTTATGAGGTACTAGAGGCTTGTGTCAATACAAAGAGTGTTCTTGATATAATTGACCCATTGGAAAGCAAACAAACAAGATTATAAATCCAAGGAATAGAAAATAAATTGGTATTCATGACCAAGGAGTCATCCTTGAAGACTAACATGTCAAATAATCAGCCCACTAAACCAATTTTTACTCATTCCTATCAATCTCATAAAGACATACTTGTATGGGGTACAAGAGACTTCATAAGTTTCTCATTTGACCTAGGCTATGTGAAGGTCATTTTCACAACCTTTTATATAAGTAGGTAGTTAGTTTTTTATTTCTCCAAGTGTTATTAGCACAATGTTTCAACATCTTATTTGTGTCTTTCTCTTCCCTAAGTGTTGTAGAACACCTTTTGGTTATTCTCCTTTTTTTTTAACTTTTTGAAGGTGAATTTTTAGTTTTCTTAAGGTTGGTATAGTAGGATTTTTTAATCCTATTAAACTTCTCTTCACTCCATGCCCCCATAGACTTCCCAAGTAATTGGTCCCTTTTCTTTCTAAGTAAGAAACCCCTATATGTCTCTAGAAATGTTGATATTTTGGCCTCTAAGGCCAAAATATCAACCCCTATCATTTGAAACTTGACCATTGCATCATTTTTATCCCCAAAAAAAGGTATTGAGGTTATATGTTGTAGTCATGAGATGAGGGTGAACATGTTTTAGAGTCCATATGAGGTATAATCAACCCTTACTAAGGTCTATTTTTGGATATTTTATAATGAAAATGAAGTTAAAATTAGGTTTTAAGAGGTCTTAGGAGGCATATAAGGTCATAAATTCATTCATATATTATCCATAAGTTCATAGGAGGGTGTAAAAGAGGTTACAATGTCACATAATCTAGCCTATTCAAACCCATTATGAAGAAAATCCCACTTTGAATGTCTTAAAAGGCCACTATAACACTAAAATACACCCCATAATCTTTATAATCTATACAAATGAGGCCAATTGTATCTAATGTCTACTTTTCTCCCTCTTTGGCTTGTTTCATCCTTTATTCCTCTTCTATTGTGCAAAAATTTCTCTTAATGGCCCAAAATCATACTGTTCCAAGCATGGACATATAGGTTTTCTGGTCTTTAAAGCTTTTTTATATGGTTTATAGGCATATGAATGCATATTCATTACTAAAGATCATCAATCTCAGTCAAATAAGTAGAGGAACCTTCAAAAATTGAGATTTTCATGATAAAAGGCAAGATTTTGAGGGTTTTATTAAGGTGTAAGAAATTATATGGACATGTATAGGTCAGGGGAAGGTCATGAAATGTCAATAATACCATCTCATATCTATTTTAGGTCTTAGGTAAAGGTTTCATGTTTATAAAATCCAAAGCAAAGATAAAACCATTCCATCTCTCCTTTAAAATCACATACAAGTTATATCAAGATGTGTCAACTCTATTATACAGGTGCATAGTAGTGCATAAGCATTGAATTAGTAAGATGGGTTCCTAAATGACATGTTTCAGGTGTTGTAAGGAATTGATAGGGAGATAAATTTATGAACCATTGCCAAAATACCCAAACTCATTAGAAAAGAACCCATTTGAAGCACAATTTTGGGATAGATCTTCTCTCTCATACTTTATAGCTTAAGGTGGTTATTAGAAATGATGAAGGGGTCCCTTTATCACCTCATAAATATTTTTAAATATAAAGATAAGTTATGTAATTTGTGAATCATTTTTAATAAGGTATGTTACTCATAAACCCTACCAAACCCTAATTCATTGTGATATTTCTTTTGAGTACTAGGAGATGGTTCAAATTAAATGGATGAAGAAATAGATTAGAATGTTTTGAGTCAATATCAAAATGTTACTAAAGGGAGACAAAATTTAATATCTATCCTCTAAGTTCTAGCTCCAAGATAATAAAAGGGGATAAATGGTAGGTCTTTGAAGGATCCATGTTTTCTTTGCATTAACAAAGGTCTTCTCATGTAGAAATGCATTCACTATAGCCAGATAACCCCTCTCACCTTCCAAGGCCTTCTTAAGCACATTATAGACCATTTGATTCACTTAGTTATATAATTTTTATTTTCTCAAGTCTCAACCAGGGAATAAACACATAGGTTTATGACACAAAGGTAGGGTCTCCAAGCATTTAAAGCATGTTTCACACTTGGGATAATCCATTCAATGGACTAATTACCTCTTTAATATCCCCCTAAATCTTCCATGACAAGCAAATAAATACACTATCCTTATGAAAACTCCAAGGTTTCAAGTTTTTGAAGAGTTAAAGCCATGAATGATAATATGTAGGTCTGTAAGGTCATGGTGAAGACCTACAGTGATCTCAAGGTGACTATTAGTGAAAGAGAATGGAGAGATATAAATCAGAGGATTATATCCTTTCCATTAAACATTTCTTTCAAAAGAGGTCGATTTATTGAGTCCTCATATCCAAGGATGGTTAACACTTCAATTCAGGAAAAGGGCATAGGGTTGTAGAACATCAATGAATATCAACATATATGCATGCAAGGAAATAATGAAAAGTTGAAATGAGAATGAGTTTTTCTTTATGGATCTTAGGTCCAATATAGGGGATTATTTTCTAATAAAGTTAAAGACTATAAACATATAATGAGAGTGAACACTTTGAATACCTTAATTGATTGATCCCTCAAAATGAAGATTCATTCACAAGGTGCTCAACCTAAAAGTCTCTTGACCTATAATTAGAGCCAACCTAACTTTACAAGTCAAGACAAACTTGTAATAGGAGGTTATTAAAGATCCTATGAACATAAAATCCTAAGAAACATCAAAAATTTAGGGTTTTACATAAATTAAGTCATTTATGGGGTTTAAAATTATATTGATAAGACCATGCAAGTTTCCAATAAGTGTTTTTGTATTGGCCAATATAATTCAACATAGTTTTAGGTATTGGAGAAAATTCACAAAGTTTAATGCATGAACTTCTCAAAGGGTTTGATTTTGGAATAAGGTCCTAACATGTTGTAAATATAATTATACCTATCTATAGGTGTCTTTTCATTATAAATAATTACTAAATAAATATCTTTGATTCTTTATAATCATACCAAACTCAAAATGGTAAATAAAAAATGTTAAAATCTTTCCTTACTTGGAATGGGATGTAAAATATGGTTGTCATCTTCTCAAGGAGTATACTTCATCCTAAATAAAAAGAATTTTTTGAAGCCTAGTATTTGAGAGATGTATAGATTTCAATATATGAGATAGGGATAGAGAATCAAGCATGATCATATTCAAAATCAAAAATCAAAATAAGTAAAGATATCCTATGTTGTAAGTTATTAGCTCTTTGAGAGACATACTAGCTCTAAATGTTGATAGAAGGGTTATTAAGAAATTAATGTTTGTTAAGGATTAATATCTCCATGAATATGAAATTATATTAGAATGTTTAAGTGAATATCATCTATATCAAGGTATACTTTTGCATGAAAAATGAAAAATTTCACCTTTTTCATTACATGTGAGTTTGATAAGCTCAAGTTGAGTATGATAATCAAGTTATTAGGAAGGTTGAAGTGTTTTCAGTGATGATAATGGTGGTAACAAGATATAAAATTATAAACTCATTAATATCAAGCCTCACCCAACATCTTCATATCTCCTCCAAGAGTCAAACAAACCAAAATGGTGATGAAAGTCTCATGAACATGCACTCAGTGGATGATGTGTAAAGGCCAACCCATATAAATAAGTTTCATAAAAGTATTTGATACTAAAACTGATAATTATGATTTAAGGAGGTTGATAAACACACTTTAGGAGATTTAATAACATGATTGGACCTTTTTTGATGGTGTCAATGAGGTTGAATTACAAGGATATAGAATGGAAAAGTGACTCAACTGGACTGAGTCAAGTCAAAGACATGAATAGGCCCTCTTAGCTCATTAGGTGGTAAAATTGCATGATGGATCCAATGAACCATTCCCCAAATAATTCTTAAGTGTTACAATGCCATATTGTACTCCTAAACTCATATGGATACAATGAAACAAGAAAAATACACCTACAAATCCCTTTACAAGCCTTAATAATGGACTGTAAAGGTCATGAGGAGGACCAAAAATGAGTTGACTAGACCAATTCACATGACCCAATGTATTTGAAAGAGAAAAGAGACATTTATAAAAGTATCAAAAAAATTTATGAGAGTCTCCATGAGTTTTAAGTGAGAAAATGCAAGAAAAAGGTGTAAAAGAAGTAAGGAGTTCTAAAACCCTCCTTAAACCCTACAAGGAAGGAAATAATTTTCAAGACAAAATGTTGATTCAAGACATAAGGAGGAGTATTTCCATGGATTAATATAAGTCTTAAAAAATTCATGGAGTTGTTTTAGACCAAAAATAGGAATTTTAGTGGCCTTTTATACCTGAGTATTCACCTTAACTGCACACTTACAATAGGAAAACATGATAATCCCACTTTCATTTTGTGTGAACTCAGAGGAGGATTTTCATGGTACAAGATGGTGGTGAGGGTAGGTGAAATAGGTCTCATAGGAATTATTAAAAAAAAATTAAGTGAAGATAATCCTCCATCTTTATGAATCATTTTTAAGAAGGTAGAGAATGGTTATCAACATGTAGAATTGGAATGATTCAAAGATCAGAACTTAGTCCACCTAAAGTATCGCCTCATATGGATCTTGGATAACTTGGAGGTTATTCATAGGAATGTGATATAGATGTTAGAAAAGAGGATCAAATTGTAGAGGATATGAACCATATTTAATAGGGTCAGATCATAAACCCTCATTAAACCCCAAAACCAATTATTGAGATTTTGGTTATGTTCCAAGCATGAATAAAATCCATGAATGCACTTGTAAATACCATTTTGGGGTAAATAGGCCTAATTCATGGCCATTATGTGAGGCAAAATTAGTTATTTTTAGACTAAGGGTAGATGCACAAAGTTGGGAGACAAAAAACATGACACAATGAAAAATACAAAGCATTTTATATAAAAGGAGTACACCCTTTTCAAAAGGCATACACCCTTTTTTTTAAAAACCAATGCATAACAGGAAAGGGTCGATCTCAACCTTAAATGTTATACACCCTTTCTAAATGGTGTACACCCTTTGTACTCCAAATTTTTTTACCATGTTTTGTGTTTTACATTTTATATTATTATACTTTAAATTTATTTTACTAAATATAATAAATTAGGGCCACTTAGCATCTTCTAAAATTGATTATAGAGTTGTAGGAGTTACCATTTAGAAGTTAGTTTTTCAAATTTAATTCTATTTAATACTTTTTTTAAAAAAAATTAGTATCAGAAGATAGAATGATAAACAAGGTTTCAAATCATGTTACATATGTAATATATCTCTACCATTGAGGATTACATGTTTGTTTTACCTAATTAAGTATTGCTTATCTACTTTATCTACTTGAGTATGCTCTACCTAATTAAATAACCAAGCCATAGCTTGATCTAAATGATTATTCCCTACCTAAATACACAATCCATACCTTGATATTTACTATTCCCTACTGGTGTCAAATTAAGAGCTCCACTTACTCAACCTGGTCTACTTTAAGGTCCTCTAGAAACTTGCTTGTAATTAAGTCTCTTCCTAACCATAAATAATATACTGGTATATCATAAAAGGTCCTTTGAGTATTGGTATTGAAATAATAATGACCTTATTATTTAGTATTATCTATTGACTTCTTACCCTTTGTATGCAGATCAAAAGACACTTTTAATGACTTAAAATAGTGTAATCTGTCCCAAGATAGTAATCTAGCATCAATCAAAACCCTTCTTTGAATCCAAAAGCACTCAATTGTACTTCCTCACTTATTTTAACAATGTTATGATGGTTTCAACAATTATTTGACTCAATATTCTTATTGCATGAAGAACTTCAACTCAAAACTCAGATGAAAACAACTCTACCCTTTATAGGCCTATTAGGCCAAATTCTACCTCTTAAGGACTTGATATAGAGATGTATACAACTACCTTATTTTTTTGAATCATTTAATTCAAAAACTCAATGAAAATATCAAGATAATGATACAAGACTCATAGGTGTCTTTACACAAGCTCAAAATACCAATTGTATCACCAAAGTGCCCAAAAAGTTGACTAAGTCCCAAGCACTATTACAGTATTATGTATAGGCATGTTTGGTCTTCAAAATTTATTATTAATCTAAGATCATCAAAGGATTATTAAAAATATTTATTAAGTTTTTTGGAGACTATCTTTAAGGATAAAAAACCAATTTCCTTTATTGATTTCTTAAGAATTAGAATTCAATGGAAACTCTACTCTTTAGGTCCAAATGGCCTAATATGCTTACTTGGAAGTATATTGACTTGGATTAGCTATAAAATGATTTGAATCACATTACTTGTAATTATTATATAGTTTTTTCATAATAACATTAGACCTTCAAAAAAGGTTGATACTCAATCAACAAAGTTGGAGATGAATTATACTTGGAGTTTGTTATCTTTGCCTTGGAATATTTTTAACAACCTTGTTCTCAACATATAAAATGAAATTTAATTAATGGTTCTATCAATATGCATAAATTAATATCTTGCATCATGAAACCTATAACATAGATATATTAATGATACAATCATTCATACATTACATCTACCACAAACATGGTACTACATGTAGGTATTTGGTCACTCATACGTGACATCTTCCTATGGTTATGATATGGTCATTCATATTACAAATGAATTAATATAATAACCCTAGTGCACTCCATTTCCACCTAAACCATTATCCCCAAACCCCAAACCCATAACCCTAAACATTAAACCTTAAACCCTAAACATTGAAACCTAAATCCTAAACCCCAAACCATAAACCATAAACCTTGAAACATTAATCCTAATAAATTATCCTTAAACCAAAGAAATAATCCATAAACCCTAAACAATAGACCCTAAACATTAAATCTTATACTTTATACCCTAGAACCAAAAACCTAAAACCTAAATGTAAGCCCTTAACCCTAAACTCCAAGCCATAAACCTAAAATCCTAAATCCTAAAACCTAAATTTAAGCCCTTAAACCTAAACTCCAATCCTAAAACCATAATTCATAAACCTTAAACATTAACTCCTAAATTGAAAATTCTAAGCCCAAATATAAAATAAAAAACCCAAAACCTTAAACACTAAACCTAAATCCCTAAGCCCTAAACCCTTAACCTTAAACCCTAAACCTAAAACCCCAAACCCCAAACCATAAACACTAATCCCCAAATATTAAACCCTAATCCCTAATCCATAAACACTAAATCCCAAACCCTCAATACTAAACACTAAGTTACAAACCCCAAACCCTCAACCAAAATTCCAATACTAAAACTCTAAACCTTACACCATAAACCCTAAGTGTGAAACATAAATCCAAAATCCTAACCCCAAACACTAAGCCCCAAACCCTAAAAGCTAAACTCTTGGTTCCTTGAGGCACAAACCATAAATCCTATACCTTTAAGCATAAAATATAAATTATAATCCCTAAATCCTAATTTGTAATCCATAACACTAAAACTTGAACCCTAAATGTTAATCACTATACACTAAACCCTAAGTCATGAATCTTAAACCATAAACCTTGAACCCTAAATTTATAAATCCTAAACCTCTAGCCATAAACCATAATCTTTAGTTATCACCTCTATAGATAAAGGAGAGGGGGCATTGGATAAGCCATATTTTAAAAAGATAAGGTTTATTCTAACTTATATGAAGAAATAAGTGACTAGGGACATTCGTGTAAAAGGCTTGAAGGTGGATTCAAGATGAATTCCTAAATAATTTATGGGTTTTTAATTAATGGGTCTATCAATATGCATAAATGGCTATCCTATAGCATTCAACCTATATCATACATATAATAATGATACATTCATTCATACATTACATCCACCCCATACCTAGTACTACGTGTAGGTATGTTGTCACTCATACATGAAGTATTCCTATATTTATGATACAATCACTCATACTAGACACAAATATAGCTAATCACCCTAGTACATTCCATTTACACCTAAACCATTAACCCTAAAACCTAAATTCCAAACCCTAAACACCATAAACCTTGAAGTAAAAAGCCTAAATGTAAACCCTAAACACCATAAACCTTCAACACATAACCCTAATACATTATCCTTAAACCCAAAATAATAATACCTAAACCCAAATACATAGACTCTAAACCTATAACCTTAAAACCTTAAACCCTATACTTTATACCCTATAACCTAAGCCCTAAAACCTAGAATTTAAGCCCTTAACCCTAAATCCCAAACCATAGGTGTAAAATCCTAAAAACTAAACCATTAAAAATTAACCCTATACCATTAATATTAAACACTAAACCTTAAACACAAAATTCAAAATCATGAACCTTAAACCCTAAACACTAAACCCAAAACCTTAACCATAAAACCCAAAACCTTGACCCCTAAAATCTTAACACTAAACCCTAATCTTGAAACCCTAAGCACTAGACCCTAAACCTTGAAATTTTAACCCTAAACCACAAACCCAAAACCATGAAACCTTAAACCCAAAACCATAGACCTTAAATCCTAAAACTAGATAAACCCTAAACATTAAAACCTAAATGCTACAACCCAAACACTAAACTATAAACTTTTAATCCTAAACCCTTAACCTAAAACTCTGAAAATGAAACCTAAATGACAAATACTAAACATACATTATGAAGACCACACCACATAGGAATTATGCAAACATTGGTAGTTCATCTCAACCCCCTATCCACTTTCCTATCATAATTCCTACACAAATGCCATGATTTTAATACAAGGAGAAAACATGCCATAACAAAGTTAGTGGCATAAATGCTAATAATTTATACTCATGATCCACATCATTATTTGAGAATAAATCACAAACATGAGAAGATCCAAAGTGCTCTATCCCTTTTGCTTAATGATTTAGAAATAATTGTGTCTATAAGAAGGATTCCACCTCATACGAAGCAAGCACAAAGAGTTAATTTTTGATCTATCATCATTTTTTATCATCCCTGATCAGTTAAAATGAATTTTCACCATGCAAGTTCAAATAGGATATTATCCTATTTCCACCATGTAAATCATTTAACAATCTCCCTAGAGTAATATATCATGACCCTAGCTAATATATTAGAGATGAATGAGAATAATCACCATAGTACACTCTAATTAGAGCAAAACGAATTGAAACACCATTCAAGATTCATATAAAAAAGATGTTGTTTAGTATAAAACAAATTTATAGTGACTATTGGGTTGGAACACACTTTACTAGATGAGGGAGTGACTAGGGATGATGAAGGATTTACTAGGTATGATTAGGGACAATGAGGGAATTTTTAGGGATAATAATGGATGAGGATAGATAAGGAGGGTGATTATGGATGATTAAGGATGATGAGGGTTGATGAGGGAGTGATTAGGTATGATTAGGGACAATGAAATATGATGAATAATTGATTAGGGATGATAATAAATGATTATGTTTAATGACAAAGTTATTAGGGATGATGAGGGATTATGAGAGTGTAGCTAGGGATGATGAGGAATGATGAGAGACTGATTATGTATTATTATGTTTTATGAGGATTGATTAGGGATTATTTAAGGATGATCAATGATAATGAGGGATGATGAGGGTTTATGACGGAGTGATTAGCGATAATAAAGATGATGATAGCCAATGAGGGAGTTTTCAGGGATAATGAGGAACAATGAAAGCCAGTGAGGGAATGAATAGGGATGATAAATGAGTATGAGGGTTGATGAGGGAGTTATTATGGATGATGAGGGTCCATCAAGGATTGTCCTATGTGAATTTGGAGTGCTATAATATGACTTCATTTTACATGACTTTGAAATAATGCATGAGATTGGAATTGAAGAATGCATGGATTGACCATCTATTTGACATTTGTTTTAGAGTGCATGGTATATTTTTTGAATGAATTTGAATGGTTTTTTGATTTATTATATTTCAAATTGAGTATATTAGGGTGATTAGCTACATTCATGTCTATTATAAGTTATTATATCATGACTATAGGTAGATGTCATGTATGAGTGAATGCATACATATATGTAATAGGTATGTTATAGATTTCATGTATGAGTGAGTGTATCATGACTATATGTATGTTACAAGTTACATGATACAGGTTAGTTATTTATGCATATTGATAGACCTATTGATTGAAAAACCCATAAATTATTAAGAATCCACCTTCAAACTCAGGTATTCAATTGAATAGGGCATACTCAAGTAGGTAAAGTAGGTATGGCATATTCAATTAGGTAAAATATGGGGCATAATTAATGGTATAGATCTATTACATATGTAACATGATTTGTAACCTTGTTTCTCATTCTATATTTTGATCATGAAATTCTAAAAACTAAGTATTGATTGGAATGGAATTTGAAAAACTAACTTCTAAATGGTAACTCTTATAGCATTGTAATAAACTTTAGAAGATGTTGGATGGCCCTAATTTTTCATATTTAGTAAAATAAATTTCAATGTATAATTATACTTAACATTTATTTTAATAAATATATAATTGAAATATATCCTTAAAAACACCAAAAATTCCAAAACAATTTCATTCCAAAGTGCTTAACAACTACCTATAATTGTAATACACACACACACACACACACACACACACACACACACACACACACACACACACATGTCTTTACAAAGGGAGTAATTCCTTTGCAAATGGCATATGTCTTTTGGATAGGGTATACAATTAGCATGAATGGAGGAGAGATAGGATAATTTATGTTTCATAAAGGTCAAATGAGCCATATTATTTTATTTATAAATACCATAAGAGAAATGGTTAACCAAATTCAACATGTGCATGCCTCTTCAAGGGTTAGTCACACCTAAGTCATCTCCCACTTCTCCACTCCCACACCATTTTCTCCATGAGGTCTCCATCATTATAGGTATGCAGCATTGAGAGGATCATTTTAGCATGAAATTTTAATTATTCTCTTCATGAATATGTAGATGGTAAGTTTTGATAGCTACATTCAGGTAGACTAGTAGCGATTTTTGGTATTTTTCTCATAAAGGGGGTTGAAAATGCCTATTATGATATCCCTCTTTTAGCTATGACCAGACTCTACCCACATGTAATGCTAGCTTTTCAATCCTTTTGATCAGTAAAAGACTAAAATTTACCTTCCTTATATTAACATATTTTCATGACTCTCATGCTTAGTTAATCTAAAATTGTGATAGAAGTTGTTCTTTCCCTTGTATGTCCTTTGTTTTTACCTTGTTATCAGTAAGTTGAATTTATACAGGTTGTATGTTGTGTTGAAATTGTCTAAACTACTTAATTATTATAGAAACTAACCGATTATGTCTAATCTAAGACCTTTTACTTACCTCTCAATGTCCTATGCATATAATCACAACCCTCATATGAAATAATGATGCATGAACAACCCATTTTGAGGAAAGTGTAAGAGATTTTTAGTTAATATTGAATCATATAATGATGTTAATAAGTTGGTTTATGGATCAAAAAAACATTAGTGCATCACCTTCCTTATATTTATGTTTATTTTATGTCCTCTTTCTCCCTTTTACTAAAAAATTATAGTAGTTTAGTGTTATTTTTATGGAATTCACCAAGGGAACCATCCCTTTCTAGATTTTCACTCCAATCATAGGTCACCCATAGCCTTGGAGTGATCCCTTTGTATCAATTAGATAAGAAGGATTAAAAAACCTCCTCAAAGGATGAAATCCAAGTTGATAACAATAATATGTGACCACTTGGATGATGTTGGGTTCTACTTCACCTTCACTTTGGTGCATTAAGATCTGGGTCATGGATAGTCACTCCTAAAATGTTAAAACCCTAGCTTTCCATCTTTAATGTGACATTGGAGGAAAATGAATTAATGGGAACCAGGTATTGAGTTAAACCTAATTAAACCACTATCAAAGGACACTGCCTAAATAGCTAACACTATAAATAGGACCTCAGACTAATTTAGTTCTCCTCTATGTGTCAGATTGTGTGTGAATCATATAATGTGTGCAAAGCAGTGCAATAATGACCTAGCTTGTAACTTGGTAAACCAATCTCTTGGGTTTATCATTTAATAATTTAGACCTATATATGTGTTTTACCTATATCTAGTATGGAAATAGGTAAGCTTTGATCAATTTAATGATTTATAGAGTGATTTTGATTTGTGCCTTGGTCTTTTTAGTCTTTTTATAGGTGTTATTAAGGTGTTGTCAAGTGAGGAATGAAAGAGGGTTGATATTGTATTTATATCAATCCTTTTGTAGTAATAAATTTAATTAAATTACTTAGGCCAACCATTAGGATATGTTTCATTTGCAAAATGGATGGCTTTAGGCCAATAAATACTTGAATCAAGACAAAATAGTAGCATTGATGCTACTGTCTACCCTGGATGTTAGTGTCCAGGGAGTAGGATAACATGTACAAGTTAAAAACTTACAAATATGGAATATAAATACATTTTAAGAATTTTTGGCAAGATAAAAGGCCTAGGTCATCAATATAATATTGGTTAGACTAAAATATAGGCTAAGAGGAACAAAGATAGGGCAAATGAAAGACTTGCAGAAGTAGGAAAGGTATAAAACTTAGAGGAACAACCAAGGTCTGAGTTTTCCAAGTGTATAAGATTTAAGTGATATATATTCACAAAATATCATCTATAGTTTCATATCTTTAGGCATTTTGATAATGAATTTGTTTACAACATCATGACCTAAATAAGGTCCTCCAACTAATATTAAAAGTAAAAAATACATAGAATTGTAAGCTTGTCACATCCAAGGAATAACAACATGAATAATTTCCTTATATTAATACATTTTTTAGAGATATTGATTCCATAATAAGTCCTTAAACTACTACTATTCCTATGTCTACACCTTTGACTACACGTGATGTGCACCCAAATTATGGGGGAACATGATGTTTTCCTCATATTATTATGACTATCCCTACACATCAAAATATCATATCTTTTATATACATCATATTTTAAACTTTATCATTTACTAACATTTTCTCTCTGATAAGAACATATTGAGTCTTAATCTCTCTAAGTGCATGCCTTAAATGGTGCACTGGGAAAGGGATTGGTAGACCTTTAGTGCTTTTCAATATTTTGATCCCCTACACCATTACCTAGAACCACTTCAAGCAACTTTTATCCAATTCCCTAAACAATAAAATACCACTTATACACTCTCCTAAAAAATTCACCATCCAAAATATCCCTTACCTAATAAAACACCCATTTTACTCATTTTTCCTAATACATCAACCCATTCAACCTTGTTGGGACTTAGTGCATGCTATGAAACTCCATCAGGCTAGCCCACCTAATTCAATGCCTAACAGCTCTATTTCCTTCCAAACATGGTTGACCCAACAAACCTTGTCTAATAAATTCCCATGAGGGTCTAGGTTCAATCATTAGCTATAAGAATCCCCTTAATTTCATTTCTAAATGGAAGATAATTCAATTATGCATAATTATAGCTCATGAATCTACTTATATTATGATTTGGATGTTTAATTACTTATAGTTTTTTCCTTGGAGTAGTAGCACTTATCTTATGTAAGTCTTGGATGCATATGAGAGATCTTGTATCCTAGATTTGATCTATCCTTACCTCTTGTAAAGCACCATTGTCCAAGGGATAGATTGAGGCACAATGGGTTTACTTCAATAAGGTAATTATATTCCCATTCTTTCATATTTTGATAAGTAGATGTTGTATAATTAATGGATTGAATTTTATCTCTCCTTGCTCAAATTAATTATATATTATCTTGAATAGAATTATCTTTTCTTGTTTATTATCTTCCCCATTTTCCAATAAATTTAGTGAGCAGTAGATTAGTTTGTAGATTTATTTACAATAGTATCTTGTATGTTTATTTAGTATATTAGGTAATTTTCATTTATTGAATTTTAATACCTAGTTAGGGTTATTACATGATAACATTTTACTAGATACCTTAGGAACCTTTTCTTTGTTATTTGTGTAGTATGAGATACCTTAGTTAGGTTTAGCATAAACATAATTGGTCATGGTCTTGATATAACAAAGTATTGAAGTAGGTTATTAGTTTATTACTTTATTTGAGCTTGGATATTATTGTGTAGGATAAGTTATAGATATATCTTATTTCACTTGCATACATTTTGGTGAACCCAATGTGAATCTAAGCCTTGTAGATTAATAATTTTCATTTATAATCAATTTTATTGAGTATTTTTACCTAGTTTAGCACTCTATGTGTAGGTTTTCAAGATTTATTGATCCTATTAACCTAGTTTAGCTCTCTGTGTGTAAGTTTTAAAACTTTATCGATCCTATCAATCTATTTCAACTCTCCATGTGTAGGGTTTCAACTTCAAAAATCAATTTTTTCTTATACATTTAACATTTTTAGTCTCAACCAACTGGATCAGACTAATTGATCTAGTATTTTATTTGACTTTATGTATCTAATTGAATCAACTTATTTAAATCTATTCATTTTTACATTTTATTTTATCTTACTACATTGATATTAATGACATAGATTATTTTCCATTATTTATTATTTTTATTTACACTTGATCAAATGTCTTGATTATGTTAATAATATATCTTTTGGCTTCATGGGTTTAAACACTTGCTTGGATGACCTAGTTAAAATAACAATTAAGCTTCTTTAGGAAAAACCACTACATCAACCCAGTCAACTTTGCCATCTACCAGGTTCATTCTAACCAACTTAGTACTTTCACTTTGTCAAATTTTAATCAAATTGATTATCCTATCTTTTAGTTACATTTTAAATTTAGTACCATTTTTACCAACTTTTGATTTTATAAAATTCTACTTACATAGTCAACTAGATCATCTAGATTGATCTAATTTTTATCTATTTTCTACCCAAAAATGCAATTTAGCCTACTTGAATATGTTAATTTTGGATTATTTCTATAATAGATTGATTTGATCAACTTAACTTTGTTCTATTATATTTTCCCAACTTGATTAACCTATTTAATCTTATTTTGAATGTTTCACTTTCTAGCTCAAGCAAAGGAAATCAACCTAAATTTGATATTAATTAAAATCACTTTACTTTTTAGCTAACTATATATTTATTTTCTTTCAAAAAATTGTACCTTAACTTTTTTAATATTGATTTTCATTTTTATTTTTCACTTTGTTTGGCTTTTCTTAGAAACTATGTATCAACAATTTTAAAACTAATTGGATATTGTCATGAAGGGATACATGATAGTCTATTTATGATATTTTTATATCATTTATATATATCATGGTATGAGGGGCTTTCCCTAATACTCAAGCCATAGTATAGATTTAACCACAATATTTAATTTCCATATACCTCACAATGTTTTAGAGATGCCTAAGATTTCCCCTTATAGTGAAACTTAGGAATCCATCCATCCATTTATTGTTTGGTGCATTGGTTAGCAGTTAATATTGATAAGTTACTTATAGCTTACCCTTAAAACTAGGTTTAGTAGGATGTGGGAATGACACTTCCTCCATAGTTATTACTCTGACATATTGGGATCATGCTATCAAATGGACAACAAAGTATCTTTGGAAGTCTACATTATCAATCACAACCTTTAGTAGAACGTCTTAATCTTATTTTTGAATAATTACATACCATCTAAATTAAAATATTGTTACTCTTTGTTTGTTATTCTATTGTGTATTATAGATTTTACTATGCTAGAATTGATATAAATTCTATGTTGTGTGTTTTAACTAGATCAACCAACTCAACCTAGTTAGTAGTGTGCTTAAACTATATTTTATGTATTTAGAACTAAATTGCCTCAAATCAGGCCTTTAAATTTTTTACCAAACTATAAAACTCACTCAACCAGCGCAACCCAATTTATGTTCAGACTATATTATCACCTTGTTAATCCTATTATATCAACCATA
This sequence comes from Torreya grandis, assembly GCA_037957365.1. Classification (NCBI taxonomy): domain Eukaryota; kingdom Viridiplantae; phylum Streptophyta; class Pinopsida; order Cupressales; family Taxaceae; genus Torreya; species Torreya grandis. The sequence goes on along the minus strand of JARHVA010006156.1, from coordinate 348,557 downwards.
TTTACCTAGTTAATTTTTAAAAAAAAATCTATTTTCTTACATTCACAACTCAGTCAACTAGCTTGACCAAGTTTGTTCTTATATTATTCTATTTTTATGTTATTCCAACTACATCAACATGGTTGATTTTGTAACTTATAGTTGTCATAGTTTATCTCCAAATTATGTCATTCATTCCTATTTAAAAACCAACTACATTGAATGGTTGATTTTTTAATTTTGGCTAAATTAGTTCTATTAGCAACCCAATTTTAACCCTCTTGAATAAAACTATTCAAATCCACCTCAAACTTGGACTAACATGGGATTGACCTATAGGTTATGGGATACCTATAGTCTACATTAAACCTCTAGATTATGAGGCTCGATCCACTAATTTATCAACTTGAATTCTCCTCTTAAGACCTATTTTTATTGTGGTGAAAAGGGGAAAGATGAAAACTTAGAAAGAAACCTATACTAAGAGTGGTGATGCACCAATACTTGACTATCCTCTCTTGATTATTCCTTAGACACACTTATGAATCCAATGAAGGCTAACAATTTATCAGACTTATTAACATAATCCCAAGCATGAATATTTCATATGAAGGTCAAGTTTAAAGTCTACAAGTTGAAGGTTAAGGATATAGGTCTATAAAAGACACCACTAGCCCATCAACACTTCAAGAACATACTACCTATCAACACTTCATACAAATTATAGAGATTGATAATATGACATTAGGTGCATGAAAAGACATAAAAAATAAATTAAAACTCATACATTCTGAAAATCAACTATCACAATACACACTCACACTCATAAAAAATGTCTACAACTGTTCTTTTTTATTGATTCAAGGCACAGGGTATAATTTTAGCAAAGCTTTGCTATACCAAGACAATGGATGAGAAAAAAGAGATCAATGCCTCAATATATAGAATTTTCATGAGAGAAATAGAAGAATCTAGGCATAGGAAAGTCCATGAAGAGACCAAATTGGCCATATGGTAGTTACAGTAGTCACCATTACTCCTTCCATGCATTATTTGAGTGAATGTGTGCCTTAAATGGGCCATTTGAGGCATTGGTATCTAATTTTGGAAATATTTGACCTATAGATATCTCATGCACACCACCATTATTCAAATCCCTCTCTTTGCATTAGTTATAAACATTAAGAGTGGCTAAATGAACCTTTTTCCCATCAACACTAAGTGACTGTTTATGCTTGCATGTCAACCTTGATGAGAAAATTACCCAAAACCTTCACTATGCCCTTAAAAATGGGTTTTTATCACATTAATGGATAGTTACACATGTCCAACTATAGATCATTAACTTCATGATGCCACTCTATGCCCATTAGCACCTTATAATTATTGATTAAGTAGGCCTCGCCTGCAAGCTATTTATTCTTCTACATATCCACTATTTATATGACTAAAATAGTTCAACCAAACCTTAATACCATTTGATAAGTCCTGGAGTGATCATGTATTAATCTTCTGCATCAACACTTAGACCCTTCAAATATCCTTCATTTGCAAATTCATCTACCTTGCATGATTAAGTGTTTTAGTCTAGCCTCACAGAGTGGTTGATTAGGAGAAGTTAGTAAAGGCACTAACAAGTAAATTAGTGAACTGTTCCAGCTTTAGAGAGGTAGAATAAGCCTCAAACAAGTACTTCCCATGGTTTAAAATTCTTGACTAGGTCTTGTACCCCATTTTCTACTCAAAACCTTAAAAACTTATAGTTTATAGAAGTGTCTATATAGTATATATGCAATCAAATGTCATGGATATTGACTCATCTGAGTTGAAAACATGATCTACATGTTTTTCAAGTGGTTTTTACCTATGTAAAATCACTTCTCATCAAATCTCTCTAATCAAGTCCTTATTAGGGTTTTAGAGGAGTTTAAGAGTCATTAAGATTCTTAATGATGGTTTATAGAGGTTAGCACCCAAACATCTAAACCAATTACACTAAATGCATGTTGAAAATCCCATTAACCTCTCCTAAAGTGATTATTCTCCCACTCATAGTTTTCATATAGTTGTGAGCATTTGAAAATGTTCTTCAGGTGAGAAGCATGTCTCTTAGATAGCCTTTGGGTGTCTATAGACTAAAAGGACTAACCATGGGAATCCTCTTGGAACTCAAAGTTACCAAAAGGTTCATAAACATCATGATTATCTTCTCCATTAAGCTCTAAGGTACTCTTTCTTCTCAATTTTCTCTATGCTCCACCTTTTATTGGCACTACTAACATAGAGGTGCTAAACTAGTCTTTCTAAACACATGATTCCCATGTTTTGGCCCTAACCCTAGGTTTTTGAGGTACCTTTACATTTTTTTGAACCTAAAGATCACCTCAAATATTCCATGAACTATCAATGATGGCTTGATTAATCCATTTGACATCTTTTGAATGCACACAACTCTTAATCTCAACACCTAGGTCTATCTACTTGTAGAATCAATCATGGAAGTCCCTGTAGATGGATTTTAATGGACTATCTAGAGACTTTGTGACCCATTATATCTCCTTGACCTTAGGACACACATAAAAACTTTCCATTTATTTGTTTTTAGGCACAAATTAGCCTTCTCAAGTGTATTCTCTATAATTTGATCCCTTCCCATACTAACCAATAGGTCACTATGATGATAAAAAGATTTGAGGGGATATTGAAGACCATTTTATGATCAAATAACTCTATTTGGATGAAGTTTGGGTAAATATTCCACCATCGGGTACTATCTATGGTTTAGTAAGGATTTAAGATGTCCATCATCTTAATGATAGTTCATATAATATGGACATTGAAACTATAACTAATCACCATGAACTTATATTACATTGACCCATTCATATTCCCTTAATATCTTGAGATCCCATGTATAAGGTGTGTAGAGAGAGGAGTGTTGAAAGGTGACCCTCAAGCTTTGTGTTGGCTTATTTTAGCAAGTTAACTTCTTAAGGATCATTCATAAATCTCATCCCCTTAATGAATATCATTATTTTATGTATTTCAATTCCATAGGGGTACTCAAATTTTCTGAATATCCTTGAGCCTGAGCCTCTTTGTGATGGAGTGTACAAATACTTGAATGTGCACCTCGAGCTAGTTATGTTGGAACTTTATGACTCGAGCAATTTTTGAGACTATTCTAACATTTTGTTATGTTTCCCTTCACTTTAAAATACTCTATCAGGTTATAAAACATTCCATATATATTTCATTTCCATTAACCTTGCTTGGGAAGATCTAAGTATGCCTTAGAATGGTAGCAGGGCTTAAGACTAGGTTCAAGGTCTACCCCCTTTGGCTTACCCTCAATGGTATCTGATTAACATCCTAAATGTTTTCTTCCCTAAAGGATGTATAAGGATATTATCTACCACCTTTAAATTCCTTATAAATCCCTCATGAGGTCTAGCCTACCTATGAGCTCTTCAAACCACCAAATCACTTACCTAGCCTAGAAATTGATTGTCATTAGATAAGACTAGGGTTAAGACAAAATAGTGGGTATACCCACTAATTTTATAACCTAAAGGGAAGAATAGATACCTTCATCCACTCATAGTTACCATTTTTACTAAATTTGAAAGCTTGGTTACACCTACAGAGGACTCAAATAATAACTTTTTCATGATTAGTTGTAGGTTGCTTGCAAGTCTAAGTGATTGGTAGTATGAGGGGTTCTAAGAAAACCTATGTGTCTTATTTATTGAAATGATTATGTAATTAGGATGTGATCATATGAATTAAGCCTAGTGACACCCTTAAGTAATAGTTTGTCAACATCCTTTTCTTTTGCATACCTTCTCCTACTTAGGCTTAGGGTTTATGCCTAGTTAGGCCTATGTTACCCTCAAGTCTATATTTGGTGTCCTCTTTCCCATTAGATGGGATGATCATCAATATTTTCCCTCTTCTTTAGTTTTAATGTTTCCTATTTAGGTATAAATTTTAACTCTTATCCCATATAATATGTATATCTCAATGCACACCAATAGGGTTGGAGGCACTCATTTGCCTATTTAATCTATATATAAGGGTCTGTGAAATGAGTTTTTAAGAGATGAGGGTGTTTGAATCAATTTAAAACCTATTATGACTCTCTCTATCTCACACATTCTTACCCACCTCATTGGGATTATATTCCCCATGATCAAGGTGGTATACACATAGTAATCTTGAAGTTTCTTTCTCAGTAGGCTCAAATGGCTTCTTGTAGGTGATTATTTGCTTCCTTAATAGGTTATATGGCTATATATATCGATCATTATATTTTTTATGGTTATTTATGGTTAAAATGGGTATATAGGTATATTTAATATGGTTTAGTCTTGGAAAAATGGGTTTATGACTTGATGGTGATGATCATGGAGTGGTATGGGGGTTTTAACATGCAGTGCAAGGGTTAAACTACAGTGAAATGGAAATGAAGAAAACATGAGATTAAAAATATCTAAATAGGACATGAAATATAGTATGAAAACTTCTCAATACAACACATAAGAAACTTGGAGACCCTAATATGCATACTTATCAAAACATATCACTTTGGAGGTAGGAAAAAGTCATACGCAATCACAAAGTGAAACCTAAGACTCTCCAAAGAACCTTAAGATTGCATAGGAAACCTTGACTTATGCTAAAGTAACATTGGAAATATTTGGAGGAAAGAAGGTGGTTTCAAGGCCTATGGGGCCATCATGGAGGTTAAGAAACTTTCACATAAGTATATAATGATGACTTATCATGACTTTAACACTCCATGTTCTTGACTCTATTTAAAAGCTCTGAGGGTATCATTGAACAACACATAGTCCTTCCATGCAGTCAACCCTAGATGTATATTTATCCTTTCCTTGAAGACACCCTGAGAAGATAAGAGTTTATATAAACATCAACCTGGATGAAAGAGGTATAGGGAAGATTAAAACTCCCAATCAATCCTTCAATATTTTCAACTTTTAGGTGAGAGCACTTAGTATTCCACCTACCATCCAAATCTATCTATAGACTATATACCTTTTTAGTCTATATGTTTGTTAGTTACATGATATTAAATGTGTAGGACAAACATTGAAGGAGCCATGAGAAGTTATATTAATACCTAAGGAATAAATAATAACCATTGGTCTAGACAAACAAATCAGAATTCCATCAAAACCATTCTATTCTTTTGCCTTGTGAAAAAATAAATGAAGCTCAGACCCCTTAAGTTCTTAAGTAATGTTCATAGAGATCAAGGAACCAATCCTAAAACCAATTCCAATGAATGAAAGGTGGCCAAGTCTACTTCCTCTAGCCAAGAGCTCTCTCTCTCTCTCTCTCTCTCTCTCTCTCTCTCTCTCTCTCTCTCTCTCTCTCTCTCTCTCTCTCTCTCTCTCTCTCTCTCTCTCTCTCTCTCTCTCTCTCTCTCTCTCTCTCTCTCTCTCTCCACAAACTTGAAGTGCTCTCTAAGCCTACCAATGAGTGGTATGAGAAGATGTATTGGTTTTAAGATCTGAAACATTCAATTTTCTTCTACACATTCCATCATTGACTTCCCCCTATATATCCCTGAGTCCACTTGAGTGAGTCTATACTATATGGATCTATACCATTCAAAAAACCTATGATACATGTAACTTCCCTACATTTTCTTATGTTTTATACCTAAATACATTTTTAATGGGTATGATAGAGGGAAAATAAGATTCAAGTGATGTATTGAAGTATATTATATGAATTAGGGAAGTTGAAAAGGCATAATTTGGCACATGTGGGGCCCATTAGAGGTAATTAAGTGTTGAGCTTTATGGGAATGGGATTTAATAGTGTATGAAACACCTTATTTATGGATTAATTAATTCCATGAAATATATTTAATGAATGAATGGTGGTTTGGTGGCCCATCATGGTCAAATAAGGTCTAATTATGGTCAAAAATCTTACCTTTCAGACACACACATGACCTTAAGGAGATATAACAAGTGGATAGCATACCAACACATATGAGGAGACATTTAAGACATAATAAGGAATTAAATTAGACCCCAAATACACTGCTAGGCTATTTTAAAAGCTTGAAAATGAGAATACCTTATATAATTGAGTATATTAGAGGTGTTCATGATTCTTCACTATCTTACCAACTCACCTCCACCATGGCACTTTTGAATGTTTAAGCCTCACAAAAAATAATAAATTACATTCATAAATGTTTAAAAATTCTAAATATACCTAATACAATTTGAAATAGAGGTGAGTTGAATCATCAAGCATCTTATAACATGAGGAGATAGTGAACCCATTTGAACAACCCAATCTCACAAGTGTGAATGGTAACCATGAGAACTAATGGTGGATCAGGAATCTAATACTTTTAGTTGAACCATTTATAGGTATAAACTAATAATTTTTCAACATTTTTGGTTACTCAACTAGCTTGACCAGCTTGCCAGTTAAGGGAACTCAAAACCTCTTAATTTGTTCTTCATGACTAGCATATAACTCTTTGACTACACATATAATATACCTAATACCTTGTAGACCTTAAGACTCAATGAGACACAAAAATACTCCAAATAAGAAACAAGAAAATAAAACACACACAATAAAAATCAACTACTAAGTATGTGTAGAATCACTTAGAGGAAAGAGATAAATGTTAACTACTATGTACAAGAGGACTTGGTATTGGCTAATAACAGTACTTGAGGAACATTTTATTGATAGTTATGGGGAGTTCCTCACCACTTAATATATATAATTTTAAATCATTATTTTCCTTGAAACTAATAACATATGGTCCACTCCAAATATTTTCAAACTTTGAATGTTTACATGGCTTGACACAGTATGCATCCCACTTAATCATTATGTCTCCTTATTGAAAGGTCTTGGATGAATCCCTCTTATCAAATTATCTCTTGACTTGGTGTTCAATGGACCACATGGCATACATAGCATTATCCCTTTTTTGTTCCAACTCTCTTACCTCATTCATTTTTACTTCAATTGCATCATCCTCCATGAGCTCAATTTGGTGTGTAATCTCTAAGGCTAGCATCTCAAGTGAGATGGTTAGTTCTGCCTTTCTACCATAAACAAGGAGGTAAGGATAATGACCAGTAAACCTCTTAGGAGTGACTCTATCTTCTTTTAAGGTAGTCTTCAACTTTGTGTGACATTCTCTTTGACTATACTCCATTGTCCTCTTAATGATCCTTATCAAGTTTTTGTTGGTAGACTATACTAGCCCATTCCCTTATGGGTAGTAGTTAGAGTAATAATTGAGATAGATGCCATGGTTAAGGGCCCAATCACACACTTTATTATTGTTTAATGCTAAGTAATTATCTGATATAATGGTAGAGGGGACCCCAAACCTAGTCATAAGACTGTCATAGAACTCCAAAACTGAGTTCTCATTAACTTCTTTGAGTGCAGCTACCTCCACCCACCTGGTAAAGTAATTAGTGGATGTCAGGACCCAATTATGACCTACACTAGAGGAAGGATAGATCATTCCTATTAAATATAATCCCCATTGTATGAATGGTTTTTCAATTTGGATGGGTTGTAGGGGAAAGGCACCTAATCTCTTTTTTCTAATGAACATAGCACACTTAGAATATTTCCTAACCCAAGAATGTAAGTCCCTGAATAAGGTGAACCAAAACTAAAATAATCTAATAAATATGGTATCTATGGTATTGGATGAAAAGTGTCCACCTTTAGGCCCATCATGGAACTATTCTAACATCCTATCAATTTGACTTGATTCAACACACCTTAAGAACATACCTCATATGCCCTTATTGAAGAGTAATCCATCCACCAAGATGTAAGCTATGTACTAAATTCTTAAGTGCCTTCCTTTTTTCCTATCTAAGCCCATAGGAAATTACCCTTTGAATAAACTTCACCACATCATTGGTCGAGTTGAGAGGGGTCATGTTTATAGTTGTTTGTTGACTGTCATGGACTTTCAATACTATATCTTTCTCTTGTTTAACATCTACTACAATATTTTCAAAGAGTCACCTACCTATGATCAGTTTGGTAACCCTCACTTCAATATATTTTTCCATACACTTATTCACCCAACCAACCCTCATCTCACTTAAGTTCCTATTAAGTATGAAATATTTTATACTAGGGTGAAATACCATCACAAACACCTTGTTATTAGACACCTTGTGCTTGAAAATTTTTGGCCCTCTGATGAAAGAAAAGACATGCTTTTCAACAAAGGTGTATCTTTATTCATTACTTTATAATGATTTACTGAAGAAATATATTAGGAAATAAAAACTTGTAAATCAGATTTAATATAACCATAAATCAAATCTAACTTATACAATAATGTACATCATGGAAACATTCCTTAATTCACCTTTATTATGAAAACATAAATGAGAGAATAATATAATAACATAGATAACATAGATATAATGTGGTTCACCCAATGTGGGATACATCCACCAAGAAATTTCTCAATATAAATTGTAATCAAAACATAAGACTACAATGAACTCTCACAAAGATAGAAAAATATCTTGCAGAAAATGTTGCACTTTCACCTGCACCTACACAATGTTGTATCTCATAATTTTTTAAACCACACCCTATAATGAACACTTACACTTTTCAAAACACCTGCACTTTGACTATTATCCTCAAATCCAAACCCTACAAATATACCATCAACTTTTAAATGCCACATCACACCCTGTATATATAGAAAATGAAAGAAAATCCACAAAAGGAGGAGAAAATTCACTATGCTTATCCAAGATAAGCATCATCCACTAAGGATAACTCAATTCCACCTCATTAAGCTCATCCAAAATCTCATCTAAGAAGTAACATACCAAAGATAGAGTCTTCACCTTTTAAGGCACATTTTCCAACAACATGTGATCACAACCAAATCATTGTAATAATGAAGGCAATACATTTTCTAATGAACAATCAACTCCCTTAGAATGAGGAAGTCAACATGGAAAATAGAAATTTAACAACCAACTCCATAAAACATGGAAACATTAAAATTAGATAAAATAATTAATTCCCTAAAAATAAGGAAATAAATCCCACTTTCAATAAATGAGGAAGTCACATGGAAATTATTAAATAAATATTTAATAAAATTCCACTCACTTGTGGAGTACATGAGAAATGCAATCCCCACACCCTTGTATCTCTCTAAGCCCCCAAAATTTTCCATCATGGTCATGTGATAACCCCAAAGGGATACATACTCAACAATCTCCCATGGAGACCATTTCTCCTAAATAGAATCTATCACTGATCCATGACCACTAAGGCCAACCAAATATGAACATAGTCTTAACTTGTTTAATGTGACCACCTTGGTCATCATATCTACAAGATTTTAGCTAGTATGAATCTTCTCTAACTACACCAAGTTCTCCTCCAAATCTATCCTGATGAAGTGATAATGTAACTAAATGTGTTTCATCCTTGAGTGGAAAGTAGAGTTCTTTACCAAATGAATAGCACTTTAACTATCACTATGTAGTCTCCCAACTTCTTGCTCATGCCCCAAAACTAGAAATAACTCTTATAACCAAATCATCTCCTTGATAGCCTCTATGGTAGCAACATAATTTTCATCTATGGTTGACAAAGCCACAACCTTCTATTTCCTCAAAATCTAACTAATTATTGTATCTCTAATAGTAAATATATAACCTATCATACTTCTCTTGCTATCAATATCCCTTACCATATCTAAGTCCACATAACCACACAAAGTGGTATCTAATCCACCATAACATAATGAAAAATCCATGGTTCCTTTCAAATATCAAAGAATCCATTTCACTACTTATCAATGCTCATAACATGGATCACTTATATACCTGCTCACAACTTCTACTACTTGGGCAACATTTGGCCTAGTACAAACCATGGCATATATCAAGCTACCAACTACTGATGAGTAAGGTACCTTGGGAATCTTAAGCTTTTTAGCTTCTATCTTGGGACACTTCTCCTTTGATAATTTAAAGTGGCCTACCAAATGAGTACCAACAAATTTAGCATCCAACATGATGAACCCTTCCAATACTTTCTTCGCATACTCTAATTGGGATAAGATCAACTTCCTTTCCTTTCTTTCATGAGTAATCCTCATACCAAGGATTTACTTTACATTGCCCAAATCCTTCATATAAAAGGAGTCACTAAGCTATTTCTTGAGCATATGAATATGTTGTATGTTCTTTCCTACAACTAACATGTCATCGACATACAAGCATAAAATAATAAAGTAACCATCATCAAAATGTTTCATGTACACACAGTGATAAATATTACACCTTTGATATTCTTGTTCCAACATAAAACAATCAAATTTATTATGCCATTATTGTGGATCTTGTTTTAGGCCATACAAGTTCTTCTTTAGTATACATACATAGTTCTCCTTCCCTTTGACTTCATATCCCTATGGTTGCTTCATATACAAATCATCATCCAAATCACCATGAAGAAAAGTAGTTTTCACATCTAACTATTCTAAGTGCGAATCTTCAATTGCAACTAAACCAAAAATAGTCCTAATAGAATTTATTTTTGCAATAAGAGAGAAAATCTCATCAAAATCAATACCTGATTTTTGTACAAACCCCTTCACCACCATTCTAACCTTATACCTTTTTCTCCCTTCATCCTCTTCTTTTATCCTAAAGATCCACTTGTTTGATAATTTACTCTTTCCCTTGGGTATGCTTATCAAATCCCACATTTGGCTATCCATAAGAGATATACTCTTCATCCATGGCTTGCTCCCATTTTATCCTGGCATCTACATGCATTACTTCCTCATAACACTCTAGTTCTCCACTGTCAGTGAGTAAAAAATAATTCAAACAAGGAGAAAAACATTCAGGTGCTCTTCTTACCCTAGAAGACCTTTCTTACCATAAGATTTTTTGGTCTTTGTGTAGAAAGTTCCTAAACTAAATCATTGGGTACTTTTCCATCCATAATATCATCCAATGTTATGTACTCTTTATCATCATGTTCTTATTCCTATAACTGAATATTATACATGACCTTTTCATTAAATGTTACATCTCTAGATTGAAATATTTTCTTATCCTTAATGATCCATAAATGGAAACCAAAGACATACTCACCATAACAAATAAATGTGCATTTCTCTTATTTAGCCTCTAACGTGCTCCTATTCTATTTCTTAATGAGAGTAAAAGCCTCACATCTAAAGACTCTAAGAAAAGAATAATCAACATTCTTACTAGACCAAGCTGATTCAGGAATGCTTCAATCCAAAGGTATAAAAGGTCTTCTATTAATTAGATATACTATTTTTCTAACCACTTCTCCCCAAAACTATAAAGGCAAACTTGCATGTAACCTTATGCTCTTATCACATTCTATTATTGTTTAATTTATCATTTTAGATACCCCATTCTACTGTGGGGTTCTTAGAACCATCCTTTGCCTATAAATTCCATTGTTAGAACAATAATCAAAGAAAGCATTACTACAAAACTCACCTCCATTATCTGATCTAAGAAATTTCAACTTGAGACCTATTTCATTCTCAACCAAGGCTTTCCACTTCTTAAAAATGTCAAATACATCAGATTTATTTTTAATATAGTAAACCCAAACTTTCCTAGTTACATCATCAATTAATATAAAATAATAATTGAATCTACCAATAGAAGATATATGAACTGGTCCCCATACATTTGAATGTACCAACTCTAATTTCTACTCTTTATTAATGGGTCCAAAATTTAGGAACTTAACCCACTTTTGTTTCACATACAATTCTCACAAAAGTCTAGATCTATATATTTTAATCTATGTAACTTATCCTTTAAGATATCCATGCCCTTATGGCTCATATGATCAAGACTATAGTGCCACATAGTTGTATCTCCATCTTCAGAAACTAAATAAATAGAATAAATACTACTAGTCAAATATAAAGTACCAAATTTATTACCTCTCAAAATCACAAGAGCACCTTTGGTAACTTTATAGGAATCTATAGTAAACAATACTGAACATCCCTCATTGCCCAATCACCCCATTAAAACCAAATTTCATCTCAACATAGGCATGTGTCTAACATAATTAAGGATCCATGTGTTCCCATTCTACATCTTAACCTAAACATAACCTTTCCCTACTATCTCACATGGTTCATCATCACCAAAATAAACATGTCCTATATTCTCTTGAACATAATCAATAAAATAATGCCTATGTAGGGTTGCATGAAAAGAAGCCCCTGAATCTAATACCCAAGACTTAGAAAAATAATCCATACAAAGAATTAAGGCATCTTGGCATGATTTATCTGATGTCAAATTTACCTCATTAATTTCCTCCTTGTTCGCATTATTATCTGGAAGTGACCAAAAATCCTTCTTTGAGTGTCCACTCTTCCCACAATGCTAGCATATCATCTTGGATCTAGATCTACCCTTTGACTTTCCATGATTTCCTTTGCTCTTATTATTTTTCCTCCCTCTAGTATCAATGAATAAAACATTACCTAAATATGATTCACTAGTGTTTTTCCTTCACATCTCCTTGCTAATATTACATGTACAACATCCTCAAAATTCAAGCTTCCCTTTGTAGGGACTGCACTACTCACAGCAATAACCAAACTATCCCAACTATCAGGTAAAGAACATAAAATTATCAAATCTCTAACTTCATCATCAAAATTGATTCCAAATAAAGTGAGCATACTTAAAACCATATTAAAATCATTTAGATGATTAGTAGTTGAACCATTCTCAGACATTTTCATGTTAAACAATCTTTTCATACGAAAAAATTTATTAGAAGTAGAGGCATTCTCATATAACTTTCCAACTTTATCCATGAGATATTTTATGTTTTCTCATCAGAAATATTAAATGAAATAGAAGATTCAAGGCATAACCAAATGGCTCTCAATGCCTTCCTGTCAACCAATGACCAATCTGCATCACTCATACTTATAGGTTGCTCTCCTTTCCCCTCTAAGGGGAGATGTAGCTCCTTTTGATATAGGTGATCTTCCACCTACATTTTCTATAAACCAAATTGCTTACCATCAAAATTATCCACTATAAATCTGATATCTTCTCCCATAACTCCCACATAAGTTAATAGCCTTCTTGTGATTTAACACTTTAGCAAAGCACACAACCAATGGCTCTGATACTAGTTATTATTAATTAAATACTTTTAAATTAGATTTAATATAACCATAAATCAAATCTAACTTATGAAATAACATGCATCATGAAAATATTCCTTAATTCACCATTATTATGAAAGTATAAATGAGAGAATAAGATAATAACATAGATAACATAGATCTAATATGGTTCACCCAATGTGAGCTACATCCACCAAGAAAGTTCTCAATATAAACTGTAATCAAAACATAAGACTACAATGAACTCTCACAAAGATAGAAAAATCTCTTGTAGAAAATGTTGTAATTAATATTTTACTTTCACCTACACCTACACAATGTTGTATCTCACAAGTTTCTAAACCATGCCCAGTAATGAACACGTGCACTTTGAAAAACACCTAAATTTTTACTTTGATCCTCAAAGCCACACCCTGCAAATAAGCCATCAACCTCTAGAGGCCCCACCATACCTTGTATATATATAAAATGAAGGAAAATCCAAAAAAATGAGGAGAAATTATGCCATGCTTATCTAAGATAAGCATCATCCACTAAGGACAAATCAATTTCACCTCATCAAGCTCATCCAAAAGCTCATCCAAGAAGGAACATGCCAAAGATATAGTCTCCAACTTTTAAGGCACATTTTCTAATAACATGTGATCATAACCAACTCTTTGTAACAAGGTAATACATTTTTTAATGAACAACCAACTCCTTCAGAATAAGGAAGTCAACATGGAAAATAGACATATAACAACCAACTCCATAAAACATGGAAACATAGAAATTAGATAAAACAATTAATTCCCTAAAAGTAAGGAAATTAATCACACTTCCAATAAATGAGGAAGTCACATGGAAATTATTAAATAAGCATTTAATAATATTCCACTCACATGTGGATTACATGGAAAATGTGTTCCCCACACCTTTAGAGCTCTCTAACCCCGCAAAATGTTTCACCATGGTCATGTGATAGCCCCAAATGGCTCCACACTCAACAAAAGAAATAGGTTGTTCTACTCTTTCATCATTTTATTACATGAGCATCATAGAAATGGCATCAATTTTATAGAAGGCATACATGAAAAAATATTTTTTAAAGTTAGGGTTGATAAAGATGGGAGCTTGGGAGATAGTTTGCTTCATGACCTCAAAACTTTTTTTTCCTTTCTTTCTCCATGAGAACTCCTTGTGATTATTAATAATATGAGTGAATGGCTTCACCAACTATTCAAATCTTGGAATGAATCCCCTTATGAATTTAATCATTCCTAAGAAGCTTTTTAATCCTTTTTGAGCATAGTTAAAATGGCATCAGTTGTAGAGAAGGCATACATAAAAAAATCCTTGTTAAAGTCAAGGTTGATAAATGTGGGAGCTTGGTAGATATTTTCTTGATGGCCTAAAAAATTCTTTTGCCTTCCTTTCTCCATGAGAACTCCTTGTACTTCTTAATCATATGAGTGAATGGCTTCACCAACTCTACAAATACTAAAATGAATCCCCTTATGAACTTAATATTTTCCAAGAATCTTTATAATCCTTTTTTTTAATTAGATAGGGGTAAGGCTAGGATTTATTCTATCATCTTAGGTTCAATGGAGAAGCCATATTTTAACACAATATGTCTTAGTATTTTTCCTTCATGGACTACAAATATGCATATTTGGGGGTTCAAGGAGACCCTAAATTGCCTATACCTATCAAACACTAATCTCAAGTGTGTTATGTGATCCTTAATATCCTTTGAAAACACAATGATATTATCAAGATAGATGAGCACCATATCATTAATGAGCCATTGAAAGGCTACATTCATTACCCTTTAGAAGGTTACCCATGCATTGGATAGTCTAAAGTGAATATTAATGTATGCATCGGTTCCCTACTTTATTTTGAAGGCAATATTGTGTCTATCCTATTCTCTCACCAATATCTTATTATACCCATAGTATCCATCAAGAAAATAGAACCTCTAAGATCTTATATCCTTCTAAATAATCTAATCCATGGAAGGTAGGGGATAATGATCTCTTAAAGATACCTTGTTGAGATACCTAAAATCAATACAAACATATCTCCTTATTATTATTCCTTATAGGAATAATATTTTCCACCCATGAGTAATGTTTAATAGGGAATATGATCTTAGATTCAATGAGTTTTGCTAATTTTTTTCTCATGAGTACCTCAACTTTAGGGTTGATTGGTCTTTATTTTTGTCTTACTAGTTTTGCATTCTCCTCCAACTCTATGGTGTGTTGGGATAACCCCGTGTCAAACCCTTTAAATTCATGGTATTCCCATGTAAATACATATGCAAACTCCTGACATAATGTTATAAAGGCATATCTGTCATCCTTGGTATCGACTTTCCCCAGCTTGATCAGGTTATCATTAAATATAACAACCTTATCATAATGTTCCTCTTTGGTGGAGATACTCACCTTATCCTTCCTAAATTATTAATATTCATTTAATATGCTCTCCAATGTCACCAAACCTTGGGAAATTTATTTTTTCTCAAATGGACAATCTAATCTCCAAACTAATGTTGTATCTTTCTTTGGTTCTTTGACTATAATTCTTCTTCATGTTGGAGGAAGTAAGAAATCAAACTATCACTCTCAAAAACCTACCAAATTACCTCTTTATTAGGGATTGATGTCCTATACACCACCTTGATTTGTGACTTCCCTTTGGTGTCTTTGACTCCATCAACTATGTCATACTATGTACTAATGGTAGATAATGGGTTTGCATGATGATTTGACTCCCTAGGTATGGAACAAATTTCAAAGGCTTGAAATTCCTCTAAGAGGTCCCAAACTCAATGCTTGTAGGCTTTAAAAAGTTTATTTTTGATTAAAATTATGACCATTACCTACTACACCACTAGTTCATTGTCTCCCTTTATTTTTAAGAGCTTAATACCTCTTCTCCTTAAACATTGTATCCCATGAATGAGGCCCTCATATTTTATAGTGTTTGAAGTATAGATAAACTATAAATTTAAGGTAGAATAATACCTCTAATTTTAAGGAGAGAAAATAATAATATTTTCCCCACTCCCATTATTTGACCTTGATACATTAAAGAATAAAATCTATATACCTTCATGCATTTGACTAGGGTTAGAAATACTAAGCATAAAATATCCTTCTTCATACATATATTACACACCTAAGCCTACCTATTTAATGGTATTTTAGGTTTCATAACCATGATTATATACTACCCATTCATTAAGGAGTAAATCAGAGATGCCTTTAAGTAGTTCTTTAGATTATTGATAATTGAGATGCTCATATTCATATAAGATAGTGCAATTAAAACTTAATAGGTTGGGCATATAGGGTTCTAACTTGAACCTAGAAATTGGTTTATATCTTAGGTAATCATTATCATGTACCTAGTCCTAAAGACCATGTATGACCAGTCAGAAGAGAGATACCCTCAAATTTTACAAATGAAATCCCTAGACAAGTATAGAGAAAAATAGAGAGGAAGGTCAATTACCATGACATATTGAGATATGGTATAGTTAGGATAGGCAACCAATACAATTTTTAGGTCCTTAAGAATGCCTATAGTCTTAGTGGGAGACCCATCTAATTTCAAAACCCCCTTTTTATTAGGTTCATATTTGACTTCTAACTTATTAGTTATAGCTTTAGGCATGACATAGGTATTGACACCACTATCTATAATGCAATTATGAACAAGATAATCTCCTATTATGACTAATAATTAGAAATGAGGTGTCTTGACTACTTTAGGTGCTTGGGATTCATGAGGTTGACTAAAATTAGCAAAGACTACACTTACCTTATCAAATTTTTTATCTATGACATGAAGCTTGGTGAGATCTTGTTGAAGGAGATCCTTTTTCCATAGAATGAGTGCAACATACCATATAGTAATATTGACTTGGGCCTTATTCATGTAGTCCATAATGCTAAAGGGAGAGTTGACTATCTTGAGCTATAACTTAGAACCAAAAGCATCATTTGGAATTTATGTAACTTGGGGGATAAAAGTACTATTTTGATTTTTCACATATCCTTGTGGTATCTATTAAATTAGATGTGTTTTTTCAATTACATATCGAGTAATCACCACTTGATTTGTTTGGGAAGGTTTAGGAGTTGCCTTGGACTAAACCAAACTATCATCAACTACCCTTATTTTATCCCTTGTATAGATTGTAATTGAGGTGTCTACTTTGGCCACATTATGACCCTAATTTGTTAACACTCATTCAAATGAATGTTCACCTTCCTAAAAATTGACAAAAGTGGTTTTAGAGGGTGCCTTACTTCCACTTTCTCCTTGTTTATTTGGTACTTCAATTGGGATCATGAAATGAATGTCTTTTGAGGCATAAGGGGATCTTTGTCATGTTGTGGAAGAGACATGTTGTCATGTTTTTGAAAGGTAGGACCCTACTTCATATAAGATGTCTAACATCCTTCACCACTTATAGCCATTATCATCTCACTTTATTGTTGCCATGAAGTAGACATATTGACCCTCGTGTGCTTAATTGTTTTGAGTTGGCACCAAATCCCTAAAACTATTAGCAATATTAGGATTGAAACTTTTGTAAGGTATTTATTGTGTAATCTACCCTTGGCCTTGTTGGTTAGACTGATAAGGAGGCTTGATGTATGGGTAAGACTGATAATTAGATTGGTAGGGGGATTGATAAAGCCTATAAGGTGGATTTTTATGCCTTTATAAGGCTACTAGTTTGTTGTTTTGGGCCTTGAAAAGTCCCTCTATCTCACCCAACCTATTTACCTTTTTACCATTTGATTGAAATTCATTAGTTGGGGCTAGTAGTGGAGTAATGGTAGGGATAGGGGGTTGAATTTTAGTGAAAAAAGGCATGAGAGGCCTAAGAATGACTTTACCTACTTGGATTAGGTATTTTTATGCTCTTTTATCTATCTCATAGGCTTTTTGCAAGGTAGTCCCCCCCATTGACTATATCATAATAGCTACATCAGAGTTTACGGCCCTTAGGTTGTATAAGAAGTCATAGTTATGGGTGGGCATGATGATGGTAAGAATCCTATCCCAAGTTTTTTGGAACCTATAATTGAAATCTACCATGAATTATTGGGGGGATATTTTGATTAAAGTGAGTTATTCTAATAAGGAGACATGGTCACTCATATCCTCAAAGTGCTTACATAGGTGCTCTCCAAACTCATCCCAAGTGTTTATAAATTATGAGTCCCCTATACCTCTAGAGTGGATTACCCCTCAAGGAGGTTGCCAAAAGTCTCATAGCCATATTCTCATGGGTTATGTTATGAACTGAACATAGATTGGATATGTATGCTATGTGATATAAATGGGTAGTTGAGTTCTCTCCTATGAAATAGGGAAGAATTTTAAGGGCAATAGCTAGGATATCATCAAACTAGTTAATGTTCAAGGGACTGCCACCATTAAAAGGTATAAAATCTTGCATCTTAGGCATAACCATTAGGATTAGAGGACTTGCAATAGTATTTATTTGGAAATAATTAGGATAATTTGAAGGTTTAGGACTAGGATTAAACCTAGGGAACCTCTTCCTTCTATCAATATCCGATGACAATTTAACAAAACTCAATATTCTTACCTTCTGAAGAAGATCTAGTAGACACCTTTTGCATGTAACTATCTACAGATCTACCACTAAATGTTTTTAGCCTTCATGTGTCCTCCAAGGTTTATAAAGCATGTTTCAAGTCACTTAAAATTATAGTCCCACTAGGCATTTTAGAACTATTATTAACCCAAGTTGCACCCTCTTGAAGAAGATTATTCAAATCCACCTCAAACTTGGACTAACATGGGATTAACCTAAAGGTTGTGGGATAAATATAGCCTAGGTCAAATATATATATTATGGGGATAGATCCCTTGATTTATTAACTTTAATTCTCCTCTTAAGAAATATTTATATTATGTTCAAAAGGATAAAGATGAAAACTTGGAAAGAAACCTATACTAAAAGTGGTGATGCACCAATACTTGACTATCCTATCTTGATTGTTATTTAGACACACTTATGAATGCAATGAAGGATAACAACTAATCAAACCTCTTAACACAATATTAGGCATGACTATTTCATATTAGGGTCAAGTGGAAAGTTTTCAACTTGAAGGCTAAGGATATATGTCTATAAAAGACACTACTAGCCCATCAACACTTCAAGAATACTACTACCTATCAACACTTAATTCAACCTACATAGACTGATAATATGATATTAGGTGCATAAATGAACCTAAAAAAGAAATTGAAACTCATACATTCTACAAATCAACTGTCATAATACACACTAACATTCATACAAAAATTTTACAATTGTTCTTCTATATTGATTCAAGGCACAAGGTATAATTTTGGTAAAGATTTTCTACACCCAGCCAAGGGATGAGAACAAATATCTCAATGTCTCAATATATAGAATATTAATGAGAGAGAGAGAATAATTTAGGCATAAGAGAGGCCATGAAGGGACCAAGGTGTCTATATGGTAGTTATAGTTGCCACCATTACACCTTTCATGCATTGCTTGAGTGAATGGGTGTCGTTGTGGTCTTAATTTGCACCCATGGGGGAGTTCTTCAGGATCCCTCAAACTAAGCCAATAAATGGGAACAACCTCAAGATGTGGGTATCCTATGGTGAGATTGAGACTCTAGAGAAGGTTGGTTTCCTATTAGATATATCACTTACACTAACCTCTGACTTAGAAAAGGGAGAGAATAAGACACTAATTGCATGAAAACATGTAAAAATGAGGTGATGAACTAGTGTTTTGGACACTTATGCTTGCATAAGACACAATATAGGATACTTTTGAGACTACTAAACATCACTTTAGTCACTCTTATAAAAGCATCCACATAAGTGTTTCACTAAAAGATAAGAATCGGATGCCAATCTAGCATGGGAGGGTAGTTCTCCAATTCCAAACTAATCAACAAACTATATGTGCACTTAGAATGACCTATGGGAGCTACCAAACACTTCATGAAGGTGATGAAATTTAAATAGATGCAAGGGAAAGCATGGATTCACTTAACCAAATCAATGAACTTATAAGACACACTTTAATTCAACATACAAATGGAAGAATTAAGTCTCTATTATATCAAATAGGTTTTATAATACAAATTTGGCATAGCTAAAGCATAAGAGTCTCTACCTCTAAGAAAAATATCTAAGAGTCATCCCTTTTCAATGGGAAATAAAATGGAATATATAGAAGAAAGGGGAGAGAAAGAGGGAACTAAATAGATAGCCCTTAATAAATGTGACCCAACCACCTTTGATCAATTAGCATTGATTCAAGGATGTTGATTCATAATCCATCAAATAGGAACAAGTCCCTAATGACCTTAAAACACTAAATTCCCCACTGTCTTCTTTAATCATGCTTGATATTCTTCATGTCATTAGGTGATTACTTGATCTTTCTCATTGATGTTATTTTTAACATTTCTTACATAGTCACCATTCTACCATTGCTTTTAATTACTGAATATAGATCTATTATGGATGAAAACCAATCACCCTATTGGTTTTCATATAGTCATGATTGAAAATGAAGCTCTATAGGCTAGGTTTTATTGAATCTGAATGAGATATAAAACCTACGTCTAGAAGCTATTGACATGTTTTATAGGGATTTAATGATGTTAGATGGATCTGTAAGATCTACTCCTAGTAACTTAGATCATGTTTGATCTTTAATTTATGCATTCTACCTATTTGAGGTGGTGAAATCCTTTGTTCAATGTGTCTACCTTTGTGTCCTCCCCTTGAAATATTTGCTTTGGTTCTACCTTATGTTGCATTTCCTCTTTATTTAATTCCCTTAGATTTTGACTTTTAATTTTATCCATTGATCTTATTATAAGATCCTTTATTGTTACATTTGTCATCTACGTATCCCTTCTTAGGATCTTACTATCAATTTTGACCTATTCTTGTACTTGCACCATGTGGTGACCTTACATTCATCCTAATCTCATTACTTATTGACCTTACATGTACTATCAATATCCCTTTCCATGGTTTACATGTGCACATTTAATTTACCTAGTAGTTATTATGGTCATGAAACTTGGTAACTATGCATTTGTTCCCAAGATCTACTAACTTTTTCACTGTGAGCTCGTCATTGATCTTTGATGCATGATTAAATGTGCTCTATTAGATCTTTAGAACCCACTAGATTAAGTTGTTGCCTATGCACCATTACATATTTATTCAATCCCTTAATATCTTTACACTTTTTGGTCATTCATTCATCTTTGGAACATTTTAATTTAAATGGCTATTTCACAAGGCATAAATTTAACATTTGTGCACATGTCCCACTCTACAAGTTCAACTTTGGAATCTTATATCTTGAGATAGAGAACTCATCAAGATATTAAAATTTCAAAGGATGTTTATGGGACCAAAGTCATCATGTCATGTTATTCCTTAGCTCTAGAAGACTCCTTGAGTGTAATTATTAAATGCATGACTAGCTTACCTTGCTCATTCCTGCATGACGTGCCATGATAGTTCAGTCCCCTAAGATTGTCAAATTCACACTTTAAGATTTCCTAAAGTGTTTTAAAAAATTTGTAAATAACTTGTTCTCTTACTTTGAATTTTTTCTTCTCCCTCTTCCATGGTATCACTCTTTAAGGAGACCCTATTTATCTTCAATCCGAGACTTAGATAAGTTTGATATGTAGGCCAAATTTGGATAACATCTTTGGTGACTTAACTGAGAAGCATGTTTGCTATGTGTGAGAACTCAAATTATTTATGGTTTCTTGAATTTAGGAGTAACCATAATTATGGTCCATGGCTGTAAGGATCATTTTGACTGACAATAAGATAACTACTCCTCCAAAACAAGGAATGAAACACAAAAAAATAGAGAAACTAATCTAACAAAGAAATTGTGAAAATAAAGAACTTATTTGGGACAAAAAAACAAACTAATGTGGTATAAAAACACTTGGAGGAAAACAAGATAAATTATCTCTGTACATGGAACCTAACTTCCTTAATATTAGTGTTTCATATGTATCCCATTGACCAGGATAGGAATATCCTCACCATCTATCTTTATAATTTGGAAGGTATTGTGGGAATTTCAACTAGAGACTGTGTATAGACCACTCCAAATAGAGTCAAACTTTATGTGCCTTCTTGGCTTAGCTCTATCCTCATCCCATTTAAGGACCAAATCTCCTTGTTTAAAACTTCTTGAATAAGCTCTTTTATCAAAGGATCTCTTCACTTGTGCTTGATGGGATTCCATGGCCAACATAGATTAATTTTAAACTTTTTCCAGCTCCACAAGCTTAGCACATCTTATTTCCATTGGCTCATTCTCCAAGAGCTCAAATTGATGCATTAGTTCTAAACTAGAGAATTTAAGATAAATAGGCATTCTTGTTTCCTTACCATATACCAGTTTTTATGGCGATTTGGCTATTAATCTTTTATATGTGATCCTATCATCCCATATATTTTAAGTTAGCTTGAGATGTGATGAAATTTTATTATCTTCAATAGTCCCCTTTATGATATTTAATAGGTTATTATTTATGGACTTAGCTAGGCCATTACCCTATGGATAATAATGTGATGAAGTGTTGATAATTACACCATGTTGATCTACCCATTAGTTGATCCTAGCTACCATAAAAGCCATATCATTGTTAGAAATAATGGTTGAAGGGACTCCAAATCTAATTGGTAAACCTTCATACAAATCTATAACATTGGACTTGTTTGTTTATTTCAATGCCACTACTTTTATCCATCTAGTGAAGTAATCTATAACAGTCACTATCTATTTATGCCTTAAGATTGAAGGGGGGTTATTGAGACTAATAAATTCCAATCCCAATTAAACAAATGGATGCTCTACTATAATTGGTTAGAGAGACAAGGTTACAAGCTTCACTTTTCCTATAAACATAACATACTATTTGAATTTCCTTAGTAATATCTATACACCTTAGCAATATGCCATTGATATATTCATTGAATAGGGCACCATCAACAAGAAAAAAGGAATTGATTGAAATCTAAAATATATTCTTTTTGAAGGGATTAGATGGGAAGGATAAATACCATCCTAAAAGTATCTTATCATGTCTTGGAACTATTTAGGAGGTGAGATGTGATCAGCTACAACTTCTTCATCATTTGACACCATAACCACCCCATTAGCCTCTTACAAGTCTCAGGCTAGGTGTTCAAAAAATTGTTTACCTCTCACTAGTTTTTTGACCTTTATCTCCACATCATACTCCATCAATTTAGGTATCCAACCAGCTCTTCTCTCATATGTATCCTTATTCAAGAGAAACTCTTTGATACTTGGATGAGAAACCATCAAATGTATCTTATTGTTAGATAGCAAGTATCTAAACTTCTTGAAAGAACTTATAACTAAAATTACATGATTTTCAATAAAAATTTACCTTTCTTCATAATCTTCCAAGCCTTGACTGAAGAAGGCTATTGTCTGCTCTAAAGCCTCTTGATTCTATTGCATGAGGATGACTGAAATGGTGTCGATTCTAGAATATGTGTACAAGACAAAATTATTTGTGAAATATAGGTTATAGAGTGTAGGAGCATTGGCTATGGCTCTATTAATCTCTTCAAAACTCTTCAATCCTTCCTTGGTCTAGTTTAACCTCTGATTCTTCTTTAGAATAGATATGAGTCGCTTAGCTAAAGTGGCAAAATCTAAAATATATCTCCTTATGAAATTTATTTTGCCTAAGAAGCTTTACAAAGATTTCTTATAGTTGGGTAGGGAAAGTGCAATAAATGATTCTATCCTATCAAGATCTATACTCATACCATGATTTGAGATCACATGTCTAAGAAACTTACCTTCATGAACCAAGAAGACACACTTTTTAGGATTTAGAGGTATCCCAAATTGCCTACACTTTTTAAACACTTTATTTAGATGAGCCATGTGCTCATTTTCACTCTTTGAGAACAATATTACACAATCTAGATAAACAAGTATAAACTTGTTAATAATGCTTTGGAATGCCATATCCATGGATCTCTAAAAAAAATTCCAGCATTGGATAAACCAAAGGGCATCTTTCTATATGAAAATATTCCCCACTTGGTGGTGAAGGTTATCTTTAATTGGTCTTCTTATTTGACTAAAATCTAATTATAACCATTATATCCATCCAACAAGGAAAACCTTTTTGCACCTAAAACTAACTATAAAATTTATTCCGTGGATGGTAAAGGATAGTGATCCTTAAGGGATGTCTTGTTAAAATCATGGAAGTCAGCACATAGTTTGATCTCACTATTATTTTTATATATTAGAGCAAGGTTTACCACCAAATTTAAATTTTTAATTAGAAATATTATAGCTGACTCAATGAGCTTATGTAGCTCAACTCTCAGCAAAGGCTTAAGATTTGGATTGATAGGTCTTTGTCTCTATCTTAGTGGCTTAGTGTAATCCTCTAACTTAATGGTGTCTTGATCTAGACTCAAATCAAATCCTTTGAGGTAATTATATTACCATGTAAAGAAATCTACAAAAATTGAACATAACATAATGAAGCTTCCCTCTCAGTAGGACTTCATACCTTACCCATCTTTAAGTTCTTACCATTTATAATATATGCATTGGCATAGTTTTCTTCATTGGTTGACAAAGATGCATTTTATTTTATCAACTCATCATCCCTATTAAATATGTTCTCAAGTGTGACCAACCCCTTAAGAAACCTATTTGTCTTTAGTTACACAATATGATCACCATATTACTACAAGAATTTCTCTTGATTCCTTGAGGAAAACTTATCCTCTTCTTGAAAGAACCTAATAATTTGATTATCATCTTAAAACACTTGTTAATTCTCATGGTTGTCTAGAATATAATTTATTAAAACCACCTTAATGTGTGACTAAACCTTTTCACTTTTTATATTAGCTAGGATGTTAAATTGTGCCCTAATGGTAACCAATCTATCTACATATTTGTTCTCATTTCTTGATATGGAATGAATATTGAAAGCTTGAAAGTCTTCAATTAAGTACCATAATATATGATTATAAGACTTAAAAAATGGATTCTTACATACATTAAGACCTCTTACTTGGTGAACTAAAATTTCATTATCACCAAAGACTCGTAAGGTGTTGACTTTCATCTTTCTAACCCACTACAAACCATGAACCAATGCCTCATATTATGAAAAATTGTTTGAACATCCCAATTGAAACCTTAGAGAAGATAATTACCTTTTCTGGGATGTATAAATCAAAATCATTCCAACACTAGTACCATACTTGTTCCTTTCACCATCAAAGTATAACTGCTATAGGCCATCACTTGATTCATCATCCTTCATCATGGCTAGAATTAGTACATCATTCTCATGGAGGCAATAAACACCAAGTCTTTATTATTCACTTAGATTATAAGGATCATGTTCATGTAAATCATATACCCATTCATCAAGAAATATATTTTTAAGTCCATCTAAAGGTGACTCAACTTCCACTTCACTATTTTCTAGCACCTCGTTTGAGATGACACAATTGGTGTTCACCATTCTTGGCACATATGGCTCCAAATGGAAGCGTTCAATAGGTTTAAGATGTATAGTCACCTTAGTAACATAACTAGTTTTGAGTATCAAATATGACCAATCAGATAATAAGTATCATCTAATATTTGAAGTGAAGTCCCTTAAAAGACACATGATAAAGTAGGGAAGTAATTCCACTACAACTACATCTTGTTGAATGGTAACATTGGGGTAAGTATGCAATGTTAATTTCATATATTTTATGATTCCCACTATATTTTTTCATGACCCATCTAGTTGAAACACACCTTTAGTATTTGTCTCATAGACAAGATCAATGTTATCTGTAATCTACTTAGGCATGACAGTGTTACTAGATCCACTATCTACCATACAATTATGAACTAAAGTGTCACCAAATATCAAAGAGAGGTATAAGGGAGGATTTTTACTTGACTTTACTTCAGATCTAACCATCCTTACCACTTTATGTGCATGCTAATATTATTATTTAGTTGGTTGGTTTGAATTACTTAGGATAACACCTTGTTTCTCAATTAGTTCTATAGACACTTTGAGAGCAGAAAGCTCTTGGATGAGCATATCCTTTTGTATTGGAATAGATAGGTAATTCCACATGCTAATTCTAACATTGTATTTCTTCATATAATCTACTATATCAAATGGAACACCACTATATTTTGGTTGTACTTTTTAAATCACTAGTTGCTCATGGACTAAAGGTACCTAAGGAACTTTCCCAACCTCTATAACTTAATTTTTTATTGTTGTAGTGGTAGAATTTTAATCTTTGATATTCTATTAAGAGATAACATTAGGATCTATTGAATCATTTCTTACATCTTGAACCACATCAATGGCTCGATTTTTATTTTTATTTAGATCTACAACTTGGCCAATTATGTTGTTGGTCTTAACTTGATTGAATGTTACATGATCATCCATCTATTAATTTACATTAATATCATCAAGTTTCCCTTGATCTTATTGGGTTTGAATTTGTGATTTTAGGCTTGCCTCTTGGTATTCACTTTCTTGAAGATAAAATTCTTCAAGTGTCGTTTGTGGCATAGTAATATTTTGTGACATTGAGGCTTGATTTTGAGCATGATTTGGATTAGATGGCTAAAAAAATGCATCTTGCATCAAGTTACTCTTAGGAGGTGTGGCAACAATATCTCTTTAACTATAGTGTACATTAGGATCAAATGTTGCATATGGTTTAGCTTTAGTTATGCCCCCTTATGATTGGTAGGGTGGTATGTTTTCTCTAAACCCTTGATAAAGAGGCCTTTGATTACTAAAGGGCTGATAGGTGTTCTAGTTTTGTTGTTGATAATGCCTACCCTAGTATTATTATCTTTTTATTTGAACTAGTTCATTCCCATTATATTATATCAAACTTTTTAATTCCCCAATCTCACTAGCTTGACTAGAAAGAGCTACAATTTAATCTTGTGGGGATGGAATAGGAGCTAAAGGTATAATTTGAGGGGTTTAATGAAATTTCATAGGCTTCACTTCTAGGTATATAGGCATTGGAGGCCTTGGATAAATTTTACTAGCTTGTGTCAAGATATTCTCTGCCCTTATGATAACCTCTAGGCATCTAGAAAGGTAATACCACCCACTGATTATATCATCACACTAAAATCAAAATTGAGGAATTTTAGATAATACAAGAAATAATATTATGGGGATGACGTAATTAATGTAGATATTATAATCCATGTCTTTTAGAATCTAAGGTTAAAATCTGACATGAACTCATGAGGAGCTCTTTTAATGGTAGTTAGCTATTTAACTAAAGATAGGTGATCAAACTTGTCTTCAAATTGCTTGACTAAGGCTACATATAATTCATCCCATGTAGATATGTAGTTTAATAGGAGATTTATATACCATTACAAGGATTTTCATTTAAATGAATTAGCAAGAATTCTAATAGCCACATTATCTTGAATAACATTATGCACTAAACAAAGGTTGACAACATCCTAAATGTGTTTAATAGCAATTATTTTATCTTCTCAAAAAAATAATGGGATGATTTTAAGAGTAAACAAAGGAATATCATCAAATTTGGATAAATTAAATGGGCTACCTCTATTAAATGGGAAAAACAATTGATTTCTTATAGCCATTTGGGTAGTGGGAATTTCACTACTTAAGACAATGGGGTGACCAAGAGATGAATATTTCTTTGGATGTTAAGGTTTTATCATATTATAACTTAATATTTTATATGAAATATAAGGCAACTCAATGAATTCAATGGGAATATATTTATTATCTAACATTGTAGTAAACTTTGGCATGAGAGTGTTACTTGGATGATGCTATGAACTCTACAACCTAAAAAATTGTCAATTTTTGATGATGATGGATGTCTTCTTTTGCAAATACCTCTCCTCAGTTATAAACTTCAACTATGCCAAGGACAATGTATTTGGGTCCCATAGGACATGACATAAACTATTATGGTCTTAATTTTCACCCATGTGGGAGTTATTTAAGCTCCCTCCAACTCAGAAATAAAATGGTAGCAACCTCAAGATGTGGGTGTCCTATGGTGAGGTTGAGCCTCTAGAGAAGGTTGAATTCTTCCTGATCTATCACCTACACTAACCTATGACTTGGAAAAAGGAGATAAAAAGACACTAATTACATTAAAACATGTAAAAATGAGATGATTCACTAACGTTTTGGATACTTATGATTGAATAAGACACACTAAAGGATACTTCTGAGACTACTAAACATCACTTCATTCACTCTTAGAAAATATTCCACATAAGTGTTCCACTAAAAGGAAATAAATGGCTATCAAACTATCATGGGAGGGTAGTTTTCCACTTCAAAACTAATTAACATACTATACTGCACTTATAATGACCTATGGGAGCTACCAAACACTTCATGTAGGTGAAGGAATTTAGACAGAGGCAAAGGAAATCATGGATTCACATAACCACATCAATGAACTCATAAGACACACTTCAATTTAGCTTTCAAATAGAATAATTTAATCTTTGTTATATCAAATAGTTGTTACAAAAAAAAATTGGCATAACCAAAGCATAAGAGTCACTACCTCCAATTAAAATATCTGAGAGTCAACCCTTTTCAATGGGAAATAAAATGGAATATATAAAATAAAAGAGAGAGAGAGAGAGAGGAAAATGAATAGATAGCCATTAATAAATATGACCCAACCACCTTTGATTAATTAGCATCAATTTGAGGATGCTAAGTCATAATCCATAAAATAATAATAAATCCTTAAAGACCTTAAAACATTAAATGCCCCACTATCTTCCTTAATCATGCTTAACATTCTTCACATTATTAGGCAGTTACTTGAGCTTGCTCATTGATTTTATTTATGTCATTCCTTGAGCAATCACCATTCTATTTTTTCTTCTAAATCCTAAATATATATCTATTATGGATGAAAACTTGTCACCCTATTGGTTTTCATATAGTCATGATTGCAAATGAAGCTCCGTAGGCTAGGGTTTTTTGAATCTGAATGAGACATAAAACCTACATCTAGAAGCTCTTGAAAAAATTTATATGGATTTAATGGCATTAGAAATATTTATAGGGTATACTCCTAGTAACTTAGATCACATTTGATCTTGCATTTATGTATTCTACCTTCTCAAGGTGGTAAAATCCTTTGTCTAATGTGTTTACCTTTATGGCATCCCCTTGAAATATTTTCTATGGTTCAACCTTAACTCCTATTTTCTCTTCATTGATTTCCCTTATATTTTGACTTTTAATTTTAGCTATTGATCTTAGTCTAGGCTCCCTGATTATGAAATTTATCATCTATGTGTCCTTTTTTAGGATCTTACTATCAATTTTATCATATTCTTGTACTTCCATCATATGGAAACCTCGTATTCATCTTGAGCTCATTAACTTCTTTACCTTATGTAAACCATCTATTTCCCTTTACACAGCTTGCACACACATCATTTATTTACCTAGTAATTACCATGGTTGTGAAACTTGATAACTATGCATTTATTCCTAGGATCTACTGAATTTTTGACTATGAGCTCACCATTGATCTTTGATGCATGATTGAATGTTCTTTATTGGATCTTTGAGACCCACTAGATCGATTTGTTTCCCATACATCATTATATATTGACTTGATCCCCCAATATATTAAAACTTTTCAACTACATGTTCATCTTTAGAACATTTTAATTTAAATGGCTATTTCATGAGGCCTAAATTTGATGTTTATATGCATGTCCCACTCTATAAGTTCAACTTTGGAAGCTTGTATATTGAGATGGAGAACTCATCAAGATATAAAATTTACATAGGTTGTTTACGGGACCAAAATCATCATCTCATGAAATTCTTTGGATATGGAAGATTCCTCAAGTGTAAGTATTAAATATATTACCAACTTACTCCACTCATTCTTGCATGACATGACATGACAGTTTGGCCCACTAAGATTTACAAATTTACACTTTAAGCTTTCTTGAAGTATTTCAAAAGCTTTGTAAACAACTTGTGCTCTTTATTTTAAGTTTATTTACTCCCTCCTCCATGGTATCACTCTTTAAGGGCCCAAATTTGGCTAATATGTGTCTTGAATGGGTGATTTAAGGTGTTGGTATCTAATTTTGGAAATATTTAATCTATAGAGAGCTCATTTACACCACCATCATTCAACTCCCTCTCTATCCATTAGTTAAAAAACATTTAGAGTGGCTAAATGAACCCTTTATTCATGAGTACTAAGTGACTGTCTACCCCTACATGTTCACCTCAATGGATAGTTAAACATGTCCCAAGGTGGATCATTAACTTCATGATGCCACTCTATGCCCATTAGCACCTTCTACCTATTGATTAAGTATGCCTCACCTGTAAGCTATTTATCATTCTACATATCCATTATTAAGATTACCAAAATAGCTAAACCAGACCTTCATACCATTTGATAAGGCTTGGAGTGATCTTGTATTAACCCTTTGAATTGAAACTTAGACCCTTCAAACATCCTTCATCTTCAAATTCATAGAGCTTGCATGACTAGGCCATTTAGACTAGCTTCATAGATTGGATGATTAGGAGAAGTTATCATAGGCACTTATAGGTAAATTAGTGAACTCTTCCAGCTTTAGAGAGGTATAAAAAGTCTCAAAATAGTACTTCTCATGGTTTAGAATTCTTTATGGGGTCCTCTACCCCATTTTCTACTCAAAACCTTGAAAACTTATAGTTTATGGAGGTTTTTGTATAGTATCCATAAAACCAAATGTCATGGATATGGACTCCTTTTAGTTTAAAACATGATCTAGGTGTTTGTCAAGTGTTTTCTAATTTTGTAGATGCACTTCTCATCAAATCTCTCCAATCAGGTCCTTATTAGGGTTTTAAAGGAGTTTAAGAGTGCCTAGGGTTCTTAATGATTAGTCATATAGGTTAGGGATAAAACATATTAAAAAATTACACAAAATACATGTTAAAAAACTCTTTTACCTCACTTGAAGTTATTAACCTCCCATTCATAGTTTCCATACAATTGTGAGCATTTGAAAATGCTCCTCAGGTGAGAAGCATGCCTCCTAGATAGTCTTTGGGTGTCTACATACTAAAAGGACTAACTATGGAAATCCTCTTGGAAATCAAAGTGACTAAAAGGTTCTTAAGCAACATGATAATATTATCCATGAAGGTATGAGGTACCCTTTCTTCTCAATTTTATCTTTTTTCCATCTTCTAGTGGAATTTCTCTAATGGAGGTGTTAGACCAATCTATCTAAACACATGATTCTTGAGTTTTGTCCCTAATATTGGGATTTTGAGTCACCTTTACATTGTTTTTAACTTGAAGATCACCTCAAATATTTCATGGAGTAGAAATGTTGGCCTGATTGAGCCATTTGACCTCTTTTGAATGCACATATCTCTTAATCTCAACACCTAAGTCTATCTAATTATAAAATTAGTCATGGAGGTCCTTATATATGATTTTAAAGAACTATTTAGAGACTTTAGGACCCATTATATCTCCTTGGCCTAAAGATACACATTAAGAGTTTCCATTTATTTGTTTTTAGGCCCTAATTAGCTTTCTCAAGCCTATTTTGTATAGTCTAATCCCTACACATGCCAACTACTAGGTAACTAGGATGTTAAAAATACCTAAGGGGACCTTGAAGGCCATTTTAGGATCATAAAACTTAATTTGGATGAATTTTGTGGCAAGAATCCACCATCAGGTACTATCTAGGGATTAGGAAGGGTTTGAGATGTTCACCATCTTAATGATGGTTCATAGAGTATGGACATCTAAACTATAATTAATTTCCATGAAATTTTATTAAATTTATTTCTTCATCTTCCCTCAATATATTAGGATCCCATGCAGAAAGTGTGTAGAGAGACTAGGGTTGAAATGTGACCCTCGAGCTTTTTATTGGCATGTTTTAGTAGGTTAAATTATTAGGGATCATTCATAAAACTAAGCCCCTTAGTGACTATCATTATTTTATGGATTTTAATTCCATAGGGTTACTTAAATTTCCTAATAGACCTGAGCTTGAGCCTCTTATGGTGGAGTGTATGACTACTTGAATGTGTACCTCAAGCTAGTTATGTTAGATCTTTATGAGTCAAGCAGTGTCTTGAGACTATTCTGGTCATTTTTCTTATTTACTTTCACTTTAAACTATTATGTTATGCTCTAAAACATTCCCTATATCCTTCATGTCTATAAACCTTTCTTGGTAAGATCTAAATATGCCTTATAATGGTAGTAAGGCTTAAGACTAGGTTTAAGGTCTGCCCCCTTTAGCTTACCATCAAGGGTTTATGAATAACATCCTAAATGTTGTTTTCCTTGGAGGGTGTATAAGGACATTCACTACCACCTTTCACTACCTTGTAAATCCCTCATGAGGTATATCCTACCTTTAATCTCTTCAAACCACCAAATCACTTACCTAGCCTAGGAATTGACTGTCATCAAATAGGACTAGGTTTGAGACAAAATAGTGGGTATACCCACTAATTATCTAACCTAAATGGAAGAATTGAGACCTAAATCCATTTATATTGACCATTTTTACTAAATTTTAAACCTTGGTTACACCTATATGGGCCTCAAATAACAACTTTCTCATGATTAGTTGTAGGCTACTTGCAAGTCTAAGTGATTGGTAGCATGAGGAGTTATGAGCAAACCTTTGTCTCTTGTCTATTAGAATGATTATGGAATTGGGTTGTTGATCATGTGAATCATGCTTAGTGACACCCTTATGTAATATTATATCAACATCCTTTTCCTTTGCATACCTTCTCCTTCTTAGGCTTAGGGTTTATGCCTAGTTATGCCTATGTTACCCTCAATTCTATATTTGGTGTCGTCTTGCCAATTAGATGGGATGATCACCAATATTTTCCCTCTTATTTAGTTTTAATATTTCCATTTATGTATAAATGTTATCTCTTACCCTAGATAATATGTATATCTTAATTCACACCAACAAAGTTTTAGGCACTCATTTTCCTGTGTAATCTGTTTATAGGGGTAAGTAAAATAAGTTTTTAGGAGATGAGGCTATCTAAATCCATTTTAAACCTATTATGACTCTCTCTCACATTCTTACCCCATCCTTTATATGTCCATTCCCCATTCTTAGGGTGGTATATATATATATATATATATATATATATATATATATATATATATATATTAATCTTGAAGGTTCTTACTCAGTAGGCTCAAATGGATTCCTATAGGTGATTATTTACTTCCTTAGTAGGGTATATGGCTATATAGATCCATCCCTATATGTCATTATGGTTATTTATGGTTATAATGGGTATCTATTTTTAATTCATATGTTTTAGGCTAGGAAATAGGGGTGTATGACTTGATTGGGATGACATTTGAGTGGTATAGGGTTTTGAACATGGAGTGTAGGGGCTAATCTATAGTGAAATGGTAGTGAAGAAAACAAGAAATGGTAGAGCTCCAAACATGACATAAAATTAAGTATTTAAACCTACCCAATACATCACAAAATAACCTTGGAGACCATAATATGAATACCTATCAAAACATACCACTTTGGAGGTATGAAAAAGCCATACATAGTCAAAAAGTGAAACCTATGACTCTTTGAAGAACCTTAATATTGGCTAGGAAACCTTAACTTATGCTAAAGTAACTATGGAAATCTTTGGAGACAATAAGGTGGTTTCATGGAATTTGGGGACATCATGGAGGTTAATAAACTTGTACATAAGGATATAATGATGACTTATCATGACTTCAAAACTCCACTTCATGTTTTTAACTATGTTTGAAATCTCTCATGGTACCATTAAACAACACACAGTCCTTCCACTTAGTGAACCATAGATGTATATATATACTTTCCTTGAACACACCGTAAGAATATAAGAGTTTTATATGAAAATCAAAATGGATCAAATATGTATAGGGAAAATTGTAACACCCAATTAAATCTTTAATAGTGTCAAATTTTAGGTGAGAGCACTCAACATTCCACCTACCATCTAAATTTATTTTTAGACTACATACCTTGATAGTCTATATGTTTTTAGTTACATAATATCACAC
Source organism: Torreya grandis (assembly GCA_037957365.1). Lineage (NCBI taxonomy): Eukaryota > Viridiplantae > Streptophyta > Pinopsida > Cupressales > Taxaceae > Torreya > Torreya grandis. The sequence goes on along the minus strand of JARHVA010006156.1, from coordinate 314,089 downwards.
GTATGGTAAAAACACTAAAGTATCCATGAGAAGTTCTATCAAGACCTGAGAAATTAGGAATAACCATTGGTCTAGACTATTCTACTCTTTTTTCATTGTGTAGACATGAATGATGTTAAAACCCATTAATTTCTTAAGGAATGTTCATTTATCTAAAGGAACCAATCTTAAAACCAATTCCCATGAATTAAACGTGACCAAGTCTACTTCTTCTGGCTAAGAGATTGGGTCTTCATTATCTCTCCTTTATACAGTCTAAGCGTAAACCTAAAGTGCTCTCTAAGCCTTTCAATGAGCTTGATGGGAAGGTGGATCTATTTTGAGATCTTCAAGGACTAAAACATTATGGTTTCTTCCACACATGACATCACTAACTTCCCCTATAGATCCTTGACTCCACCAGAGTCAATCCATACTATATGGATCTATACCATTTAGAAAACCTCTGATACCTAAAAATTCCCTCAATTTTCTCATGTTTTAAACCAAAATCCATTATTAATAGGTATTATTAAGGGAAAATAGGAGTCATGTGATGTATTAAAGTATATGTTACAAATTAGGGAAGTTGAAAAGGTATAATTTGGCATGTGTAGGGCATATTAGAGTCAATTAAGCATTGACCCATGTGGGAATGGGATTAAATAGTGTATGAAACACCTTAGTGACGGCCTAATTAAGTCCATGAAATATATTAAAGTTGTTAATGGTGGTTTAGTGGCCCATCATGGTCAAATAAGGTCTAATTATGGTCAAAAATCTTGCCTTTAGGACCAACACATGACCTTAAGGAGACATAACAAATGGATAACATGCCAACACAAATGAGGAGACCTTTATGACCTAATAAGGACTTCAAGTTTACCCCAATATACTCCCATGATGTTTTCAAAGCTTGAAATGAGCATACCTTATATGATTAAGTAGATCAGAGGCGTCCATAATTCTTCACTAAGTGCCTTATTAACTCACCTCCACCATGGCACTTTTGAATGTTGAATCTTCATCAAAACTAACAAAATACATTCATACATATTCAAAACTTATAAAGACACCTAATACAATTTGAAATAGAGGTGATGGGAATCATCAAGAATCTTATAACATGAGGATATAATGAACCTATTTAAACAACCCAATCTCACAAGGGTCAATAGAAACTATGAGAACTAATGGTGGATTTGGACTCTAAGTCTTTAAGTTTAACCCTTTCTAGGTATGAGACAATAAAATGGTCAACAAGTTCATTTCTAGACTGTGTGATATTTTTGTTTTTATAAATAGTCTACATCACCTTGCTGACACAATTTTTTTTCTAATCCAATCTGACTCGGTTGATTCAATCTATTTAGTGTTTAATTTATTTTCATTCCTACAAACATTTTTATAAGGTAAATATACATTCTATTATCTTTATTACCACTTTATTATACATCATGAAATCACCTATAAAAATATTCCTTGATAACCTTAACCCATTTAGAAGATACATGGTTATTTCTTTTCTACCCACCCTAGCCACCCAAGAATATAATCTCTCATGGTGCACTTATTCCCATCCTCTATCTAAATATATTGATTGCAACATGGTTCAAATTACCCAAAGTGATGATTTATATAGATCTAACCCATTTCACACATCTCAAGATAATACACTATCTAAACTTCCTTATTATACCATTAGATCAATAGATGCCAACATAAAAAATAATCCCGTAGGGAATCATCCCATAGGAAACATTCATATACCTAATTAATGAAATGTTCCTCCATCCAACACTAATAATCTGAATACTAGCAACCAAATACACTAATTGATACCACTCAAATTTTTACTCAAATGGTTCAACAAATGAATGTTATACAAATAACTAATAATTCCCAAATAATTCAAATGTAAATTCATATATTATAAATGACCAATCAACCTCCTATTATCATGCCTTAAAATACTAAAAAAATTATACCTCCTCCTCTTAGAGATGCCAATTTAAAAATCATTCCTCAACCTCTTATGTATAACAAGATGCTTTAAAACCTTCAAAACAAACCTTTATCTCCTTTCATAGTATTCATTGATATCAAAAATATATCTCCAACTATTAAATATGATGTAATGAAAGACCCTACCTCCTTCCTTAAATCATTTGGTAATCTATACAAGGAATGGGTCTAAATAAATACTTTTAATACTACCAAAATCTTAGTCAAAACATTCATAGGTGATGTTTTATAATGGTATAATCAATTATCTAAATAGTCTATCTCATAACTAGAATATTTGGTCAATGCTTTAGTCAAATAATTTCAACAAAATGATCTTCCAAGAAATGACTGTCACTTTATTAATACAAGACAATCACCTTTGTAATAAAATCATGCTTTAATTAAACAATGGAAATCATTAACTCATAAATCAGATCATAACATGACTGATGATAATCTCTTCAAACTATTTATCACCATGTTAACACCTTCCCTTTAATATAAAGTTAGAACTTTTTCTCCACAAACTTCAAATGAAGCATTTTATCTAGCTAAAAGGTAATATTTCCTTATGAAACAATTTGAGCCAACCCATAGCTCAACCAAAGAATCTTTTCAAACTTCAACTAATGTAATTACAGGTGTTAATCCTTAAATAAAAGTAGGAGTAGCTAAAATAGAAAATCAAATTGCTTCCCACCCACCATTAACAGTACCACAAATGAAGAAATAATTATCTCCATCGTAACCTTTCACCTATAATAATAGTACCCCCATATTATGGTATGATCCTAAAAAATTGTGTTAGTTCCATGTTGATATTGGTCATTATCATGAAACATGTCATGAACTTATTAAATTTCTAGGTTTATTCATGTTAGCTAACAAATTTGACCATGATTCTATGATCAACTTACATCGTTATGATTATCTCAAAACTTTGCAAAAGAAATATATTACTAAATCCATACCTTTAAAACCTAAAAAACCCTCTTCTACTACTAACACACAACATTCAAATGAAAATAATGTCTAATTAATGTCTATTATGACCAATATTACTTAAATTCTTAGTATGTGAATGCATCTAAAGTTAAATACAGATACAAACCTGCTCACAAGGATCCTGTCACCAAACCAAAAAAAACTCTATTGATGAATAATTACTTAAATATATTACAACTAATGTACCCACATTTTCCAAACCAAATGATGAACCACTTCCACAATCAGAACCACAACCTAACTCTTTTATACCTAAAAAAAATGTCATACCTCATAAACTTCATGTTGGTTCTTCATCCTCTAAATCACATTGAAATTTTTTGGAAGAACTTAATTTGTTGCCTTGGAAATTCCCCTTATCAAATTAGTTTGAAATTATCCATATCATCATAAAATCCATATACCAAAAATTAAAAAAACATTTAAGAACCACAATCTCAAGATTTATAAATGCCTTCTAACGATCCTCCACTTACCTAGTCTACACAATTTAAACAATCTCACATATTTAAAATTATCCATATAATTTATTAAAGAGGACATGATTATAGATGAGATTATTTTTTGATCAGATGGTATACCTCTTTTTCTTAAAATAGGAATAAAAAATACCCTTTTTTAAAAGTGTTATTAGATGAATGATCAATAATTGATGTCACCTCTCTTTGGTTAACTAAACAAATTAGATACACCAAATAAAATCTCAAACAAACATGCATCACATGGAGAGGATTCGATAAAACTAGTCAAAAATCACTTGGTTTCATTTGGATCCCACTTACCATTGGATCTAAGATAATTCACACTATGTTCATGGTTTTTGATCTCCCCTTATCTTACAACATAGTATTTGGTGGCCCATGGACACATTATATGCATGTCATTGCTTCTTTAGGTAGTCAATGTATTAAATTTGTATATAATGGAAAACACTACAAACATAGAGTTTATACTAATCCATGGAGTATTAAACTACCAAATCCTAAATATCAATATCATATTCTGACTATTTCCCATATCAACAGTCCTTCTCTACCTAAATTTGTTAATATTCATTATAATTTACATGTTACTCTCACCAATTCAGATGATGATGAACCAAATGAATTGTAATAATTTCAATACCACTTGAATACCTATTTATATATCATAATGTATTCCTCCTTATTTACTACCACATGATTTCACCATTCCATTACTTGATGATACTATTGATACTCCACCTTCATGTAATACATATGAAGCCTCTTACATAGAAGATGATTTCACTTGTAATGAATATGGAGTGGAAAAACTATTTCAAGATCATTTAACTATGCCTCTTCATGAATTTATCAACATAGGTGTCTCCACCACTGAATATCCTATAAAAATTGATGCATGCACTATTTCTCACACCTATGATGATAATTATATCATGGCCTAAGCCTAATCATGAGATTTAGATGTACAACATTATTAAAAGACATTAGTAAAAATGCATGCCTTCAACTTTGGTGTCCATGTCATTAGAACCTAAAGGTTATGTACCCCATAATAATAGACCATTACTACACACTCCATGGGTGATCAAATAAATCACTACTAGGTCATCTTTTGAACCTTTTATATGACCCACTTTACCAACCATTAATATTATTTCCCCTTCCTTCAATTTTACTAAACAATTTACATTACCACCATCTAAATTTATCCAACCAAATTTGATTAAGATATAATTTATCAATTTTCACTTAAAATCCCATCTATTAAATAAACCAATACAATGATTATATATATGGTTGACTTAGCTCAACCTGAACTCACCAACATAGAATCTATATCCATTACTTCACTTGAAATTGTTATAGATGCTAAAGTAACTAAAGTGTGACAAATAAATTATGAATATGATATAAAAGGTAATCAAATCATTTATCTTGAATTAGATGTTTAATATTATGGACATTTATTAATGCTTACTAATAATTAATTTATCCTAAAACTCATCCATGCTAGATAACCTCATTTTCCACACCATCATAAGTTTGGCAACTTTTAACAAAAGGTTATTTATTTTAATAATTTTACTACTAGTGTGGACCCTAAAAAAAATCATATCTCTTCCCTCTCTCCCATGCCATATCATTTCCAAGATGGAAATTTTGTGCTTATTCAAGAAACCAAAAAAATAAAATATACTACACCCACATGTCCTCAACAAATTATTGTATCTAAATAAGTCACTCTGAAGAGCATGATAATTTCCACCTATTATACAAATATCATGAAACTTTCACTTGGTAACATATATATACATGTTTGTAGTTGATCCTATTATTGTTATCCATAATATCATCATTCACCAAAATTCCAAACTTGTATGATAAAATCAATGAAAATTCCCTCTTGAGATTTATGCATTATGTCATAAAGAAATCATCAAAATTTTGGATGCTTAATTCATTAAACCTATAGATTACTTAGAATGGGTCTCAAACATTGTCCCTAATTTTAGAAAAGTAACCTTGGTCATTTTAATATGTATCTAATTTCACAACCTAAATTTATCATGTCCAAAAAATAATTTTCCCTTACCATCAATAGATGCCATCATTAATTCCACTACTGGTTATGAAATTTTATCACTCATTAATGATTTCTCAAGATATAACCAAATTCACATAAATTATAAAGATCAACATAAGACAACATTTACCATAAAATTAGGAACCTATTGTTATGTTAAAATTCTTTTTAGTCTAAAAAATTCTATAACTACTTATCAACATGTAATGACACATATCTTTCATGATTTTATTCCCAAAATTGATGAAACCTATGTGGATGATCTCATTCCCAGATATAAACATCATAATACTCATCTTCATGATTTATCTATCATATTTTATTGACTCATTAAATACAAAGTAAGACTTAACCCCTTCAAATGTGTGTTTGGTGTTAATTCTGGTAAACTATTAGGTTTTTAGTCTTCCATCAGGGTATTGATAATGATCTAACTAAAATCAAAGTTATTATCAACATATTTATTCCTTGATCCATTCTAGATATATGAACATACTTTAGAAAACTTGGGGTAATTCACCATTTGGTTCTATAAATGGCTTACTATATCTACTCCATTAATTCCCTTCTCAAAAAAGGTAATTCCTTAGAATGGATATATTCATGCCAAAAATAGTCTGATAGCATTAAATAATCCTTGATCCATCCTCCTACTCTTTTTTCACCTTAAAATGATCATAAATTAATTTTATATAAATAATATACACCATATTAGTTGGGGTAATGCTCACCTAACAAGATGATATGAGTTGAGAATAGGTTATCTATTATATCAGTCATGGTTTAATCAATTACAATAAATGTTATACAAAAATAGAGCATGATTGTTTAGCAATGTATTTCATAGCTAAAAATATTTGCCATTATATGATTTTTAAAACTTCTTATGTCACTTTACATTCTTATCCACTTCATCATTTCTTCTCCAAATATTTCTTACCTGGAAATAGAATTAAAAAATTGATGGAATTTGATCTTTGAATTGTTACACAAAAATATATCAAAGGCTAAGTCATCATAGATCAACATGTGGATTCTTCCCTACCACATACTAATCACCTTAAATATACACTTCCTAATGAATAAATTATTTGTATTTAAGGTTTTAACCAAGAAATCTCACTCAAATATTACTTTCATAATTTTACTATTGATTTAGAAGAAAATAACCATGAATAACTTGATCTTCTTCCTTCTACCACTAAATCTAAAGTAGTCATTGAATAATTACTAGAAGTTATAATTTAATTACATGGAGACACTTGGTAACTTAATTTTGATGATTCAAATGCCTTCAATGAGCTATAGTATGTTGTATACTAACAAACCCACATGGAAAATCATACCACTAGCATTTTGATTAACCTTTGACATCTCTAATAATATCGTTAAATATGAAGCTCTAATATTAGGTATACAAGCCTAATCAATTTAGACATCCCATTTTTACATGATTTAATTGATTAAAAACTCATATGTCATCAAGTTAGTGGATATTATTAGTGTAAAAGTGAAAAACATATCATGTATCACCAAATTTCCATTACACTTACCCAAAAATTCATCTCTTTCACTATCGAACCAATCCCATGATAAAAAATGATATATCTAATTATATCACTTCATCAATGTAATTATTTCATACTTATAAATTTATACATGATTCTTAATTTTGTATCGAAATGATAAAGTTACATTCTTCTTCAAAAAATAAAATTGATTCTTTAATTTGTCAGAAGTTTTCACTATCTGATAGAGCTCATGGTATAAAAACATCATCCAATACATTGAGCATCATACCTAGCCTCCATAAGTATATTCTCATGAAAAGACTCATATTCTCAAACAAGAATTCAAATATGTAATTTTATATAACACTCTCTATTATCATAATGTATAATCAACTTTACTTCTCTCCTTGAAAAAGCACATGGGGGCATTTATGGTGGTCACAATGCCTACACATGGGTTAATTTTGGCCTACTCTTGAAAAATATGCCAATATTTTTTATAAAAGTGTAATCCATGTCAACTTCATGATGATCTCATCCACTCTCCTCATGTTAAACTTTAAACCTTAGAGTCTCCTAGACAATTATCTATGTGGGGATTAGATCTCATTGGTAAATTACCTAGGTCACAAGATGGTCATGTGTTCATACACTGCCACTGAATATTTCACTAAATGGGTAAAATACATGTTTCTTTTTAACATTACTAGTATTACCATTTTCAAATTTATTCTTAATCAAATCATTTGTCATTTTGGATTTCCTCATACCATAATCTCTGACAATGGTTGAAATTTAAAAAATAAATATATGAATCAATTATGTGCAAAATTCACAATTACACGCAAATTATCGACACCTTATCATCCTCAATGCAATGGCCAAGTATAAGCCAATAAAAAAAATTGAATAAAATATTTCAAAATACTATTATATAATATAGTATTAATTAGCATTTGTAACTCTATCCTGCACATTGGGCTTATCACACTATCATACATACTACCACTAAGGAAACACCATTTTCATTAGTATATGGATCTAAATCTGTTTTACCTTTAAAATTTGGTTCCATCCTTATGCATTAATATTCATGTTATTATTCTTGATAAGGAATTATGTGATGCCCATATTCATGCTTGATATTTCCTTGATGAATGTCACATGGTTGCATTATAATATAATCACCAATACAAAGCTTGCATTACTACACAACATAACTAAAAAGTCAAAGTTTGAACATTCAATACTAGTGACCTAGTCCTAAAACTAGATTATACACACAACAAATAAGGTAAGTATAACCAAAAATGGTGGGGTCCATACCTTTTCAAAGACATCCTTGGTCCTATACTTAAATACTACAAACTCTTGAAGGGATTAATTTCAAATAACCCCATAATTCTCAATTTTTAAAGAAATATTTTTCTTAATGGTTTACTAATTTACACGTTTCTCACATATTTATATATACTATAAATACTAACATTTTTTTTAGGTTTTCTAAAACTATCTCCAATGGGTAGAATTATATTATTCTTAGTATCCTTAGTTCCTATCATTGGTCCTTCAATTCATCTTTACTATTTTACTATTAATTCATAAGTTGAAACATAAGACAGTGGGTAAGACATGACCATTCTTGTAAATATATATTTTTTTTTGTTTGTCCCTTATTCAACTTATTCTTTATGAGTTTCAATATAAGACCTTGGATAGGACTAGGACTTCCTCACAAACTTATTATAATCAATCATCATTTTTACACCTATTTGATTTATCCTTTATGAATTTCAATGTAATATCTCGAATAGGACCAAGTCTTCCTCATAATTTTTTCAAAAATTCTTAAATTATCTTTAACTATGTGTTTTCCCTAAAGAATTAAGGTAATGGTTTAAGGATTATGATTTCATACTCTCAAAATCAGTTATTTTATTTTGTGGTAACAAAATTATTTTTGCATGTCTCCCTAGACTTAATTTTTTTTCTTATGTTACATAATCAAGCTTGTTTGTCATTGTATCCTTTTTAATTTTTTTGTGATTTGAAATAACTCAATCATTCCATATTTAGTATCATCTCACTTATATTTCATTCTAATTTTGGCACACCAAGGTCGGTTTCAAGATATAATTATCATTTAACATGAAATTTAAAAAGTCCTAGACACCATGCTTTATAATTTCTTCTTATTTATCAAGTCTAAGTTGTAGACACCCCATTCTGACCACAACTAGCTTCCAACTAGACTTCAGATTGATTTCTACCAAATAGTGCAAATTAATCCTATGAATCACTAAATTTACCAATTTCATTTGTGTAACATTAATTAGTGCCCAAAATCATGTTTAGACATCCCTATTTAGGGTATTATCCTGTACGCAATAGTAACCTCTCACGGATTCATCTCTAGTCACCTTGTAACATAACAACTAATAGTTTGGCCTTTGGACACATTAAGTGATGCACTTGAATAATTCCTAAAAGAGCTAAAATTATAATCAAAATGAATCAAATAATTAAACTAGAATAAATTCTTAGATAAATAATCCATTTACAATTAATAAATATCTAAAAATAGAAATTCAAAATATCAAAATATCAAGCTTCTTCATCATTGCTTTTGTGAGTTGTCAATCTCTCAAAAAATATCTAACAAATATCTAAATTTTTGATCCATGCATATTAATTGAAAATCATAATTATATGTACCCTCCTTAAATTAATTTGGGTTATACTTAATTTACCTAAAGTTGGTTTGAACTCAACGATGCTTAATCCTAACCCAACTCAACTTTGGTGAGAGTTAACTTTGGAGGCTTTAAATAGAAGGCCTCACCTATTGATATTTAATCTTTTTGATTTCAATGTTATTAAGACAAAATACCTCCAAAAATCTTCATTATAATGTTACCATGCCAATTTCATAAGCCAAGCCAAGTTAATCCAACCAACATTACAAAGGTGCAAAGGAGAGGTGGAGCAATGGAGCTTTATTAATAAATATTTATTGAGCATATAGCCAAGAAAGACAAGTGGTTTTGGAGCTACATGGAAGGTACCAGGAAGATTTATTTTATTTTCTAGTTGTGATTTCATTGTGTGCTTGTTACATATGCTCTCCATATTGCCTAGGCAAGAGGTGTTAGTGATTAGTGTGTTTGTTTTGATTTTATTTTCTTTACTAACACTATAATAATCTCTCCTCTTGGATTCCTTGTTCACATTGATGGCACACCTAATGGGACCCACACCCCACAAAGTTCTTTCCATGACATTTTAGGACCTCTTTCTAACATTTATCATGTCAAAATCTTAAGTTTTTAAAACTCACAAATGTTACACATGAAGTTATATTATTTCTTTGTGGCGTTACATTATTGCACGTGCATGATTGACATCCTACTTGCATTTTTGGAATCCCATTTTCATTTTTTCAAGCCCAGTTTCATTTTTACAACCCTGATTACATTATTGAAATCCAAATTGAATTTTTAAAATCCCATTTATGTTTTTTCAAGCCTAGTTATGTTATTGCAATCCTAGTTGTATTTTTGCAAGCCCAGTTGTATTTTTACAAGCCCAATTATGCTATTTCAAGCCCAGTTACATTATAAAAACCTTAGTAAATTATTGTAATCCCAATTACATTGTTTATTTCCTAGTTACATTATTAACTTACCATTTGTGTTATTGACCCTATAATATGTGGTTTTGCACTAATAGTTTATTTTTGAAGGTAAATGCAATTTTGACTAACCAGTTACAATTTTGTAGGAAAGTGGTAGTTTTCCTATGTGTATCTATAGTATTTCACTATGTGAAAAACATAAGAAACCCAAGAGCTAAACTTCAATTGTCATTTTCTCACTTGATTTTGGGTTCTAATCACAAGTACCCCATAACACTTTTTGCAGGACCCAAAGACCAAGGAAAAAATATTTTTAGTACTTTAATTCTTCAAATCATATTTACATTTGGTGTTTAAAAATTGTTTACTTGTGTTGTTTCCATTTTTCAAACTTCACAACTCAAATAATGCAAAGGGTATAAACTTCACATCATATTTCACTTAGTGCTCTAAAAATGAACTCAAACTGAGATTAAACACTCTTAAAATCTTACTTGTTTATCATTTTAATTATTGTTTGTGTTATTTTTGCAAAATTTACTTAGCATGTATGCTCTCCCCCCATCCCATTTAAATAACTTGGGTCACCAAAAAAAATTCCTTTGATTTTTTTCGCTTAGTCAAAGCATAGAAGGAATTTTTCTAAGGTAATCCCCAAGATCTAAATGATTTAGGTGACCCTAAAATGACTGTAAAGTCTTTCAATCTTTACTTTCTTGCATCTTGGATTTGGGTGGGAGTTCACAACCTCCCCACAAGTTTTCTAAGGAAGCATTGACCTATTAAATCATCTCTTGACATAATTTTAATTGCTTTCTTGCATCTTGGATTTGGGTGGGAGTTCACAACCTCCCCACAAGTTTTCTAAGGAAGCGTTGACCTATTAATTCATCTCCTGACATAATTTTAACCCCACTCCATGATGGAGTATAAAAATTGAGGTCAACTTATTGGGATGCTTGTTTGAGTTGTTAAATAATCTCTATTAGTAAAACCTGCCTTGAAATGAATGTTTAACTTGGACATCACACTATACTGAGAAATTAACAGATGTAGTGGTTATGAAAAGGAAAAAAAGTTTCCATAAAAAATTGGTTAACTCATATCTAAGTGACATGTTTCACCTTAGTGTTAATCACATATATGGGATTAATTAGATCATGTGATACTTATAGTTTTAGATAAACCCCACTTGTCATGGATATACTAATAATACAGGGTGAGTACCCCAAAGTTCCATGTTATTGTATGAATTTTTGAGAGAAGAGGAGGATTAAAAACCCTAATTTTCATATGAATCTAAATTTGTGTATTAACAAACATTATTTCCTCTCAAGAGCAAGTATATAGATGGAATTTGACAGTACAAAGCCACCTTGTTAGTTTTTAGGATTAAGATGATAAACTTATGTGTTTTTGTTATTTTCCTTTTTCTTGCATTGTTTTGAGTCAAAACTTTTTTTTTCATACCATGTTAAAAATAATTCATGTTCATACACCCACTTTTTTCCTAAAAAGGTTTTATGCCATCCATTTGACACCACACTTTGCCTTAGTTATTTTACAAATGTTTTGTGTGTGTGTCACTTATTTGAAAAGGGCATTGTTACACCATCCATTTCATTCCAAGTATTTGAATTAGATTTTTTGAAACAAACCATTTTTCATAATTTTTAATCAAGAAAGCATCATTATAAATTTCATTATTTCAAATCCCTTTGCCTTATGTCGAATTAATTTCAAAATCATGTATGCCTTTTTGGTTTATGCCTAGTATTGTTATGCCATTAATTTTGGTCTAGATTTATGCCCATATAAGAAAACTAAGCCTTATAAACCAAGTTAAAAATTGGTCTTGTGGAGGTTAAATTCAAATGTTGATTGGTTTATGCATATGCCTCACATAACTTTGGCTTAGACATTTACCTCTCACTTTTGGATTTTACAACTTGGACCAATATCTTGGATGTTTTGGAAATATTTATGCCTAGATTTGGGAAGTGGTATATCTTTCGTGTGCCTTGATTACTTTTTTTTGCTTAGAAATAAGGTCTAAACTCTCTCTCCAAATACAAACTTAACCATGATTAGTTTACATTTAAGTCTTGCTCGTCACTTGGGCTTGAATGTTTTACTCCTCATCTTTATTTTTGCCTACTTGGAATTAATTTTCCCCAATTATTTTTATGAATATGCATAAATTCCAATGTCTTTTACCAAAGGTTAAGTTTGTGATTGAATCTGATTGCCTAGTTTGAGTCTAATTGTTTTGAATTGTTAGATTAATTATCTTGCCTTTTAGACCTGGTTTGTTCGAAGTCTAGATTTTGTGTCATATTTCCAAAATACCTAGCACTTTTACCTTTCATTATTAGACCTAGTTTTTTTTAGTCTAGATTTTGGTTCATGCTTCCAAAAGACCTAAAATCTTACCTTTTAGACCTAGTTTGTTCCAAGTCTACCTTTTGTGTCATGTTTTCAGACCTAGTGTGTTTAAAGACTATCTTTTGTGTTGTGTTTCCAAAATACCTAATATCTTAACTCTTTTTTTTAGACCTAGTCTATTTTAATCCTAGATTTGTGCCTTGTTCCTACAGACCTATCAACCTTTTCCATTTCTAGACCTAGATTAGAGTTGTTTAAAAAACTTTTTACTAAGATTTGGCATTCATATTTGTATTTTTCCTTGACCATTTATGTCAGACATTTGATGTTAGACCTTGAGGATGTTTGGATTGAGTTTATCATTGACTATTTTGGATAAATAGCTCCATTCCTAGACTGAGGTTATAAACTAGGTTCCTAGACATTCCAAAATTTGGGACATTTGCCTTTTCAACCTCATTTTAAGATTTTATATAACTCTAGACCTTTCTCTTCAAGAAATGGTAGTCATTGATTTGGATATGTCTCATTACACTCTTATTGGATCCATGTATAATCTAGGTTATGATAATGTAGTCATGAATGATAACTTTATTCAAGACCAATATGTTGATGATGTTGTTTGTGAGATGAATCCCTATCCTCCTTACATTTATCAATATGGGGATCAAATTTAAGATACATTAGCACACTATTTGGTTAACACACATCCCTATTAAGAGTCAAAACAAAATCAAATAACACATTATCTTGCTAGTGTGCCATTGATTATGGAATAAGTGAAATAATAACCATACTATGTCATGATGTCATCAACATATGACCCATATTTATTTGGTTATCATTTGATTGAAAACAAGGATGAGGTTTTAATAATATCCATGGAGGTAGGGGATAAGTTTCTAGCAGACTTCACCCATGACAACCTATCTATTGTATTTAGAGTGCCTCTCAACATGCCTTATACCCAAAATATAGAATAGGCCTCTACTAGTTATCCTCAAGTGTTCATGTTGGTTTCATACCAAAACCCAAATATGCTCTTAAAAGGAAAGTTCCCATGGATAACCACTTTATACAAATATAAAACTCATATCATACCTATTTTAATCTAGCATGTATTTTTAATGCCATGGCCATGTCAAATTCTTCACTCAGAGAGCTAGTTCCTTCAATAAGAGTGTTGATTGAGTTCACGGGTCAAGATAATTTGGGTATAAACCCATTTTTACAAAGCACTTTAGTTGTTGAAATGTATAATATTCCATCTATTGAATATGTGATTGTGGATTCTATGAAAAATAATGTGCAAAATATAGTAGATAACACACAAGTGTCTTCCAATCCAAGCCAAAATGGTTTAAATAAACCAATAAATAGTCTAAAACAATAAGTAGCTTTAGTTAATACCATGATTGGTTCACAATAGTAGGGGGAAGGAATGTCTACTTCCCAACCATAGTAAGTTACTTCCAATCCTCAACTAGCTACTTCAATAAGCACACAACAAAAGGGATTAAGTAACCAAGCATCAAAAAATTCTTTGCCTCAACAGCAAGGAATGAATGTTATCCCACCTCAATAGGTGGTGACTAACATTCCACAACAATAGGCATAGTATAATCTACCCTTACAATAGAGGTAAAACACTATGCCACCTCAAGAGGGGGAAACAAATGTTTCACTTTAATAATTAATGAAAAAACACCTCAACAGTTGTAGACTAATATGCCTCTACAATCACACACATTGTCAAATAAAAAATATATTTATATTGGTCAAAAATAAATGCTAAACATATAAAAGGCATATATTTCACAATAGGTGTTTTCATAAAAAAGAGGTATCACTATCCAATTAGTACCAATTAGGCAACAATTGCATTTTACTTAGCATGTCATACATCCAAAGATAGGGCCTTGGTCCACAACAAGTTCCCTTTACTTATCTAAGTTTGAATAGTCAACAGAAAGTCTGTACTCAACCTTAACATGCACAATATAGTTCACAAATCCATATCCTTCCATTCTATCCATAATACCTTGAAAACCAAGGCTATATACCAAATTTAAACTAGAATATCTATCACCAGCATGTTTAATTTCAACAACTATATCCCAATTCATGGATACACATTCTTGGTTAGTTTACCAAATTAAACCAACATTACATAACAAACCATACCTCCATTATACCTTGTTCAAGGTAATCCACCTTTGACCACATAGCCACCACCTCAGATAAATGTACCATCTAGTTTCTTGGCCCAAGAACTTCAATAAATGAAGGATGTGATTGTTTCAATTCAATCAAGAAAGTAGACCAATAAATTAAGTTAGATGACATGTGTTCATTCCCACTCAACATGGAGTGTCTTTATATACCATTTCTTCAAGGGTAAAAACCACCAAATTTTGACAAGTAAAAGGGTAAAGGAGACCCTAAGACCCATTTGAAAGAGTTCTTTGTCACTTGCCAATTAATGTATTATAGAAACATTTACCTACTTTTATTTCATCAAAGTCTAGTAGGATAGGCTTTGGAGTGGTTCCTCAAGTTACCCAAAAATTTAGTATCTGATTTTGATGACCTCTTAGACAAATTTATGTATCACTTATCCTATAATATTGAGCAAGATATTTTATTAGTAGATTTGACTCAGGAAAAGCAAAAAAATGGTGAGATTTGTGTAAGCTATCCATTGATATGGAGAGTTATTTATAGTCACTTCACCCATAATTTTCTAGATAGATAACTGGCCACTGTGTTTACTAAAAAATTTCATAGTGAGATATATTGCTATTTATACCTTCAATGTGTGCACACCTTCAAAGAGATTATTGAGAAAGTTTTATATATTTAAAAGGCCCTTATTAACAAAGGTATTATCAAATTAACCTCCTTAAATTAGAATTAAAATCAAAACCAAGGCACAGGCCTAAGTCAGATCCCTAACCAAGTCCAAGCACCAGCATCAACACCAACTCAAAATAATAACTATGGTAAACCTAAGAAATATAACTAAAACAATAAATTTATTAGTAATGGATTCACTGAGTCATGCCATGTCCAAATGGTGCAAACATCATCTTTTTATCCCATGCCATAAATGCAGCTTACTCTTCATCAGCAACCTATTTAGTAAATGTATTTTATATAGTAACCTAGACCAACTCCTCAAATGCATCAACCATCAACTTTGAAAACCCATCCTCCAAGAATATGACCCATTCTTAGAGTCTTTAGTGACCTTGGTATAGAGAGAATAAATTTTTTGAATACCGTTGTGTCCATGGGAATTAAATACAACATTATATGTAGTTAAATCACCTTATTGAGAATATTTTGAAAAATAGGGATATTACATTGGATAATAGAGCATCTATGTCCAATCAAAACCTTAGTATCTACCAAAACCCTTTTTTGTGGCACAATAATAACAATTAAAAACAACAACAAAGGCCACCAAAATAGTAATAGTATCATCAACAACCATATCAAAATCAATAGCAACACAATCTCAACCAAATGGGAGGAACTAAGGCCAAAATTACCCTAACAACCAATAGACTTACCAAGTAGTTTCACATGATTACAATAAATTTATAGGTCATATTGTGGGAGGTCATGTTTCAACCATCACCATTAATCTTAGACCAAGTTTCAATAGACCAGGACTATTTCCAAATAATTTTAATCAACCCACCTATGATAATAATACTTCCTTGACTTGGGACCATAGCCAAGTGAAAAATCAATTAGGGATTACTATTTTAGGACCTTATAATAATAACTCATCATTACCTTGTGACCACAACCAAGTGCATTGTTAATTGAGATTTATTCTATCTAGACCATTCCCATCATGATCAAGTTACAATGGTCTTGTATCCAATCCAAATTATGTAATCATAACTTAAATGCCTAAGATTACCATACTAGTCCCATAACCTCTTACCAATGAATTGATTTAACCTGCTATTTTGGCTAGGATTAATCCATTTACCACTATTAAGTAAAATCTATATAACATTTTGGAATAACTTTAGAAGATACCCACACAAATTTCCATCTTAGATTTGTTGTGTATGTATATTATCCACAAGAATATCCTAATAGAACTCCTAGGTGAATCCCAAGTTATAAATGACATAACCCTAGAAAAAATCCAATATTTGGTTGGACACATAGACCCAAACCAATATTTGACCTTTGACCAAAGTGATATGGCATCCCTTTTCCCTCTCCATAATAACCTGCTCTACATTGAAGTTGTCATAATATGACATAAAGTCAAACATGTCATCGTAGAAAATGTATCAGGCCTAAATATTATGTCTCTGAAGCTTATCAAGCATATATGATATATAGTAGCTACTATATAACCAAAAACTATTACTATAAAATCTTATGACAATGAAGAATGGGAATCACAAGGCACCATAAGCTTGTCAGTTATCTTTGGGTCTTTGACCCATGATACACTCTACCATGTGTTGGACCTAGACCTATACTATAATTTACTTCTGGGTAGACTGTGGATACATGAAATTGTTACAATCCTTTAGACATTGCACCAATGTCTAAAGTTATTGCACTCAAGTATGAAATTCACTATCGATGTAGATTTTTATCCCTATGAACATTGAAAACATTTAGAGGTTGAGTATGAAAGTTAAAACTAATGGTTTGGCACTCAATGCCAAAGAAGTAAAAATACAAAGAAATACTTGTTATATTTCCAATGGTCAATTTCATAGACCCAAATATCCTTACCTTATTTTCACATACTCCTCCTCTTACAATGTCTAATCATTTTAACATCTTAGACAATGGTCTAAGAGAGTATTTGACCCATGACACATTTCACATTACCAAGCTTCCAAAGAACCCCAAGTCCTTTAAAAGACCAAAAGCTCAACCACCTTACATGGAATAGAAATGATAATTAAAAATCATGCCTCATAGTCTTTCAACTATTATTTTCACACTGATCACTAACCAAGAAGATGACCCACTGGCCAATGATGAATCATAGTTATACAATGACAAATTGGCTGATTGTTAAAAAAATGCCAAATATCATATCCTTAATAGGATCATTGATAACCAATACTATGAAGGAGGATGTCTAAGGGTAAACAAGTAAGGTACTCTTGAGCCTGTTTTTATAACCATATACAAAGGAACATAAGGGCTGAGATTTAAACTACCTGGGGGTAACCCCAAGTATCTTATTCATGTTCCAACACCAATATCTAGTGACAATGATGTTGGTAGTGAAGCAAAGTCTGATCATAACATTTATGAATATCTTTCCAACACTAACCTATTTGGCCGCAATACCATTTATACCATTACCCTAGTAATCCAACATAAAAATGCTTCCCCTTTATCATCCTCAACTAATGGACTAAGACAAACAAGAATCCATAATGCCTATAGATGAGTTTTAGAATGATGAGGCATTTATGATTATTTAGTCCTTTGATATAATTCTTTTTTGGGAGACCACAACAACGGTTCTCTATCAAACTATATCTTGTAGCCTATTTTGGTGAGCGAGTGAACACCATTAGCTATAAAAAGAAAAAAAACATTGAGGTCCCAAAGTGAAAACCTCTTTGAGGTAAATTTAGACTAGTGTAAAAGTAAAGATGAATGCTAATATTTTGGTTAAAACCTATTTCATGCACCATTAGATGGGGGTGTTCACTTTTCCTAGAATGAAGCTCAAGAGACCACCAATGATGAACTTGATTTTGAGTCCAAGTTTAGTTCAGCAAAACAACATGCCTTTGATCAAATTGCCTAAGAGTTTCTTATAGTATTTGTTACATGTCCATCATTACCATTAAGATATTTTAATTCATCATGTTTAGGAGAGATTGAAGAACCAATCCAACTAGAGGATTTTGTCATCATAGGCTAATTCACATCTTTGACAACCATTCTTGAGGATGGGTCAACATTAGGACTCCAAATAACCTAAAATGGATAAAATTAAGCATGCCCCTTATTGAGGATGAATGAGAAGTTTTTACATCCCTTTTGACATAATTTGTTGACATTTTTGTATGGGATTCTTTAGACATGTTAGGTTTAAACCATGTCTTGGTTGTACTCCATTTTGTTCTACATTCTGATGTTAAACCTATATAATATAAATTACACAAGATACATCCTCATATTACTATATTAGTAAATAAAGAGTTGGAAAAACTCTTGGAAGCAAGATGTATTAGGTTGATCAACTATTTAGAGTGGATCTCAAATGGTGTGCCTACCAGTAAGAATCTAGAAGGGATCAAAATCTACACTAATTTTAGAGATGTAAACAAGGCATGCCCTAAGGATGAATTTCCTCTATTTAATATCGACATAATGGTTGAATCCATAGTATGGTATGAATTGTTATCCCTTATGGATGGTATTTTAGGATATAATCATATCAAGATCACACTAAAAGACCAACACAAGATGGCATTCACCACTCCATGGGGAACATTTTTTATCAAGTTATTTCATTATGTCTCAAGAATATTTGGGCCACATACCAAGGAGCCATGATCATCATATTTCATGATATGATGTATGACATTGTTAAATCCTGTGTCAATGACATTTTGGGTAAATCAAAGACCAATGTAGATCATCTAGTCATACTTTGAAGAATATTTGAAAGGCTTCATGAGTATAAGATTTAACTCAATCCTAAGAAGTGTGCCTTTGATGTCACTTTAGGAAAAAATTTAGGCTTTATTTTCTCTCACCAAGGAATTGAAGTTGATCCTTACAAGGTACAAACCATTATCGAGATACCACTTCCTTCCACTTTGAAGTAGTTTTGTAGTTTGTAAGGTAAAATCTTGTCTATCAAAAACTTCATTTTTTAGTTGGCCAATAAATGCCATCATTTCACTCAATTTTTTAATAAAGGTGTTACATTTATTTGGGCTGAAGAATATCAGAAATCCTTTCAACATCTAAAGGAATACTTTGTGAATCCACCTATTTTGTTACCACCAATGCTAGGGAGGCCATTTTTGCTATACCCATCTACCATAAAAAAATCCCTAGGAGCACTTTTGGCTCAACATAATGAGAATGGGAAATAGCATGACATGTACTATCTAAGTTTTACATTGGTCGTGTATAAACACAACTAGTTGCATACCATCTAATTTCCATGTTTTTTCTCCTTCCTAAGATGCATAGAGGAGAATTTACATAAGTCAAAAATAATTTTGTTGGGAACCTCATGGTTTATTTGGAGTCCCTTCATTAAAAAAATGTGCACACTTTTGAGAAACTCAAATATGCATATATGGACTTGATTTGGGAAAGGTTTGGCTTTGCATATCAATTCATTAAAAAATAAATTATTATAATGAATCAAGTTGGCTTTATAATTTGTAGCACATATCCAAAGTTTGTAGGAATCAATGGGTGTTACATAAGTTATGAAGCTTGTACCCTTCTGGGAGAGTTTGGGATACTTTCCATAGGTATTGATATTACTAACAAGAATTTTTTCACAACTAATTAGTTTTAACAAAAGATAGAAGGAAAAAAGATAAAGAATCTTTCTCCCAAGTTGAAGCATCAATAGGGTGGGTAATATTTAGAAATATAAATATCTGAGTTCCAATTTTCAAAATTTAAATTTTAGTAAGAGGGTTACATAAGGGGATAAAAAAGCTTCCAATGTATAACCCTATCAGAGTGGTGCAATGGAAACATGGTGAAGAGATTTTGAGATTGATTTTGGATTTTAGTAACATTCACAATAGAGGAGTTAGTATAATTAGATTTTCATTATTTGATCCAAGTAAAAGATATAAAAGTATAATAATGCATTACATCATGGATATTCTGAAGGTTTGCATTTATGATGTTGTGAGTCATGCATATTTATTTGATATTTATTATCATGAGGTAAATGTGTCTTTGAAAAAGGTGATCAAAATACATGTGTTATACAAGGATGTTTTAGATGTTATGGAAAGTATATATTTCATTTATATTTAGTAAGATTTATCTCACTTGACATGTATAGGATTTAGATTACATGGGCATTACAGTTTAATTCATCACATTGGCACCATGATTATTGAGCATCATGGTTTGTAATTGTTTATGGGTAGGTAATTTTGGGAAGGGTAGATTGTCATGTCCCTTTTTTAATTAATTTATTATTATGGACAAAATTATCATTCCAATATTATATTTGGGTTTAGAGAAGGAGAAAGGAGAATAATTTTATTTAATATTTTTTATTTGGACCCAAAATATTCATTATTTATTAATTTTGATAATAAGGGCCAAGTAATTAATAAAATATTATTATGGAATGCTTTATTAGCCAAAGTGGGGAATGTTATTTTTAGGATAATCTTTATGATGTGGGTTTTTAATTAGATTAATAAATTAATTTTAAATTCTTATCCTCAAGAAAATCTAGCAAATTCAGGAAATTTTGAGAAGAAGATAAAAGCATGAAAACCAGAATTAAAGCAAATTATGGAAAGTGGAAAAAGATGACAACCAATGGATTTTTATAAATATATTTTTAAATTTATAAATAAAGGAGATAGATTTTGGAACCCCCTTTGGGCCCTCTTGGTTATTTATATTCCATAATTTCATTTTGAAGGATCTTTTGCGAAAATAATGATTTCTCTTGTGGAACATTGTGCATGCAATGTTCTTCAGATCATTCTAGAATGAAAAATCTTGGATGAAGGTGGTATTTGGAGAAAAATCCCAATAATACCAAGGATTTTATGATTAAAACCCTATGATCCAAAGACACAATTCCATACATTATTTTTTAAAGAGATTTAAGGAGTACATATTTCAACTAGTGTTCAATATTGTATGTAAGTTATCAGTGTGAGCAGAGTTGAAGGTGTTGATTTCAGATTTATGGGTTTGTTACATTAACTATAAAGTATATTTATATTTTGATATTATTTTATTTTATTATTTTCATATGATATGTAATTTTTGTATTAGTATTTTGAATTTATATTATGTTTTGAGTAGTCTTTGTGGTGCATGTGTGTGGAACTACTAAGGTTTTTTTTTCAAACTATGTATATCAATTAATAAATACTGAAAAGAGTATATTTCAATAATTTTTTAATTTTTTTGGACTTAATTTTTGGAAATACAAGTTCCCATAGTTTTGAAATTACTATTTTATTCCACAAAAATTGCCAAAATTTGGGTTCACTAGTTATATAGAAAGGGCATAACTCATACAAAAAATATTCTCCATAAAAAGATAATTTAAGATATGATATTTTTGATATTTATTTAATTAATGGGACATGACAGAACATCATATATATATTGATACCTTTTTATGTGGGATACACCATAATAGTCATTCCATTCTTAGTTATACATAATAATGGGGTCTTTAACATGTTTTTAAGATGCCCTTGGATGCAAAAGCTTTGTGTAGTACCATCTATAGTGAATAAATATCTCAATTACATACAATAAAATAATTTAATCATATTTACAAGTGTATAAAATGAGCATCCTCAACATCTAATGTTATCTCCTCCTCCCCCACCACCATTGTAGTTGGTTGATACACCCATTCAAGATCAATATATAGAGCTAGTGGTTACTGTTTAACCCTAAATTTTGGATAAGGATCTAATGGGTTTAGGATTAATAATATATAAATAAAAAATCACAAGGTTGATAAATAGATATATAGTAGGCTAATTAATTTTAAAAAATAAATAAAACATATATTGGATTTATTATGCGAAGTTATGCCTAAAATATAAAGTAAAACTATGTTAGATATCACAATGATATTGGAAAAAATATATTTAGTTGGTAATAATTATAATATATATCTATATATGGAAAACTTATAATTAGACTATAAAATGATTCTAGATCAAACCTCAGATTATGGGAAAATGCCCTCTATAGATATGGGCACTCGTGTCAACCTAAGATGATTATATCAACACTACTATATAATTTAGATGTAGTTGTATAGTATAAAATACCTACCAAAATTATAGAAACTAATTTGAATATTCTAGGTTATATGTCACCTTTGCTTTGGTGTGTTCAGATCTAGATCATGGGTTGTCACTCTTTGTTAAATAGCAAAACCCTAGTTCTTCATCTTCATAGTAGCTATGGGGAAATGGGTTAGTAGGATCATAGTGTTGAGCTAACATAAAATATCCCTATATCAATGGGTGTTTCCTAAATAACCATTACTTTGAATAGGGCCTCAAAATGATTTAGTTATACCCCAATGTGTTGGCTTATATATATACAAGGGTGAAATATGTTCAAAACTAAGTATAATAGTGACCTATCTTGTAACCTCAAAAATATAAATGATGGCATGTTATTTCAGTAATTCAAACATATATATGTGTTTTCCTTATGATTGATATGGAAATAGGAAAGAATAGGGAAGCTTTTCTCACTTGAATGTTTTTTTTCTCATTGATTTGTGAGATGGTGTGAGATTTATAGGTCTTTTCTAGGTGAGGAATGAATGGGGATTGATATTATATTTATACAAATCCCTTTATATAATATCTCACATTAGCTAAATTATGCCAACCATATTAATATGTCTCATTTTCAAATTTAATGACTTTACAACACTGGACATTTGCATCAGGTGAGGACACTTGTGTCAACATAGGCATTAAAATGGGAGGCAAGTGTCCAAGAATAAGAAAACCAATTACATGTCCAAAATATGAAAATATAGATGATAATTATTTTTATATCATTCTAAGCAAGATATAAGGTTTGGGTCATCAAAATGACATCAGTAGGACCAAGAGATAAGTAATGAGCATAGAGAGATAGTAGATGTAAGCCTTTCAATAATGGGAAAGGTCTAGAACTAAAAGGGAAAAAAAAGTCTATATTTTATAAGTTTACAAGGTTGAGGTACTATATAATTCATAAATAATGTCTTCATTCCCCCCCTTTTAACCTAGTAATTAAATTACTTGTTTAAAGGATAAAAAATGTGTACTTAAGTGGGTATATCACACCTTACCATTGTGTGAGCCAAAATTGAGTCTTTTTTTGGTGGATAAAACACAACCAAGAATATATTATAGTATATAATCAATGTATATAATATAAAATTAAAATCATATTAAATTATTTAATTTGAAAGAGAAAAAGATCAAGGTTTAGGAGTACACTTGTGTATCAATGCAACTACTTTGTCTTTTGGAAATTTGATTCAAAAACATGAAATATATATCATTATAAATAATTAGAGTTGATATTAAGACAAATATAAATATATATAGAAATATTTAAGGACAAAACTTATCCCCAACCTTGGAGTTAAAGTTGAGTTTCCACCCAGTAGTTGAGATTAGCTCAACCATGTAGCCCAATCATACTTATAACCTTGTGAGTGTGAGTGAACCAATTCAAATTCATTATATATTTAGTGTGTTTGGATGATTTAATCAATTATAACCTATAAATTTGGAAATTTTGACTGATTTAATCACCTCAATCATACCATAAATCAAATCAACTACTATAGTAAATTGGCTTGATACAATTCATAAAAGTCCAACCTGGTGGGTGATGACAGCACATAAAAGTGTTTGAAAGTTGAAACTAATTTTTTTTTCAATATTAGATCCACATTACATATCATATGAATGTTACATATTCCTCATGTTTAAACTATATAAAATAATGGTACCAACATATATAATTATGTCAAAAATGTGTATCTAAATCATATAACTATGAATTTGGCCAATTTTGAATTTGAACAAGAGTGTGGGATGTGCTTATCATATCATGCCCCCACTATATATGGAGAAACATGAAAACTAATATAAGTTCCAATGTGGAGGACATGTTTCCAAAGCATGTCCCCACTATAATCTGGGTATGTTTGATAATGAATAAGTGTTAAGAACATGCTTCTAAAATATGACCCCACTAAATTTTAAACTATGACAAATGTAGAAAACATGTTTTCAAAAAATTCCCTCGCTACAATATAAATATATGAATCAATGTATAATTCATGCCTTTATGGCATACCCCCACTAATATACCCCTCTTTTGAGGTGATTGGAAGTATCAACTGGTAGTTACCTTACCTCAAAAGTATAATATGGTCATGTGAATTGTGAATGTACCATGTAGCATATAGAAGGAACGTGTCTAGGTAGATATATCATGGAATCACATAGAATGTGATCACATCAATGACTAGGATACATGATATAGATCATGGAAATGTCTATAGAGTAATAGTATAAGTTTTTAAAAAAACTAATAACACACACAAGAGCATTAAAAATTGAGTAAAAATACAATGGTCTAAGGAGACATCAAGAAAGGTACATGTTCAAATAACACACAATTGAAGGGACATGACTTAATCAAAAGTCCAAAAAAGTAAGAATGACATATTCAAGCATCCATACAAAAATGAATGACATATTCAAATGTCAAAGAGGAAAATAAATACATGGTGGCCACCAAAAATGGAGTATATTCAAATTATCAAACAATCAAGACAATAGCAAGGCAAAACACTCAAGTAAGGGCATAAATGAAAACATGAACAACTATAATAAACTAACATACTAGTCCATGGATCATATGTGTTACTAAAAAATGTTAATTACATAGCATATCAAGTACATTGGAAATATATAAACATGTATGTATAAAGGAATGTGTAAGGACATGATCTCAAATATGATAATGTAAAATGAAAATATAATGATATAACATGGATGTATCATGATCAAAGAAGTGGATACCCCAAATGTCCACATGACATCAGTAGAGGGAAGGCTCAACATCTGAAAGTGCATAGATCATGTATTTGTGTATGCATGTATCACACTTAATATATGTGTGAAAAACATGTGTATATATAAATAAATGATATTCTATCCACTAACATGGAACTAACAACATAAATTCTAAGGATCTAATAAAACATGTAAATGTGAAAAAAATGGATTTTTGAATTTTTTGAATTTTTTAAAAAAAATTGGTATTTTTGGAATATTTGAAAGGAAAATACTATATTATGATCTCATCCAAAGGATGCTCATATGTATCTCCCAACTATGAACCTAGTGCCATAAATTGGTGATACTACCAAAGTGCATGCATAGGTGTAAAATATGTCACTATAGTATTTGTGATGCTCTACATATTTATAATAGCACTCTATGGTCATGAAAAAATAATATGAGTAGGAATTTTTGGAACCCTTCACTAAAGGGTCTATGATTTATTTAGAATAATAATAATAGAAATATGTGTAGCTGTTTGAGATATCTAAATATGGTGTGTAGTAGATGAGGATTTTATGGAACCCATTGTAGATCTCTAATGCAATGGTCTCTCAAGTAATATCCACATGGTAAATGATATTTCATGTTTCTTACCCTTTTATAGAATATTAACCTTAGTAGGTTTGATAATTAACTGCCTGGGTATAAATTTCTCTAGCTCAATAGGATACTCATATAGAACTCCAAAAACTATAATTCCTTGATTAATATGGATGTATTTGGCATGCCCATGAACTATATAAGGTACTCCTCAAAATGTATCTATCCAAGGTCATCCTAACATATCAAAAACACATATGGAATCTATAACTGATAAGGTAGTAACTACATGTGTGGGACCCACCTATAAAGGTAAGTCAATCTCACCAAGAACCTATTGCGAGGTCCCATAAAATGATCAACCGATATGGTAAAAGGATGTAAATAATTATTTATATAACCCAAATACATAATTAATTTTGTAGTATAAACATTCTCTCTTAAATCAGTATCAATCATAACACTATGTATAGGTTAGTGATCAAGATATTCTTAAATTAATAATGAGTTAATACTTGAGTCATCATCCCTAATCTCATTATCATTGAAAGTAATATAAGGTTTGTAAACCATAAGAGGTATGTGTTGAATATAAGTACCAATAATCCCATCCAATTGGTGATCTTAATGAGATGTATGAGGATGCACATTATATTCCATTTTCACTTTTGAATCCTTATTTGAATGATCTTTCAACTAATTGTTAAATATTTTTTGTTTCTAGTGAATACTAGGGTATGAACCTAGTTCCTTCGAAGGGTCATCAAATTTAATAATTTTGTCATCAATGAGGTCTTATATATTAAGCTTCAAGTTAAAACATTTGTTCTTAGAATTCCTAGGGCCTTGGTGATATTCACAATAAGCATTTGCATCATATCTTTTGGGTAGCGGTCTACTCATATCAACCTCTATATGATAAGGGAGAGATATAAGATGACACTCTATAATCTATGGGAGTAATGAAGTGGGAGACTTAGGTAAGCATGAAAATTATTTTTGTGGTGCTTTAGATAACACAAGCCAATTAATTTTTTGTGACACTACATTAACCATGGTGGTTATTTCCTTTTTAGGCTCAGGAGGATTGAGTTAATAACTTGGTTTGATATTAAACATAGTAGTAAATGTAGATGTATTCAGTGTGTTTTCTAAATACTTAAGTTTATTCAATTAAATAAGAGTAATTTCTTGGTCCTAAATAATGTGGCTTAAGTGATCAAAATATTTTAACTTTTTGAAAATAATGGACTCATGTAAAGGAACATGCAAACTTTTTTTGAAAATATCTTTAAGTTCTTTGTCTACCATAGGATTAGTCATTTTATCCAACATTGTCTTGTACCTCAAGACATACTCATTTATAGGTTTATTGGTTCCTTATTTGATATTTGTAATTTGGGATAGGAAACCTTTTCAAAAATATTACTAGAGAAGTGTGCCAAAAATTGACCTATAATAGGTTTAAATGCCTTTACAAATTGGAGAGGTAAATCATATAACCACCTTAAAACATATTTTAATCTCCTTGGAAATAATTGGGTCAAAATTTTATCATTGGAGGCATAATCAAGGAATGATGCATAAATTTATCAAATATTTTATTTAGGATCACCCTTGTTATCAAAAAATGTGAACTTAGGTACAACAAAACCAATTGGCAAGGAGTGAAAATATATCTTAGGTGTAATAGGATTATGCAACACATTATATGTATCAATAGCATGAGGAGACTTTAAATCCATTTTTTCAATGTTTGTGACCTTATCCTCTAAGGTATTTATAACTTGAAGAAGAGTTTGAATGGTAGATAGTTTTGGATTTAGATTAGTAAGTTGAGTATTCAAAAGTAAACATGGTTTGAGTATTAATAGGCATTGAAATTGGTAATTCATTTAATTCATTCGATAACCTCATGGTAGATGTAAAAATAGTAGTCTCAAGAAATAAAGTTTGGAGACATAATCTATGCATCCACTAGATGTAGGGAGATTGATTGGTTTTAAATCATTTTTAGTACCCTATAAGTACTCACTATCACTTGGTGAGGAATCCTTATCCTTATCATGTTTATTGATTTCATCTCTTGTAACATACAAAAATTCATCCATTAAGCCATTATTATTATTGAGATGAGTGATGAATTCTTATTTATCTTCAACTTGAAATTATTATTTTTTATTACTATTTTCCATTGCTTACAAATTAAAAATTGTAGAATTTGAACAACAAACTAAAACCCTAGGAATTAAACAAATTACATTCACATGAATCGGGTTTACCAAATGTTTAACCCTAAATTTTGGATAAGGATCTTATGGGTTTATCATTAAGAATATATAAATGAATATGTATATATTTGATAAATATATCTATAGTAAGATAATTAATTTCAAAACTTAGATAAAACATATACTAAATTTATTATGCTGAGATATGCTAAAAATAGAAATTATATTTGTGTTATATATCGCAATGATAATGGAAACATGATAATTTGTTTTTATGATAATACATACATATATATATATATATATATATATATATAATAAGAAGGTTGTAGATTGGAGAAAGATTTCGGATCAATTGTTAGATTCCATAAAAATGCCCTCTATAACTATAGACACTTGCATCAACCTAGGATAATTACATCGATGCTACTATCTAACTCAAACATAGGTGTCTAGTATGAAATACTTGATAAAAATAGATGTGACCACTTGGAATATTTTGGGTTCTATGTTACATTTTCTATGGTGTACTCAAATCTAGATCATAGGTTATCATTCCTTGTCAAATAGCAAATCCTTAATTCTTCATCTTCATAGTGGTTGTGGGAAAAATTGGTTAATGGGCTCATAGTTTTAAACTAAATCCAAATACCCCTCTATCAATAAATGTTTCTTACATAAAAATTACTTTGAAGAGGGCCTTAAAATGATGTAGTTTTATTCTAATGTGTTGGTTTATGTGTGCGTAAGGGTGCAATATGTAGAAAGCAAGTACAATAGTGACCTAAATTGTAACTTATAAAATATAACTCATTTCATGATCTTTAAGTACTTTAGAATTATAGACATGTTATCTCTATGACTAATATGGAAATATTATATAATAGGGAAGCTTTTCTCACTCATATTTTGTTATCATTGATTTGTAGGAAAGTGTGAATTTATAGGTCTTTTCTAGATGAGTAATGAATGGGGATTGATATTATATTTAAACCAATCCCTTTGGATAATATATCAAATTATAGAACTTAGTCCAAGCATAGGATTATATTTCATTTGAAATTTTTATCACCTTAGGGAACTAGACACTTGCATCAAGTCAGGACACTTGTATTGACGTAGGCATTTGACTAGGACACAAATATCTAGGAAGTAAAAAAGTAGGTATATGTATTTTTATTATATATATGGAAGATATTTAGGTTTATAACATTATATGCAAGATAAAATTTGAAGGTCATAATTATTTTATTGGTCAAACCAAGAGATAAGTAATGAGCATAGATAAATAGTAGATACAAGCCTTTCGATAGTGGGAAAGGTCTAAAATTGAGAGGAGTAGCCAAGGTCTGTATTTTCAAAGTGTACAAGACCAAGGTGCTATATAATTCATAAATAGTGTTTACAGTTACACATATGTAACATATTTCTATACACCCAATTTAGAGGAAAGAAGTTGAGTCTACTAAACAACCAATTATTTATCACCCATCATATTAGAGATTTATTGAAGGCTCATAGAGGCCATCATATCCTACATGTACTAAGATATTACCGTAGATAGTTTAGTGTGTTTCATAATGAGTAAAAATAGTGATACATTCTCTTATTATACAATAGGCCACACATATTCCTCGATCTTATAGAGTTACCCATCATACATGGGATTTTATGAACAATGATCATGATAATTACCATATAACGTGTGATTTCTTATTAGATTATAATATACCTAAATATAGTACCTTTCACTCAAGATAGGTGACCTTTACACTATATGATATAGGTACTTCCCATGGTCATCCCATTGATGGGATTATTTATTAACAATTTTTATATTTTAAATATTTAAAAAATATAAAAAATTCAAATATACTCAAGAATACAAAAACATTCAAAATATTAAAAATTTAGTACCTAGAAGCATGACATGATTAATATATTATACTATTTACATATGTTATTTATCACACATTTGGTAGATGGCATATTATTTTTATACACATACATTTCATGATTTATGAATGTGATGTAAGATATATATGTTACACATGGACATATAGATGTTAGACTTTCCTCTACCCATTGTTCATGCCACTACTATGGGAATATTATTCCACAAGGTTCACTATCACAAGTTATACATTTTTATGACCTCTCAACCATGTCGAGATATATAAATCGCTTACACATGTCTTGATAGTTACTCATAGTTTACAAAATGCTACATGGATATGAGATTATAAAATGATGAGACATTAATACATATGGATGTGTAGACTTGTCTTTAATTTTTATATGTTTCATTGATGTTGTTACTCTCTTACATGATAAGATACTATGTGCTTGTCTATTGTGTGTATCACATTAGCTTTGTTTGAAGAAACATATTTATGTCCCTTATTTGTGACATCTTTATGTCCCTTTTGTGTGGCCTTGGGAATTTTTTGATGCGACATATTTGGTTAGATTTAAGATAATGAGGGACAAAAGGGGGTCTTAAAGTGCCACGTTTTTTCTAAAAATAATAATAGTTGAACTTGGAGATAATTTTAAAGACACTTGGGAAAAAATTGACAATAACATAAGAATACGAATTATGGCATTCTAAATCTAGTCTAAATATATAATTTTTTCAATATCCAAATGATAAAAGTGTACAAAATTGATGCATTTATAACAAAGGCTTGGTACTTTTTTGTGAAAATATAAAAGGAGATTGCATGTGTAAAGACACTTTTTTTATCAACTAAATGAATTGTTGTATGAAATTTCATATATGGATAGATGAAATGTCAAAGATTGTTGATATTTTTTATTAATTTTTTAATATATGTATATACATTTTTTAAATAATTTTACAAGTTAAAAAAATTATAAAATTGAAATTATAAGTTTAATAACATAGTTTTTTGACCTTAACTTCATATATATATATATATATATATATATATATATATATATATATATATATATATATATATATATATATATATATAAAGCATAACCAATAATGTGTAGATTATTGAGATATGAGATTTCTATACTTTTAAATGATGGTAAAAAAGTTATAAAGGTATTTTTAACAATATGTATATAGTCTATAATGAGGTATGTTTTGCATAAACTAAGTAATAATTAAAAATAATAATATAACATTAAAAAACTATGTTTTCCCCTCTACAAATCCATATAATAATATTTTTTTTTAAATAATTAAATTTTCCTAATCATGTGTTAGAAAAGATGGAAAAGACTCATAAATTTCCTAAAAATCATGTGTAGTTATCCATAAAAGGTTTTAGGCTAGGTTCGGACCCCCCAAACCTAAACTTGAATTAGTTTTGGAAGGAAAGCAAATAATTCAAAGCATATATATATATATATATATATATATATATATATATATATATATATATATATATATATTGAAAGGATTTACACCCTTGATATAAGGTTGAATGCCCTTTATAGCCTTTGAAAATGGTGTTCACCCTTTGGAAGCCTAGAATGCTCATTTAATGTAAATTCTCATTTGGAACTAATTTCAAATAGGGCATGTGTGTTTTTCAACAGGATGCATGCCCTTTGTATTTCATGATTTTTTTCATGAGATTCACTTATTCATTTTTCATTTTACAAACTTGGAATTGGCTTTTACTATTGACACTCTACAAACTCTCGATTTAATTTGTCTTAATTACTATAAATTCTTCAATTCTTAGTCTAGACTTAGACTTATTTGCATAAAGATAAATAATGGAATAAATTAGTCACCATAAAATACCAACTAAAGAGCTAAAAAATGAATAAATTAAAGTCAAGAGAGAAAATAAAGAAAATTACAAGGAGATAGGAGAGCATACATGAGAGCTTATAGACAAGGTAAATGTACTTCCTCCATACTAAGTAATATTTTAAATGAAAATAACATTCCCAATTCCATATAATTTAATTTAGATATGTCTTAAAAAGAGATAATATAACTTAATAATTCCTTATTGAATGATGAAATTCAAAATGTATAACATCTAACTAATGAATTTTCATTGAGTGATGAAACACAATATAATGAAACATCCATCCATACTGAATTTTTTGAGCATAATGATAATCAACATCATGTAATGACCCCAATTCATCTCTCTCCTAATGAAGAATAATTTACTTCACCTATAGGGTCTAATGTTAACCAAAACTCTAATATACCTTATATGGTTGAAATGCTAACACCATCCAATTTAACAAAAAATATATCTCTTGGACCCATACCTCCAAGGATAATGCGATAAACACCAAGGTATTTGATTGATATAGATGAGAAAATAATATAATATATGGAAGGTAAAATGTCAAGAATATTAGTTCTACGTCATGTTCAATGTGTATGGGACTATGTATTTGAGAATAAATGCTATACAAAATGATGTAAACTACTTATTTAATTAATAGAAATGCAAAAAATGTTCCATGTAATGAATAATTTAGGGTTAAGAATAAGAAATATAGAGGGAATAAATATTTCAATAGTATTTGATATATTTAATACATTTAATGCAATAGGTAGTAGAACTCAAAAAAATATAGTAATGGGGTAAGACAAGTAATAATGGAACCTATATTGAGTAATTCAACATCTAGATCTTGATTTCTTAGTCAAGCAAGCACATCGCTAAACTTAAATAGAAAACTCTAATAAATACCATAAAAAGAATAACAATGCTTGATGTCACTTTACTCATATATTTTTGGGCATTTAGTGGTAGACTCCTGTTGATGCCTAAATATGTACCACAGGTGCCTAGAGTGTTTAGAAACACTTCTCATTTTATAATTTTAAGAATTTAGTGCATAATTTATGAGTTACGACAATCTTTTTATCTATCAGTGGGATAGAGGAATAACAAGTGACTATTTCATAATATTTATTTTATTTGGTGGTTGGGAGCCACTGTGGCCAAACAGTATATCTATGTAAAATATATAGTATACTATTCTAATAATAGTGAATTATGATCAATAATTAATCTAAGATGGGTATTTACCATGATAATTAAACTAACATGATCATGTTAAAAAAGAAGCAAAAAAAAGGGTAGGGTAGAAAGAAAGATGATGTTGGTCTTGTTTTAGACATCATGACAAAGTTAAAATCTCATCCAAACATGCATTTAACCAATGTACGAAGTGAAACATATTAAGCCCAAATCGCAACATACATTAGGAAAGATTCTAAAGAAGGTATGAAATAATGTAAATAAGAACTAGGCTCACTTTAAACATTCAATTCTGCAAGTAAACAACATTAGCCCAAATGCAAAAGGAGTGCAAAAAATGAAATAAGCCTAAGAAATTTTAACTAATCTAGCATTAACATAAATTAGTAGTTTTGCATTCAAGATACACATCCAAAATCCATAAGAACCATTCAAATTTGAAAATGAAACTAGAAAACTGACAGAGAAATCATATAGCATTTCACACAAGTAAATACTGGACAATTTTGCAAAATTCCTTACTTATATTAATTGCTCAAAGTTTACAAGGTAATTTGGTTCTAAGAACTCCCTCCTCTTTTTGATAATTGACAATGCTCCTTTTAGAAGATACAAGGTAGCATGTCAATCAGTCTCATCAATATATGAGTAAAGTGACATCAAGCATTGTTATTCTTTTTATGGTATGAGTAAAGTGACACCTATGGCATTCCTTTTGGGGAATTAGGTGAAGGGAATTTTTTTTTGGGGAAATTGGCCTAAAAAAATTTTCTAATACATCTCCCCTAAAAATAAAATTTTTTTAGACAAAATATCTAAAGGAAATGAAACATCAAAAAAAATTCCCAAAAGGTAGATGTGTCAAACAAAATGTCTAAAATAAATCTTGGAGAAAAGGTCCAAAGGATAATTGGCTTAAACAAAGGGTTTGAATGAAAATTAGTCTAAACATAAAATCTAAAGGATATGTTTCGAGGTCTTGAAGGATCATTTCAAAGAAAACTTGAAGGTACCCTTCACAAAAATATTGAAGGATAAGCTTCAGAAAAAATGCTTGAGACAAAAGTCCAAAATCATTTAGATAAAGTTTTTGAAATATAAACCTTGAAGGGTAATTCTTTCAAGACAAAGTCCTGAAGAAAAATCCTAAAAGGTAAAAACATAGCAAAAGGACCTTGCAAATAATATAAAGACCAAAAAGGGGGCTCAAAACATAAAAAGGGACTAAGGATAGATGTTAGACTAAGGTTTGTTAGGTTGCAAAACACAACTAAGCCTTAGGAAATAAAAAGAGACAAAGCCCACAACATTATTAATTTATTCCCACTTAATTTTAAATAAAAAATCCCCACCAAATTTAAATTTGAATTAAAAGGTCTATGTAGAAAATTGGGCTAGGGTTTAAAAATATTAATTAATTATAGACCAAGGTTAGTAAGAAATAAATTAAACATTGAAGCATAAAAACCTTAAGCATGTTCATTCCCAAATGGGCTCCATTAAATCTGCAACCTAAAACATAAATATTTAATGTCATCACTTCAAATAAGGTTAAATTAGAACTATGAACAAATAAGCCAGCTAGACCATGGTGTGGATTATATTTAAATAAAAATAATGTGCAATCATGCTAATGATACTCTGATCAAGTGAATTTTTTATTTTAAGGTACAAATTTTCACAATTTGACACATGGCTCCCAATTTTTTGATAATGGGGGTATGTTGACCTTAATAAATGGTAACTTCTAAGGGAAACATATCAATATGTTAGAATTTAGAGACTATGGTTAAGACTAGTAATTAAACTACTTATTCAATTTGATCACCCACCATTATTAAGATTAGTTTATAGTTAGAACAAATATTGCATATGCATAATTAGGATCAAACATCAAAACTCAGTCATGTTGTGCGTGTGCTTTGATTCCACTTACTGATTACCAAAGGATTCAGAGAACAACTTCTAGGTTCATGACTTTAATCATTAACATTGACTTTTAGCATATTTGAATATTCATTAAAAACCATGATTTAGCTCAAAGAATGTTTGGGAATTTCTCTATTACTATCCAAGCATCCATATCCCTGATATGGATGTTTTTGGCTCCACTTAAGGCCTTGATCTACTACCAACCAAGTGTCCATAGCCCTGATGGAAATTATTGAAATCAACTCTGATTAGAAAACTCTCTCAATTTTGCAATAAGGATCTTATTTTTGGATTTTTAGATCATTTTTGGTTTTATAATAAAGGTTGAGAACCAATTTAGCTAGGTCTAGGGATTGGGTCAAGTCTTTGATTTTTAGACAATCGTCCTTGGCTTTAAACTTTGTCCCATGCAATTAATATTTTTAAGTTCAAACATGATTTTGTTTCAATAATTTAAGATTTCATCTTACATGTGCATTCATTATTAAAACCAAGATTAAATTAGAATAATTTTTAAAATCTCATGGACTACTTAACTCATCCATTAGTATTTTCTAGTCTCTAAACTACAACATCAAGCTCGTATTTCAACAATTCATGATCAACCAAAGTTGAGAAGTCATACCATCATTTTTGAATTGTGAAGCTCTTGAGTATTCTACATAAAACTTGATATAAAAATTTTCCAAAAGGAATTATTAGAATAAAGGAACAAATAAAGAGAAAACAAACAAAAATTAGGCACTATATACAAACAAGGGATAGGAAGGAAAAAATCAAGAAATAAAGAATAGGAAAGAAACTAGTCTAGGCCCTACACTAACTACCTAAATTAGTTACCTCCAAGATCAAATGAAAAATTATTTAATCTACTATAGAACCTTGAAGCATGATTACTTCCATTCCATGGCCTCTTCTT
This sequence comes from Torreya grandis, assembly GCA_037957365.1. Classification (NCBI taxonomy): domain Eukaryota; kingdom Viridiplantae; phylum Streptophyta; class Pinopsida; order Cupressales; family Taxaceae; genus Torreya; species Torreya grandis. Next base: position 277,518 of record JARHVA010006156.1, on the reverse strand, counting down.
GTGGATAATAGCACTTGTATGCTTGTGTCTTATAGGTGATGTAGTTTGGTCTCCTATCTGCTTTATCAAATGCATGGATCAAAGATATGAATCTAAGACCTAGTCATCTTCTTCCTAAATCCTTCTACTTTGTAGCAGGAGTGCTAGTTCTATAATTAGATAGTGTATTATGTCATCTTCACTCAATAATGGTAACTCATCTTGTATCCTTAGACTAATGTCTTTATTAGTTTCTTTTTGAGGTGAACATGGACTAAAAATCTTTGTATAAAATTCTTCCAAGTCATCCTAAAAATCTTATTCTTCCTAATCAACTAAATGGATTTCATCTAAAATCTCATCATCAAAAACATGTTTGTCCCACACTATTGACCTTTTGATGAACTCACATGACAATTATTGATCTAATTTACCCACTTCATCTTCATCCTTGGTTAAATAAGGCATCTTTTCTATCCAATTACGATCTAGCTTATCTTGGTTTAGGACCTCTAGGAACTCTAGATCATTGGTGAAATCCTTAGTTGAAGCATCCATATGTTGTTTTATCCCATCATCTACCATCTTTAGCTCTTTTATTCCATTTAATAAATCATGGTATGACCTCTACCAGTGGTCATCTTCTTCAGGGGCATTCTCTACTTCAAAAATAAATTTATGTGGGTTATCTTTCAGGATACCTTCTAAAGAAAGATTATCTTGTACTTAACCCATATCCATTCTTAGTAACTCTTATTCTTCATTTTTATATGTTATAATGATGATGTCTTATTTTTCTTCAATTACAATCTATTTTACTTCTTTAGTAATACAATTCCTTCTAGATGTAACTTCTTTAATTGGCTCATCCTCATCTTCAAATAGAAAACCAAAATCCTGAATGAAGGATTTAGAATTTCTTGAAAATCTAGATGTCCTTGTAACAAAGTCTTGATTAGGCACAATTTTATAGGTTTTATAAATATTGCAATGATCATCCAAATCAATATCATAGAAACATATTTATATGTTTTTATATGATACATTATGGTCATTATCATGAAACCCATTTGGAGGCCTATTGACCCTTTGAGAGACATAATTTTTGTTAGATCCCTCCCCTATATTTCCTACTTATTTTTATAGATGAATAATGTTAGTGCTCAATTTTTGGACCATTTTTAATATCAAGTCAGTTGAATTTTTTGATGTCTCAGGCTCATGAATTGGAGCATTACTATTATCTATGGACATTAGAGTCCCATGATTTTGTGGATGAAATCCACTAGCAGTGTCATTCAAGAACTCTAAGTTTTGGCTAGGATATGTATGACTCAAGGTAAAATGGTTTTGAACTAGCGTTAAAGTAGGTATACTAGGAATGGCATTCTGGATGGGCCAATTTAAATTGGCATTAGGCACAAAATAACTCATCTAATCTTGAGGCTACATTTGGTAATTAATGATCACAAATTTAGAGTAGGCCTGGGGTAATGTGTTTATGACTAGAAGAGACATTTTTAAGAGCAAAGAGGTCATGGGATCTATATAATCCTTATAAATTTCTAAGCAAAAAGCTTCATTGGGTCTATAATGTGATATGGTTCTACTAAACATTTTTTGGAATCAAGCATAAAAGGTTTTGATGGTTTCATTAACATTCCTTTTAATGGTGGTGAACTATTGATACAAGACATAGGGACTAATGATTTTGAAAAATTAATCAATGAAAACATTATTAAATTCATCCCAACTAGTAATGTATTTTTTTAGAATGTTAAATAACCATTCATATGTAGCATCTTTGAAAGTAAATGGGAATAATCTACATGCTACATCTTCATGGACTACATTTAATAATCTCAAATCATCCTTTAATGACTTAATATGCTCTTCAGTAGTGACAAAAATTTTAGGACTAGAATAAGGTAAATATCTTTCAAGATTTTGGAGAAGATTATGTACTATACCTGGCACATTGATTGAAGAACCACCTAGCCAAACCATAGCTTCAACACATGAGTACCTTGAACTAGTGAAGTTTTGAGATGTTGGGAATTTTGGTCACCTAAGCCTTACTTTGGGAAATTCTAGCTTGTGACTTTGAAACCTAGTTGAGATATGATGCATCAAACTAACCTTTGCAATGTACAATGATTAAGTTTGCATGTTAAGCTATTTTTTCACAAATACATGTAAATCATGACTACCTTTAACTAAATAAGCTAAAAGATACATCTAGATTGATGAATGAGGGGTATATTTACACCTTTAATCTTGAATAAACTCAAATTTGTAAAGAACCAGTTAATCTTTGTATAGAATTGTTGTTACTAACCTTAAACATGGGAAATACACAAAGCATGAACTACCTTTGCATGAATGTGTGTGTGTGTGTGTGTGTGTGTGTGTGTGTGTGTGTGTGTGTGTGTGTGTGTGTGTGTGTGTGTGTGTGTGTGTGTATACATTCAAAAAATATCGATATTTGGCTAAAGGAATGCCAAATACTAGTCTAAAACCATAAATATCAATGATGTTTACACAAATATACTAAAATAAGAAAAAATATGCAAAGAATACATCAATCTTTGGACATAATTCATTAAAATGAGCAAAGATTCCACAAATTCACAAAAACCTAATTGAAGGCCCTCCTAGCACCAGTGAAGCTCCTCATATTGATCCCTAAATGTGTGCCACAGGTACCCAGAGTGTTTAGAAACAATTCTCATTTTAGAATTCTAGGAATTTATTGCATGAGTTACGGGTTACAATAATCCTATTATCTATTGGTAGAATAGAGGCAGAATAAGTGACTATTTCACAATATTTATATTATTTGGTTGTTGGGAGCCACCATGGCCAAATAGCATATCTATGTAAAATATGTAATATATTATGCTAAGAATAGTAAATTATGATCAATAACTAATCTAGTATTGGTATTTATAATGACAATTAAACTAAAGTGATCATGTTAAAAAGAAGCAAAAGGAAGGGTAGGGTAGAAAGAAAGATGTTGGTGTTATTCTAGACATCATGACAAAGTTCAAATATCATCTAGACATGCATTTAACCAATTTATAAAGTGAAATAGCTTAAGACTAAATCACAACATATAGTAGGCAAGCTTCTAAGGAAGGTATGAAATAATGCAAATAAGAACCAAGATCACTTTAAAGATTAACGTCTATAAGAAAATAGCATTATCCCAAATGCAAAAGGAGTGAAGAAAATGAAATAAGCCTAAGAATTTTCAACTAATCTAGAATTGGCATAAATTAGCAACTCTGCATTCAAGATACACATCTAGAATCCATAAGAACTATTCAAATCTGAAATTGAAACCAGACAATTGAGAGAGAAACCATATATCACTTCACACAAGTAAACACTAAATAATCTTAGTATAATTCTTTATATCAATTTCTCAAAGTTTACAAAGCAATTTGGTTTTAAGAACTCCCTTCTCTTTTTGATGATTAGAGATGCTATTTTTATAAGATATAAGACATCATGTCAGTCAGTCTTATCCAATTACATTATACAATTATATAGGATAGGCGTCTTTTTGTTCTATTCTAAAACAAATGATTTTTCCTTTTAATTGACTAACCTATAGATAATGTGTTCTTAAAAAGTGTACATGTCTAAAAATAATATACTATTTTATAATATTATAAAATACTAATTATAATATAAATATTCTTATTTCTCTTGACTTAGGATGTATTGACTGATGATGTGTTCCATAATTATTGTAGGGTCTTCATTATTCTCAGATGTTACCCCATATAGGCCTAGTCCCATCTTGAAGTTGCTTGAGGATAACAGTGTTCTAATGATGTAGTTAATTTAAACATTATGATCTTAGATCCCAACCCTTTATAATACCAAGTCTATAAGGTCTCTGATTTGTCCTATTGCATTCACATAACTTTTGACATGGCAATTCCATGGCATCCTAGGTCATTCTATTTAACACTATCTAAAATATGTCCATTGCCTTTTAAAATTTGGATCCAAGTATCTCTTCTAAAATTGACATCTACATGACCATCATTTTATGTCTGTAAGAATGTTTTTGATGGTCGTATGACCATCAATTTTAAACACATTTGGGGGAACATTTACTATGTTAAAATTTATGTTCGTATGATCATCATTTAATGTCTACAAGAATTTTGTTTATGGTCTCATGATCATCAATTTTAAACACATTATCAATAAGAGTCACTATCTTAAATTTGACGTATGTGTGGCCATCATTTGATGTCCATAGCAACATCATTGATGGGCACATGACTATCAAATTTAAGCTCATCTTTGGGACTATTTACCATGTTTTCCACTTATCATCATTATAAATTTTTCATGCCACATGTTGATTGTTCATTTCTTGTATTCTTTGAACTGGGGGTTTGAGGTTATGCCACTTGGTAGTCCCATGGAACCTTTGACTATTCAACATGGTCTCACTCCATTCAATTGAGATGGTATGAATCAATGTTGGCCATTGATTTCTAAAATTTACTCAGTCTTTAAAATGGGGTCCATTACTTGAATTTTCAATCATTGATCTCATTCCATTCACTTTGTGTCCTCTACTTAAATGCATGTCATTGATCCTGCATAGAAGAACAAAAGTTAAGCTCGAGACTTTGGATTAAAATATTAAACTAAGTTCAAAACATAATATATGGGACCTCATGGATTTAAAAGGGACTCACCATAAAGATGTTGGACCATGGTTTTGAGCATAGAATAAAAAGGGCCCCGTGAATAATTAAAGGGACCAAACATACGGATTTTAACCTAATCTCGTTAAGCTAGGTGAAACAAAAAAAGACACTATGGAATATGACTTAGCATAAGATATTAACCTAATGTTTCATTATATAGATAAATACAATGGAACTTTGGGATAAGTTCTTAGGCTAAGTGATAAAATTGACCCTACATTTTCACTTGGTAGGGCATTTATGCAGGATAAAAGTCCCAAAGGACACTTCTCATGGGAGAAAGGGCACTTTCTAAAGTCTAAATTATAATTGAGGAAGGTAATGGACCATTTCAAAAATATTGAAGGGCATATTCTAAAATGCTGAAGGATCATTTCAAATAAGTCATAGGTCATTCCTTTCAGGGAACCTGGTGAAAGGCATCTTTTTAGGGAAATTGGCTCGAACAAAATGTTTGATACATTTCCCTCGAAGACCTAATTTTGTCAAAAAAATGTCCAAGGGAAATGGAAATTTGAAAACAAAATTCCCAAATGGTAGATATGTTAGACAAAAAATCCAAAATAAATCTTGGATAAAAGGCTCGAAGGATAATTGGCTTAAATAAAGGGTTCAAAGGAAAACTAGCCTAAACATAAAATCTAAAGGATATATTTCAAGGGCTCAAATGATCATTTCAAAGAAAACATGAAGGGTATGTATCCTTCATTAAATTATTGAAAGATAAGCTTTAGCAAATATGCTCAAGAAAAAATTCTAAATGCACTTGGATAAATTATCTAAAACATAAACCTTGAAGGGTAATTCTTTTAGGACAAAGTCCTAAATAAAAAGCTTAAAAGGTAGAAACATAGAAAAAAGACCTTGTGAATAATAGAAAGACTAAAAGAGGGGCTTGGGAAATAAAAATGGACTAAGGATGGATGTTATACTAAGGTTTGGTCATGTTTAAAAACATTATTAAGCCTTAAGAAATAAAAAGAGACTAAGCCCATAACATTATTAATTTGTTCCCACTTAATTTTAAATAAAAAATATCCCAACAAATTTAAATTTGAATGAAAAGGTCTAGGTAGAACATTGGGCTAGAGTTTCAAAATATTAATCAATTATATAATAAGGTTAGTAAAAGATAAATTAAACATTGAATCACAAAATCCCTAAGCATGTTCATTACCATATGGGCTTCATTAAAACCTACAACTTGAAACACATATATCTAATGTCAATACTTTAGATAAGATTAAACCAAAACTATGAATAAATAAGCCAGCCAGACCATGGTGTGAATGATCTTCAAATAAAAATAATGTGCAATCATGCTAATGATACTCTGATCAAGTGAATTTTCAATTTCAAGGTACAAATTTGCATAATTTAACACATGGGTCCCCATTTTTCAAAAATAGGGGTATGTTGACCTCAAAAACAACCACAAAAATATAAGGTATTAGTTGAAGGAACAAAAAACTTTGATTTTTAAAAAAGATGACATGACAACACAAAGGTCTCACCTAATGTAAAAGATGTTAAAATAAAAAAATGTTCAAAAAACTATGAGCCACACGTAAAATATTTCCTGGACATGACACAAACATAATTTAGAAAAAAGTTTATTGAAAATTTTAATGGGTAATTGATAATTATCCAAAGGTCATTTGATATGTGCAAGTCTTTCTATGTTAAAATCAACCAAACATACACCACATGTTTTTGTAGGATCCATGTTCAATTTTCTATGAATTTTGTTATTTTTCATCATCACATTATACTTTACATACTAATGATATTATTCAAGAATGTATGGTGGCTTCCCCAACTAAAATGGCAAGAGATTTAATCTTATTTATTTTATGTCAAAGATTTGAGGGACAGCTATTTTTGAAAAAGAATGTTTAGTTGGAATATGTAACACTTGTGGTGTTTTGTCACATTTGACTAGTTTTATACACAAATAAATTTCACATGAATTTGGAAAATAAACAGTTGGTTTTAAGAAGTAAAAATCTGAAAATTATGTATTAAAATATGGAAAAGAGTAATCAAGATGTGACTTAGTTATAACCCAAGTATCTCTATCTGATTTCATGTTTGAATTCAAGAAGAATATGATGTACCAATATGTAAGACATACAAACAAGGAAAAATGTTTAGATAATCAATTCAATTTGTGCAAGGACAACTTCCTATTTCATACCATTGTTTTGGTTGTGTACTTTTTTCAAAACTAAACACTAAAACCACATAATGAGGTTCAATCTCAATATTTTAATTCAATTCAAGTTGGAATGTTTCCTACATATTATATTTAGACATGTACCTAATAGCATAAAGGACAATATAAATATTTTGAGGGAGTGCCACTTTTATATGCATTATAAAAAATCACATTCTCCATATTTTATCTAAATCTATTTTTCAGACATTTTATATAATTATGATTCTAAGAGAAATCATGTTCAATACACACTAAATTTGGCCAGACAATTATGTAGGATAGTTTAATAATTCTTGAATGTTTTACTGGTTAACTAGGATGCATAAAAAAAATGAGGTTCAACATTTTTGGATTTTCTTTGAGGTTGGGAATAGAAAATGGGAAATTGATGGTGCAGGTGCATGTGCAAAAATAGCACTTTAAAAAGAGTATGAAAAACACAAGGATGGTGTTAACTTGATCAATGTTTCAATTATTATGACTTGGTGAAATGAAAAAAATATTCATGGATCAGATAAATATTCTCATGTGCAAATATTATTTTGGTTAATGTAGGAATATGATAAGGAAATACATGCAAATTTCATTAAAATACCTAGATCAAGTGTTTTCTACTCAATTCAAAGCTCAAATCTAGTTCATAGACTATTTATACTAGGGATATGGCATGTTTTTTTCAAGTTATATGGAATTTAATTAGAATGAATGTGAGTCAAAATAATAGGTTGACAAATGGTATTATATATCCTTGACACCTATGGAGACTAGTTCATTCCAACCACTAAGGAATCATGAAATGGCATCATTGGTTGACTTTGACCACATATTAGATCTTGTGCAACTAGGTACACTTTATTTATGATTTAAATTTAGCCTTAACTATTAGTGATTTCTTAATTTTTTCCTACGTGTCCTTAAAAAATATTATACTTTAAATGTACATAATTTTTTGTAGTAATTTCACTTAAGGTTACATGTCTCACTATGTAGAGGAAAAAAAAATTAACTGTAACTATCGTGAATGAAAAATACCTAGTTTATCCCACTAGATCTATGATGGTTACAGGAACATGGTTTTTTAGATACTTCATAAAAAATTAAAGCAATGGTCATTTTAAGGATTTGAAACACATAGGGTGGTGTTTCATTATTCAAATTTGGCAATATTCAAATGATCAAATTTCATGGAAAGACTCCCAAAAAAAGTGTGAAAAGTTCATGATTTGAGCATGAAGAGTTTTAGAGACATTTAAAAGTAGATATTATTCTGAAGGTAAGTTGGATTGACTTGGTAAAGTTAGTATTCAATGCATCTAGAATTTCAAATTACTAAAATTAACTTATTTGATTTTGTGTATATTAATTTTGAATTATTTTTTCATTATGTGTTTATTTTTATTTTAAATTTTTACTAAAAAATTTAATGGAGGTTAGTGTTACCAGATGATCTTCCACCTTCATGTGGTTGGTGTTTTGAGTAGATAATATTATCTTCTTGATACAAAGAGAAGCCTAAAAATAATACATGTTGATTAGATACTATTTCTTCATATTGAGTGGTAGATAATCCTCTTGGGGCCTCAAAGGACTCACCCATATAATTGTAGGAGTTGATGATTTATCTATACCCATCTAGAAGTGTCCACGAAGATGGTTCATTGATTCGGTTAGTGATTCAAAATGTATGGGTCCCACTGACCAACTTTTGGTATCTTAAGAGATATTTGGCTATGAGATAAAAATGCATCACCATGTCTCATTCATCTAGAATTGGAGATAATCCTATGGGAGGTGATTAGAGGACTCACCAATTCAAATTTAAGATTTTATGGTTCATCTCTACCCCTAACAGTTTTCATGTAATATTCACCTAAATTTTGCTCTGATTATACACTCAGGGATGAGAAGATTCTCTTCATGGATGCATCTAGTCACCTATAAATTTTGACCTTAGGACCTAATTAAGAGTATATGGTGGCCATTAAAATTTTTATAGGCCCATATAGATGCATTTATGAAGATAGTTTGTCAATTGGAATAGTGAGTCAAAAGATACACAATCGACAGGCCAACATTTTGTTCATTTAGAGACATTTCGCTGCAAGATAAAATTTGTCACCTTGTCTCCCTCATCATGAGTGGAGATAATCCTCTAAGGGGTGTTTAGAATAATCTCACATGTAACTTTATTATTTGATAGTTCATCTCTACCCCTCATGGTTCTCCAACAATGCTCACCCAAAGTTCATTATGTTTATACACTTAGGGATGAGAAGATTCGCTTTAGGGGTGTGTTTGTTCACCTATAAATTTTGACCCTAGATCCTAATAAAGTTTGGGAAATGTCCATTATAGAATTTATAGGCCCATATAGATGCATATAAGAATATGGTTCATCGATTGGGATAATAATTTAAAATATATGTAACCCACTAGCCAAATTTTAATCCCTTAAGAGACATTTATCTGAGAGAAAATGTGTTTCCATCTCTCCCTCATCTTGAGTGGGATAAAATCTTATATAAGTTTCTTAGAGGACTCACATTTGAAAATATAGGATCTAATGGTTTATCTCTAACCCTCATGGTTATCTTGTGATGCTTCCCTAAAGTTCACTTCATTTATACACTCAGGGATGAGAATATTCTCTTCAGGGATGCATTTGGATGACTATAAATTTTAACCCTTGTAACTAAAAAAGAGTAGATGGGGGCCATTCCAGAATTTATAAGCCCATCTAGATTTGTTCATGAATATAGTTCTATTGAGGTCAACATCCCCCCATTTTCTAAAACATGGGGACCCTTGTTTCAAATTATGCAAATGTGTGCCTTGAAATAGAAATTTTAATTGATCAGAGTATCATTAGCATGATTTCAAAGTTATTTTTGTCTAAACATTCCCCACCCCTAGTTTGGATAGCATATTTTTTCATGTTTCTAGTTTTCCCTTATCTAAAATGCTAATATTGGATCTCTATGTTTTAGGTTACAGATCCAATAAAGTCTACTTGGAATGACCAATGCTTGGGTTTCATGATTTTAGTGTTAACTTTATTCTTCACTAAAATTTGGTTTGTTAGATTCATATTTCAATGGTTAAACCCTTAGTATAAGCTTAATCTAAGTACTTGATTTGAATTTGGTGGGAACTTTTTTAGTGGGAACATTTTAAATAATGTTATGGGCTTAATTTATTTTTATTAGTTATTATTATTCTTGAGCCTTCCTTTCAAACCTTTATATTTTTCATGTGGTCTAAATCTAAACATAGAATCCTTTTATTATGTTTTGGAAATAATTTTTAGGGCTTTTCCTTCAAAACTTTGTCCTAAATGAATTACCCTTTGGGGTTTATACTTTAGATACTTTGTCTAAGTACTTTTAGGCTTTTGTTCAATAATTATTTCAAGACTTATGCAATTGGTCTATTCCTTCGAACTTATCTATGTTAGGATAATTATTCTAGACATTTTATCTGAAATAACTTCCCACATATTTATTCTATTAAGCATTTTTCCCTACATAATTACCTTTGGCCTTTTTACACTTCCCTTTCAGCATATTTGTTTCAGACTTTCTATTTTTTGAAGTGACCCTTTTGTTTTGGACATTTTGTTCGATGCAAAAAGACTAAAACATCCTTCCCGTAGGAAATTATCCATAACTCTTTGAAAGTGAAAATTTCCTTAATAAAATTATCCATTGAGATTCTTGTGAATGGAACATACCCTTCGAGTTTTTTTGAATGCCCTTTAGTTTCTTTTAAATTATTTATCTAGCTTTTTGTAATGGGCACTTTATCTTCTAGACATATTGTTTGGGATTTTTGTAAGGGGAACCTTATCTTTAGACTCACCCTTCAAGATTTTTAAAACGGTCCTTTATCTTCCTCAATTATCCTTTAAACTTTTGAAAGTTCCCTTTCCCCCATGAGAAGAGCCCTTTGGTGCTTTTGTCCTAGGAAAAGTCCCTGCCAAGTGACTCTTTAAGAGGATTCTTTTGGACATTTTGTTTGAAACATTTACCCTGATGCCAAAATCATGAAATAAATTACTAGAATCAATTTAAATACCTTATACTTACATATGCTAAAGTCATTTTGTATTTATATTTTTAGGAATAGAGCAAACCAAAAAATGACAAGTGGCAAGCTTGGAAAATAGTCCAAAAAATGAGCTTAAAATTAGTGGGCATGCACATGTCAATGACATCTATGTTGACATCAAATAATGATCATGAGGGCATCAAATTTATGAAAGTTAAGAGCCTTGATGATGATCTTAAAATTGGTGGTCACACACCTAAAAATGATGTCTACGTAAATGTCAAATAATGGTCATATGAATGTCAAATTTAATACAACAAATACCCCATTGATGAGCTTAAATTTGACAATCACGTGCCCATCAATGACATCCAAATGGATATTAATTGATGGTCTTATGGATAGAAAATTTAAAATAGTTGGTTAAATCCAAATAATCTGAAGATCCATGGTCCACATTGATCCATGCAAGTTGATCTGATGGTGCAAAGCAAAGATGGACTTTTCAAAGAGGCTTAGAATGAATGAAATTTGATTAGGATGCCATGGAAGTACAATAAAGGTGATACATAAGCAAAAATGACAAAACAAAGGTTTTATGGACTAAGGATGTGATTAAAAAATCCATGGAGAGCTGAATTATCATTTGTGTAAGAACACTTTGATCTAGAAATTAACCCAAAGTCTAGATGGGTTATTAATAGACAAGGTTGAAAACATCAGTGCAATCAAAAACATTAGATAAGATGGATAAAGACCACAAAGGAGCTTATAAAATCAGTGAAATGAAATATTCCTCTTACAACCAGCTTTGTATAATATTTTGAAATAGGATATTATTTTGTATAAACACATGAAATTTGTAAGAGCACATGGTCTATATGTCAGTTCATAGGAAAATTCAATTTGTTCTAGAATGTAATAGAAAGGACACCTGTCCTATACACTTGTACAAATGTAGTTGTATGAGACTGACTGATATGCTACCATGTATCTTATAAAAAGAGCATTGTCAATTATAAAGGAGGAGGGAGTTATTATAACCAAATTACTTTATAAACTTTGAGAAATTAATATAAGCAATGAATTCTTCAAGGATTGTCTAGTATATGCTTTTGTGAAGTGCTATATAGTTTCTCTCTTAGTTGTTTGGTTTCACTTTTAGGTTTGGATGGTTCCTATGGATTATGGATGTGTATCTTGAATATAGAGTCATTAATTTATGCCAATGCAAGATTAGTTGAAAGTTATTAAGCTTATTTTGTTTTCTACACTTCTTGTAGGAGTGAATCTTTAAAGTCTGCCTGATTCCTATTTGCATCATTTCATACCTTAGAAGCATGCTTGGTGTATGTTATGATTTGGGCTTAATCTATTTCACTTCATACATTGGTTAAATGCATGTTTATATGATATTTGAACTTATCATAATGTATATTACAAAGACCAGAAACATTCTTTCTTTCTGCCTTACCCTTCTTTTTACTTCTTTTTTAACCTGATCACCTTAGTTTAATTGTCATTATAAATATGTGTTGACCAAATTTGACCCTGCTGGTCAAATTGGGGCCCCTACAGGTAAAAAATTGGTATTTATATGTTTCATAGGATATAAAATTTGGTCATAATGTGTATTATAGGTCATTTTATGTAATTTAATGTCATATTAGCCTTAGTCATTAGTCATATTAGTCAATATATCATTTTGAATCATTTAGGGGTCATAAATAGAGTATTTAATGACTTACACAACCTTATTGGGAAATTTGAAGGTGTAAAAATGTTATGTCAGATGCCACATGTTTTATTATGTCTTATCTAGTTGTTTTTAACTAAAATTAGTAGGTGCTTCAGAAGAAAGAGCAATTTTCTTGGGAAAAGAGAAGAGTTTGGCACTTGTATAGCCGATGGGGAAGTATGACACATGGAATAAGGTCAAGTATTACTCTTTATATTCATAAAATCCATTTACATGCTTTAATTACTCCAAAAGTGTCAAAATTGGACTAAACAAATTTTTATCCTTTTTCACCCTTCTAGGCACACAAAACTAGTCTTTAGGTTTGTACTTGGTATAGATAGTTGGAGAAATTTCAAGTCAAACACCTTTTGGAGGTGAAATTAAACTTAGAGATATTTATTTCCACAATAATAGTTTGAATAATGGTGGTTTTTTTGTTTATGAACCATCCTTGTGAAGTTGATTGTATTTTTCTACCTGTTAATCTACCAATAGGTTTTGCTTCATTTAGAACAAGTACGTACAAACCAATTGTTAAGTATTATTAAAAATGATTTTGTATCTCTTATAATATTATTCCCATGTTTATTTTAATGTTTCATGGTGATTTTATATGTAAATCATCTCATATTGTAAAGGGATGCCATCATGTGAAGTCTTGATCAGGTTGCCTTATTTCTAGATGTTTGGTTCTATGAAAGGGTATCATGTGAGTAATATATGGGGCTTCCCATGTCTCAATTCCATATTTATCATCTCCCTTAATTTTTAATTCTCATAACATCATGCTTGGATCCAAATTTTAATCTTTATCATACTCATAGCCAACTCATTGCCCTTTCTCACTTGAAGTCATGTGTGTGAAGCTATTTATCATGCTCAAGTAGATGTAGTAGAGGTCTCAAGATACTAGATATGTATTTAAAAGTGGGATAAAACAATTTATATCCTACAAAGAGTTTTAAAATAATATTTTTTCAATCATGTGTAACATATTCTCATAGTCACTATGAACATGCTTGCCTACAGGTGCTTGGAAGAGAAATTCATGTTGAATAAGATGTTTTGACACTTATTTCAAATAATTAGAGTGTGAAGAGTCAATTTTAAATTATTTAAATATGTTTAAAAATCATTTATGGGTTGTATCTCTTGTTCACTATTTGAAATTTTCTTACTACATGTGTATGTGTAAATATCCACCTACATGTGGCTCAGCAGGGGACTGAGAATGCTTGTACAAAGAGGTTGAAACATCTAGTGGCACCTCCTTAAGGTCTTAGTATGATGAAAATTAAATGGAATAATTATTTTTAATGTTAGGTGGATAATTTATAATGAGAAACTATGATCATGAGGTGATCGTGTATTCAAAGACACAATCCCCAAAAGGTGAAAATAAAAGTCCATGGGCATTTTGTGAATAGCATATGGCATAGTTTCAATAGCTATTGATGCATCCTAAGGTGCTCATATTATATCCTATATAAATTATAATGACTCAAAAAAATATTAAGGTAAGAAAAATAATGTAGGTTGTAAGTTTGAATGCTCAAAGTTGCCTACAAAAACAATAAATTCCTTCAATATCATCTACAAGATTTTTGAGTTTTGAGAAACCTTTGTTTTCAAAGTTGGAACTAGACCATGACATTAAAGATAAATAGTTAAAACTATTTAAAATGTTACTCATGATCAAAATTATCATTATTATAAGTGGATATATATTGTTTGGAGTCTTAAGGTAACCTACAGGTTTCATTTTCCTCATAAATGTAACCCTACATGATGGTTATAGGTTATCATGAAGCTTGAGCTAGATACCATAAGGACAGGTCTTATTCCAAGCATATAACTAAAAATTATAGATATTTCATAGTGTTTAGTGTCTAAAAGATGACATAAAACATTTAATAAGGTATGGATCACATACAACTATACCTATAGGACCCTAAAGACTCACACACAGTCAGTTTGAGGGGACTTTGGATAGACAGTGAGATAAACATGGAATCTAAGTGTTGTATTGAATAAGTTAAAGGTAAAAAATTTATAAATGACCTCACAAATTAAAGTATAGTCTTTATACATTAGGATCAAATCATAATACATACACACACCTATAGGTCAACACAGTCAGAAATTATGTATATAGTCTGGGCCAGGCAGGAGCATATGGAGACATGTGAGAGGTTGGAGAGATGAATGAAGGTTAGAAAACCTTAATAACATTTGAAACATATTAATTAAACAATAATTATTTATTTTTACTATATAAAGGGTTTTTCAAAGGCAATATACAATCAATCTATTACTGTCATACACATAGTCCACCTTTTGCACAATCCATCTTTGTTGATTGGGAGAGTTGGAAGGTTTATTGACATAACTAGAGGATAAAAATTGGTAAATATGGTCTCCACCACTTTGATAAACCTATAAAATCTTCACCTTGTCTAATAAAATAAAGGGAGTACCCTCTATTTTATCTCAAATAGAGGGCATTCCCTTGTAAACAAACCCTACATTTTGGAGAAGATGGGTGAGAAAACATGAACTAAAAGCTAAAAGAGCCTTGTATAAAAATGTGGAGAGTTATAACACATATATTTCAATATGGTATAGCATTCACAAAAGGATGGAACTTAACAAGGTGCTCTAAACCCTCAAATTTATAGATAGACATGATAGGCATGGCTAGGCCTAGAAGTCCAAATGAGAAAGCATTTTCACTTAAAACATTATGTGATAATTATTTTTTGTTAAAATATTCTTGTGGGGTAATTTAAGAGTTGTTAAATCTTATTAAATTAATATAATTCTAATTATAGGTCCTAGAACATAGGGGTTGTAGTCAAACTTACTTAGGCAGGGTTAGGCCTAGAAGCCAAAAGGAGAATCATGGTCACTTCCACCTTGAGATGATATTTATACCCTATTTAAAAATGTTTATAGGATGGATAAAAAATAATTAAATATTTTTAAAGGTCAATAATTTTTATGGGAATCCAATTTTGCCTCAAAGGTATTATTAGGCCTGTGCAAGTGGAAGGAAGAGCTGGATAGAGAAACTTTGGAAGCTCATATCTCTCTTGGTGCTTTACATGGGAACTTAAGAGATATGGAGAAATTATAAATCATCCTAGACAAATATTTTGTAGAATTGGATTGAAAGTTGAATGTGAAATCTCTATGAATAAAGCTTAAGGACAAAAACTACCTAAAACCCTTGTAAACCCTTAGTCAAGACCTGATGGAGAAAATGAGGATGGGAAGCTAATATAATGGCCTATTTTGATCATGAAATTTATTTGACCTTACATAGGACTTTCTTAAGATCCTCCCCACCCTTTTAAGTTGTATGAAATTGTATGGACATGGTACAAATAGGGTTTTCTTGATTATTTTATGTATTGTGAAGGTTATAGGAATATTCAAGGGATGAAATAAATTTTGGGGGGAATATTATGAATTTTAATAAATCACTATGGTCATTTATTACTTCATCAAAACTCCAAAGTTTTCAAATAAATAGCTTCATCTCAACCAGTCAAAACTGGCATAGTGACCAAGCTAGTGATAAGGGTGGAAAACTTTAAGTGAGTTGACTTTAATGTGTGTATGATTCCTATAAGGACATGAAGGGTATTGAAACATGTAATTCACTAAATCCAATTTATTTACATGGAAAAATGATGTATTTTTGTATGCCAAGTGTACAAAGTGCATGAAAGAAGAGTTTTTTGGACTACAGATGGTGATGGTTCATCTCTAAAAGTTTCTAAAGGACCAGGACTGCAACCAATGCATGGATAGGTATGTCTAAAATCCTTCCCTATAATTTAAATCATTATACCTATCACTAATTAGTTTTGGGATGTTCAAAAAGTTCCAAATCATGAAGTTTGTTTTCTAAGCTAGAATGAGAACTTTCATGCCACTTTTCATGAGTTTCATACCTTGTATAGACACTTGTCTCTTTTGACCATGCATGGATCATCCCACATCCTCTTATAATTCAAAATTAACTCCTTATATCATCTTTACAATTTTTAGTATAACCCTTGGACTTCTCTCTTCTCCTCTCTCTCTTTCAAGTTTCATAAGAACTAGCCATTTTGGCCATTATAACTTATACTCCACCTGAGTATGATAAATCCATAATAATTTGCATACCATTTGATCAATAATAATATTTATTTTTTACCCCTTAATTATTGTTCATAGTGTGTTTTACTTGCATTATTGATCTTTCTTAGTGATAACTATGATTTCCTTAGCATGT
Source organism: Torreya grandis (assembly GCA_037957365.1). Lineage (NCBI taxonomy): Eukaryota > Viridiplantae > Streptophyta > Pinopsida > Cupressales > Taxaceae > Torreya > Torreya grandis. The sequence goes on along the minus strand of JARHVA010006156.1, from coordinate 260,506 downwards.
TGTCTCATTCTTTCATCCTATTTGTAGTTAGAAAGATTCTTCTTGCAAGGCATATGAAGTGTTCTAGGAAATTTCAAGGTTAAGTGAATTAGTCTATTCACTAGTGTCATTCAAGACATATTATTTCATCCTAGCCTAAAAATTCATCCATAACTTCATAATGTAAAATTGATGTGAGAATATGCAGATTGGAGAAGTTTATGTTTGGTTAGTCCTTTATTCTCATGTGTAACATGCAGCTAGTTGAAATTCATCAAATTTTTTATTGTATCACCTCCCTTAGGATAGTTTTCTTTTAGTTTTCTCTCTCTCTTTCCCCCCCACCCAAATTTTAATTTTAGTAGTGATCCAAAGTGGACATCAAGGGAGGTATCCCTATTTAGATATTCACCTCATTCATAGGCTACTCATAAGCCTAGAGGTATTTCAATTGTGCCACTTGGATGAGGAGAGTTGAGACATCTCCTTAAAGGGTGAAAATACAAGTGAAAATAATTTTTGTCATGCTCTATGAGACTCTTAGTCCAATAATTTTAAGGATTTTTGGTGTTATCCTTGAACACATCAGCCTTTAACGGCATCTATCCAAGCATTAATGGTAACTCTGAAGTTATATCATTTGGTCAAGCAGTCCAAGTTTTACTTTTGAAGATTTTTGGTAATGTTTCTTTGTGTTCTTACTTCCCAATGAGGTTTCATGGATAATTTTGGTGTTTATTTTTGTTTTACACAAGTTAGTGAGGTATTTCCAGCTTATGGCATTCCTAATCAACCTTTATTGATTCATATGAGCCTTGGTGTGATTCTTACTAGTCTTGTTATGACCATTTTTAACCCTATCATGATTCTTATTAGCATTATAGATAGCCTTGTGATGATTTTTATTAGTCCTATAGCCATCCTCCTCAATATCTTGCTTCTCCTAGTCAACCTAGCAACTTCTCAACTCAATCCATTTCCACCTTCAAGCAAACTCTTTTGGGGTATGAGAAGTATATGTTAGAGCTTGATACACTAAGGGGACATGGTCAATATGTTCATATTGTCATAAAATTGTGCACCCTAGGACACTCTATGAAGTTACCTCAATTTGATGAAGTATTGAATCATCTCTAAAGTTTGTGGGAACTTGTAAGAGAGATGAATCTCTAGAATTGAAAAGGGCTAGCTCCCTGAATTCGTCTCTAAGTGTCTATCACCCAGCCTAAAGATTGTTTATGAAAAGAGTTAAAAGTTTTCATAAAATTAAAAATATACTAAAGAGGTGATCCACCAAGATATATTCCACAACCCATCATACTTATACTAAGAAACAATGCTTTTCAAGACTAATTACATGCATTAAAGGATCCTAACATAGTGTTTCAATGTGAAGGTAGCATAATTGGGATAATCAATAAGATACTTGACCTAGGGGTATATTTCACACCATAGATATAATTTCACAATTTAAAGAGATAATATTACCTTTATACACTTCACATGAACTTTTAAAATCAAAACTCTTACTTAAACATGAAGGATAAAGGGAGTAAGGATGATACTATCACTTAGATCCACTATACATCACTCACATACTTAGACAAAAAGTTCAAAAAATTAGACTTGGACTTGTATTAAATGTTCAAAGACAAATTTAAATGGTATATTATCAATGCTTTGCCATACCAACTATGTATATTTATATAATATCCTAAATGGCTTCATTTATAGAACTTGGAAGAAGAGATAGAGGAGAGAATTTGAAGAGGCACAAAGACAAGTGTCCAAAGGTGAAAATTAATTAAAATTCATGTGGATGAGATATAAAATGAGTTATTTAACTTATTTACACATCATTTTATTCCCAAATAAGCCTCTTTTCTAAATGTGGCATAGCAATCTTCTTAATCATCTTTCTTAAGAAATTGTTCTCATGATGGGCTTTCAAGATCACTCCAAGGCATGTTATGGAAAAATTTCTCATGTATGATGAGGATAGGGAGTTAAAAACATTATTCCACCTACATTATGAGTTTTATTTATCATGAAATTCTCTTACATAAGCTCATCATTACTTTATAAGCATGACCACTATCTAATATGCATTCCTTGACACTTGGCACTATAATCTTTCAATATTTCCAAAGTGATATATAACAAGGGTCTTTTAACATGTATTTATATACCTCACATTATTTTATTCATTAGAAACATCATAAAAACCCACCAAACTTAAGTTTCCACCTTGTCCACTATGTCATTCTAGATGCCAGCTTGGATAGGCTGAATAAAGAGAGATAGTAGAGGAATTTGTGAATATTTACAAGGTCCAAAAATGTCATGGATGGTTTCCTAAAGTATCCATATACATTCCAAAGTTATTTTCATCTCATGGTCATCTTTAAGATTTATAAAATACAAGAAAATGTCAAGAAAACCTACTTTTTGCTCCACCTGTATAGATTTTGTACAAACTAATTACATGGCTTTGACATCATGGAGTTGGAAAAAAATTATATTTTATCATAAATGTCATATTAATTCATCTTTATGTACTTTGAGTCTCATTTCTCTAGTCGAGTCCTTATGGAGGGTTTATGAGGGTTTCTGAAGTGGCTTTCATTCTTAGCATTTATTCATAGCCATGGTAAATTGGAGTTATAATAAAATGACACTTATATATCCTAAAGTACCTCCTTAAACTTACTTAAAATCCTTAATGTCCCATGAAAATCTTGGTGGATGTTCTAAACACTTGAAGTTGTCATTCGAGCTCATTTTTTGCTTCTTAGTAGGGTCTGAATGCTTCTTAAGCCAAAAATGGCTTCCTAAAGACTTTATTTGAAAATTAAGGGTTTTAAAATATCTATATATACCATATAAAATTCCTCCAACAATTATAATGTATTTTCAAAGGCTTTAAATGTAAATTGACCCCTATTTGGTTTTAGGCCTAGACCTTACCAATAGGTTTGCCTTCATCTTTGAGCTCCTCTTGACCCTCAAATGGTTTTATTTTCAATGTGATGGATTTAAAAAACATAAAATACCTATTAAAACATGTATTTATCACTTTTAAATCATATATTAGGTTGAAAATGCATATGCCTTCCAAATTGGATTCTAGCCCTAAGGCTTTCCTTCGCACTTGATTGTAACCCTTATTATGTGGGGTGCCTTGTTTACTCTAAAACCTTATTGAAAGGCTTATTAGGTTTCTCCATGTTTTACCCAATTTATATAACCTTTATTTTTCCTTTTATTTCCTTGAGATCATCAATTCATCGCTTTTCCCCAAAACTACCATTCTTATGCATGAAGGGACTATCCCTGCTCTAAGACAAAATAGTGAGTATTAGGCCTATTTTTTTTATGAAAAGTGAGTATTTAAAAATATAAAAAATATAATAATTATCAATTTTACCAAATTATTTTATCCAATTACATGTTTATGGGATCTAACCATCCAAATTTCTTCAAAAAAGGGGTTTAAAACTTTGTTTTTTGCATGTTTTGTTCAAACCTCCTTATGAATGATCCTTATAAACCTATTTGATGCATAAAATTTATTCATAAATGTTCATAACCATTATTTAATTATTTTTTAACCTAGGGATCCACTCAAAACCTCTCTCCTAAGTGTAATCTCATATTCACCTCTTGAAATAAGGCTTTTCCAACCCTACCTGTATGGACTGAGTCCATTTTGCTTATGACAAAATTGTCTTGGGTGGATTGATGATGTTATGCACATATTATTTCCTTAATTTTATCATTATTAATACATATTACACTATTTATAAATTATCCTTCCATCCTTGGGCATCAAACTTTAACATGTTCTTCTCTTGCTTAAGACCCTATCTGACTATGATAGTGAACAGGGTATCTTTGCTTTAGAAATATTTATTTAGAGATTAAATTTAAGGTTTAAAAAAATTATACAATAATTTTGAATTACCATCCCATAAAAATTTTAATTAAACATTAAACCTATCACCTTAACCCTTTAGGGCTTTCTAATTGCTCACTATCCTCTTTGACTGAGACAGTCCTAAGACCCTACCTGTAGGTGATTTGAGGTTGAGAATGGCATGAATTTGGTCCTTATTTATTATTTTAAAACTATTTTGGATTCCCCAAATAATTTTATTTGACATTTATATCTCATTTATCCCTAAAATTCTTTAAGACTCCTTTAAGTGCCATAATCTCACTTCATTATCTACTCAGTTATAGGAGACCATTTTTCCATTCATTTTAGGTTTGTAGGTATCTTCTAGGTCAAGATAGACTTGATCATGGTGAAATTAATGGCATGAAAGTTTTTTTTGGCTAAAAACCATGAAAATTTCCTTCACCTCATCCATGATAATGCCTATTTCACAAACCTTTACCTCACTGCTTGTAGGTGATTCTTCACAATCCTGTGTACAAATAGAGGAGTATGTGTTGGGGTTTAAAACATTGGAATTCTCCTTTTCTCATGGAATTTTAGCTTATAGTAATCCTTTGTATCATTTATTATGATTTATCATTGATTAAATGGATAGGATTATCATATTGAAGTACAAAGTGAACTTTAATTTAAAATCCTATAAGTGTAAACTATCAAAAACTAGTGGTTTTGAGGGCACTTTTGGGTCTCCCAATGATCACCTTCCATTGATCATTACCCATATAAACCCTACACATTCATTATCCTATGATATAAATGCAAATTTAACATATCTATATGCCTTAGGGCATCATTCAAACATATTGGGAGAAATCCCTAAAACCCTCTGGCTCTCTGATTAGTTCCTTTAGGGATAAAAGTCCTAAAACTCAAAATTTTGCTATGTGATTATTCTTCCATCTTTAGTAGGCTATCAAGGATCACTAACATGATATTAAAGATATAAACCTATTTCTTAGACCATCATGAGGATCCAAGCTTGTCATTTTACTCTCATATAAGCCTCTGTAGCTCTAAAAATGACACTTGAATATATGCATTGACTGTATATGAGGTGGAGAGAGGGAAATTGAGCACTAATATGCAAGGTTAAGGCCTTTCATTAACTTAAATTGAAATTTTAAACCTTAAATTAGATAACCCACATCAATAAAACTTTGAGATAATCTTAAAAACACATTTTTAATGTGAGAATCACCTACCTAAAGGTGAAAAGGGAAAACAGAGAAGGGGGAGGTAGATAATGTGAAAATTTAGGCTTCCTAACCTCTTATTTGATCATAAAATGCACTTTATTACTTAAAAAAACCTGAGACACATTCAATTTCTTCACATAACATGTAAAATCTCCAATTTAAGGCACTTGTAGATGCAAATTTTTTAGCAAAGGTAGTAAAGATGATCCAAAGCAAGACAAGCCTAGAAAAGGCTTTCCTAGACATTAGATAGCCTTTAATAACACCTAAAACAATCAAAGACATCAAACTAAAGCAAGAAAAACTAAAACAAGTGTAAATAGTGACCCCCTCTTAGATTGAAGTGCATAAAAGGCTACTTGGGATCAAATTTATGGTCCATAAATGAGGAGGATCCAAAATTAAACTTATTATTATGTATTTTAATTATACTCAAGTAAATATTCACCACCAAGATCATTTCTTCCAACTCAAATTGTACAACCCATACTGAGTGCTTGAAGTTGACCTTCCTTAGTATGTCAAGAGGAAATGGAAGAAAAATGAGTTAAAAATTAAATTTATAATTAAATATATAAACTCTAAACATTAAAATTAGTTTTTGAAGGTGAAGAGGCACTACACCCACATTTTTAGTTGTAAGTAAACTCAAGGAGTTCATACAAGTGCCTAAAAGGGCCTAAAAATAAGGAAAACTACCATTTCCTAATCATAACTAATTATCTAACTAGAATCTGATATATCCTAACATTATCTTACCTATCCCATGTTTAAATACATCTATCACAATTTATTATTTTTAGAAATTTGTACATGTCATTAATTGAGCTAAAAATGTGGCCAAATGATCTTTTTTTGCATATGAAACAATGTGAAAGCTAAATTAATGACTTAGAAAAACCTTATAATTTATTAAAGGACATATTATAAAATTTTCAACATAATTTAATCCTTTTACCATCTTTGACCAAGGTTGACTAATGTTGACTTTTGGTTGACTAGGCCAGTCCAAGAGAATAGACTTCAACAAGGACTAGGGGAAGGATGAGTAAGACAATAGACCAACATAAAACCCTATAAGACACATGGGAACCTTCTTAAAAGTTAAAAAATAATAGGGGTTGACCCAAATTTTACTTGGGGTCAAATTTGGTCAATATTTCCTATTCATTTCATTCATTAGGTTTGAGATGCATTAGAGCTGGTCAAAAAAGAGTGGGCATTTATTGAGAGAGCCAATTGGAAAAGGCTCACAAGTTAGATGATAGATATGAGTGGCCTAGTTTCATCTTTGGAAGATAGGATAAAAATTCAAGAGAATCAACCTCACAAAACCTATCAACCTTCATATCCACTTCGCCAACATTGTTATCAGTCTTACATGACCCCTATTCATGATCCTAATCAAGCTTACCAAAGTCATCCTTTTCCCAATAAGTTGGAAGAAAGAGTTTAAAATATAAACTATGTTTTTTAAGATAATATTTATATGAATATTTAGTTGGATAATATGTCTATGTAGAAGTCCATGTCATCAATAAAAGATGTAGAATCTAAGCTCTCATTTCCCTCTCTCATTACATCCCTACCTCAAGAAAAGACCTCTAGATATGAGATTCTAAGTTAGAGACAAGGTGGAGAATCTAAGCCTAAGGAGATCCCAAGTATCTTGAACACTTTATCCACTCTTCAAAGTGCATCAATACCTCAAAAAAATACTCCTTATCCTATCTTCCAAATTTGGAATAAGATAGTGGAATCATGGGGAAAGAAAGAAGAGAAAATCCTTGATAAACAATATGAATTTGAGAGAGACCTTGATTGTATACAAGACCCTCCCACTCTTCCTCAAGATACCTCTTACTCTCAAAAATGAGATTGAAGATTTAGAGTCAAAGATGAGATTGTTAAGTCAAGGTGTGATAGAAGGTTTAGACCCAAAAGAAGATCATATGCCTAAACACACCTCATCTAACCTCCCTAAAGAGATTGATAAAGATAAATTATATGTTAATGAAGTGATTGTCAAATGGAAAGAAGAAAACCAAGCCATTTTATCCCAAGCTCTACCTCCCCTACCTCAAGAGCTTCCAAAAGAATCCCCTACCCTTCACTCTCAATCTAATTTTGAGTTTTTTGTGCCACCTCACCCCATCACACTTTTCCTAGATGTACCTATGGTATGGGAACCTAAAGAAGAGTAGTTGGTTGATAAAATTTTATAACTCTTTATTGAAGAAGGCATGACTCCTTGGCAGCCTCCTTGGGCTAAGTCACATTATTTCAAGATGCCTAGTCTTGGCATCACCAAGAAAAAGGATATGGAATAGCTTGAATTCCTTGAAGAAGAATCTACTTCTAATCAAAATTTTGTAAATGGTCATGTCTATCATGAAGATGAATATGCTATTAAGGATGGATAATAATTTCAAATCATCCCAAAAGAGGTGGAAATCTTATAAGAATCTCTTAAGACCAAAGTGGATGTTGTTATTCTTGAAGATGACCTAATACCTCAGCCTAATTTGTAATCACCCTCAAATTCATTGGAGCTTGAAGAAAACCAACTTGATGACCTCATACATCAAGAAGAGAAGATTAAAGAGGTAGTGGTTCTAGATGATAAAGAGGACAAGGATATTTGGTAGCTACAAATGAAGCTATTTGAATATCTTGAAGAGCTTTTCCAAGTTGAAAGTCAAGTACATGACAAGGTGAAGAAAGAGTCTTCAATAGAGGACAATGACCTAAATTGGGTAGAGTATGCAAATATTCTTGATTATCTAGAAGAAATTATAGCTAAGAAGAAATCCAATCTTATTGAGAACACTATGGAAATCAAGAAGGTGTGCCTTCTTGAGCCACCATTAGAGGTTGTAATTGAAGATCCATATGAGAAGGTTGAGGTTATTTGGATGCAATAATAATTCATTTCCATAGCCAACTTTGTTAGAGCTGCTTGGTTCTTATTGAACATCATGCCAATGAAGTTGGTAAATACCATGAAAAATATGGAGGAATCAATGATAAAGGTCAAAAGGCTACATGTATCACTAAATCATTCATGTCATGAAGAAAGGAAAGTTTAAAACTTCCCCTTTGATCTAGGAGTGAGTTTTCATCTCAAGTTAGTGTTTGAGTTAGTTTGTTTAGTTTGGTGTGTGTGTTTCATAAGTGCTCATGAATAACATGTGTGTTTGCTTTTGCTTTGTGTGTCTTTTGTTTTGTGTGATTGAGGTAGTCATCGGTCTTATCTTGATCAAAGATTATTGTCAAAGTCCTCTTGTGGTGTCTCAGACATCAAATGACTCCCTAATCCCAATGGAATGATAAGGTTATTGGTCTACTTAGTATAGTAGACATACTACCCCTATGAGTCACTAACTTTTTCACCAAATTTGACCTTGTAGGTCAAATTGGGGCCCCTATAGGTAAAAACTTGGTCTTTATATGTTTTATGGGATCTAACATTTGGTCATAAGGTGTATTATAGGTCATTTGAGGGAATTTAATGTCACATTAGCCTTGATCATTAGTCAATTAGTCAATATATCATTTTGTTTCATTTGAGGGTCATAAATAGAGCATTTAATGACTTGTATAGCCTCCTTAGGAAATGTGAAGGTGTTAAAGATTAACTCACATGACATGTATCCTATTTTGTCTTAGGTAACTATTTCTAACTAAAAGTAGTAGGTGCTTCAGAATAAGGAGTAGTTTTCTTGGGAAAAGAGAAGATTTTGGCACTTGTACGGACCATGGATAAGTGTGCCACATGGGATAAGGTTAGTGATAACTCTTAAACTTATTTATATATATTTCCATACTTTAAGTACACTATAAGTGTCAAAACTAGGCTAAAATCATTCTTCTTCTTTTTCACCCTTCTATGCACACAACCAGTCTTTAGGTTTATACTTGATACAAACACTTGGAGAACATCCATTAAAACACCTTTTGGAAGTAAAATTACACTTAGATTCATTTCCATAATAATATTTTTAATAATGGTGGCATGTGCTTTATGATTCATCCTCGTGAAGTTGACTATGTTTTTTTTACTGTTAATCTATGCACCCTATAGGTTTTGCTTCATTTTAGAAAAGTCCATACAAAATAATTATTGAGGTTTATTTTATATTATTATGTATCTTTTATTATATTATTCCCAATTTTATTTTCATGTTCCATTGTGTTTTGATATGTAAATCATATCATGTTTCAAAGGGATGACACCATGTGAAGTCTCGGTCAGGTTGCCTTATTTGTAGATGTTTAGTTCTATGAAAGGGTATCATGTGAGTAATATATGGGGTTTCCCATGTGTAAATTCCACATTTATCATCTCCCTTAGTTTTTAATTCTCATAACATCATGTTTGGATCCAAATTTTAGTCTTTGTCAGGCTCATAGCCAACTCCTTTCCCTTTCTCACTTGTAATCTTGTGTATAAAACTATTTATCATGCTCAAGTAGGTGTAGTAGAGGTATCAAGATAATATATATGTCTTTATAAGTGGGATAAAACAATTTATATCCTCCAAATATTTTAAAAATAATATTGTTTCACTCATGTGCAACATATGCTCATAGTCACCATGAACATGCTTACCTAGTAGTGCTTGAAAGACAAATTCACATTAAATAAGATGTGTTGAGACTTGTTTTAGATCCTTAGAGTGTGAAGATTCCATTTTCAATCATTGAAATATGTTTAAAAATCATTTATGGATTTTATCTCTTGTTCACTATTTGAAATTTCCTTATTACCTATGCATGTGTAAATATCCACCTACAAGTGTCTGAACAGGGAATTGAGAATACTTGTACAGAGAGGTTGAAACATCTGATGTCACTTCCTTAAGGTATTGGTGTGATTAAAATGCCATGGTAGACTTATTTTTAAGGTTATTTTTACAGTTTATAATGATAAACTATGATCATGGTGTGACTGTGTACTCAGAGACGCAATCCCTAAAAGGTGAAAACAAAGGTCCATGGGCATTTTGTGAATAGAATATGATATAGTTTCAAGAGATTTTGATGCATCCTAATGTGATCATATTTTATCCTATATCAAGGATAAGGAATTAAAAAAAAAATTATGGTATAACACTAATGTAGGTTGGAAGTTTTAAGGCTTCAAGTTGCCTATAAAAACACTAAATTCCTTTAATATCATCTACAAGATTTTTGAGTTTTGAGCAACCTTTGTTTCCAAACTTGGTACTATACCATGTCATCAAAGATAAATAGTTCCAAATATTTAAAATGTTACTCATGATAAAAATTATCATTATTATAAGTGGATATAAACTATTTTGGGTCTTAAGGTAACCTACAAGTTTCCTTTTCCTCATAAATGTAACTTTAAATGATGATTGTAGGTTATCATGAAGCTTGAGCTAGATACCTTGAGGATAGGCCTTACTCCAAGAATATAAGGAAAAATTACAGATATTTAATAGTTTTGAGAGTTTTAAAGAGGACATAAAACATTTAATAAGGCCTGGATCACATAAAATTATACCTACATGACCCTAAAGACTCACACATAGTTAATTGGAGGTGACTTTAGATAGACAATGAGATAAACATGGTATCTACATGTTGCATTGAATAAGATCAAGGTAAACAAGGTTAAAACTATTTATCAATGACCTCAAAACTTCAAGGATAGTATCTATACATTAGGATCAAATCCTAATACATACACACACCTATAGGTACACCACAAAATAGGTCAACACAATCAGAAATTATGTATATAGTTTGGCCCAAGCAGGAGCATATGGAGACATGTGAGAGGTTGGAGGGATGAATGAAGGTTATAACACTTTAATAACATTTAAAAAATCCTCATTAATCCATCATGATGTATTTTTATCAAATAAATGGTTTTTCAAAGGCAATATAGAGTCAATTTATGGCTATTATACACACAGTCCACCTTTTACAAAGTCCATCTTGGAGATTGGGAGAGTTGGAAGGTTTATTGAACTAAAAAGAGGTTAAAAATGGTATAGATATTCTCCATAAATTTTGTATCCCTTTAAAATCTTCATTTTGTCTTAAAAAACAAAGGACGTGCCCTCTATTTTATCTCAGACAGAGGGCACTCCCTTGTAAACAAACCTACATTTTGGAGAAGATGGGTGAGAAAACGTGAACCAAAATATAAAATAGAACTGTAGGAAAATGTGGAGAGTTTTAAAACATATATTTAAATATGTTAGAACATTCATAGAATGATGGAACTCAACAGGGTACCCTAAACCCTCAAATTTGCAGACAAGCATACTAGGCATGGCTAGGCCTAAAAGTCCAAATGAAAAGGCATGTTCACTTGAAACCTTATTTTAGAATTATAAATTGTGAAAGAATGTTTTTTGGGTAATTTTATAGGTGTTAAAGTTTATGGAAAGAATATAAGTCCAATTGGATGGCCCAAGACATAGGGTTTGTAATCAAACCTACTTGGGCAAGGTTAGGCCTAGAAGCTAAAAGGAGAGTCATGGTCATTTCCACCTTGATATGAGATTTATACCCTATTGAAAAATGTTTATAGGATGGATATTTTTTTTTAAATCTTTTTAAAGGTAGATAAGTTATAGGTGAATCCAAAATAGGTAGTATTAGGCATGTGTAAGTGGAAGGAAGAGCTTGATAGAGAAACTTTGGAAGTTCATATCTCTCTTGGTGATTTGCATGAGAACCTAAGAGATTTGGAGAATTTAGAAAGATTCCTAGACAAATATTTTGTGGTAATAGATTTAAAGTTGAATATAAAATATCTATGAATAATGCTTAAGGACAAAAACTACCTAAAACCCTTGAAAACCCTCAGTCAAGATGTGATGGAGAAAATGAGGATGGGAAGCTGATATAATGGCCTATTTTGATCATGAAAGTCATTGGACCTTATATAGGACTCTCTCAGGATCCTCCCCACCCTTTTGAGTTATATGGAATTATATGGATAGGGTACAATTATTATTTTTTGAGTATTTTTTACATTATGTAGGTTCTAGGAACATTCAAGAGATACAATAAATTTTGTGGGGAAGATTATGAATTTTAATAACTCACTATGGTAATTTATTTCTTCATAAAAACTCATAAGTTTTCAAAAAAATAAATTCATCTCAGCCAATCAAAATTGGCATGGTGACCAAGCAAGTGAGAAGAGTGGAAAACTTCAAGTGAGCTGATTTTAAGGTGTGCCTAATGTCTATAAGGAAATAGAGGGTCTTGACACATTTAATTCACTCCCTCCCATGGATTTTCATGGAAAACTAATGCATTTTTGGAGGCCAAGTGTGCAGGGTGCATGAAAGAAGAGTTTTTAAGATTACAGATGATAATGGCTCATCTCCAAAAGTTTTTAGAGGACCAAGAATACAACTAATGCATGAAGAGGCATGTTTTAAATCCTTCCCTCTCATTCCAATAATTAAGCCTATCCCTAATTAGTTTTGTAATTTTCAAATAGGTCTAAATCATGAAGGTAGTTTTTTGAGCCAGAATGAGAACTTTCATGCCACTTTTCATGAGTTTCATGCCTTATATAGACACTTGTCTCTTTTGACCTTACATGGATCATCTCATATCCTATTATAATTCACAAGTAACTCTTTATATCATCTTTACAAGTGTCCTTATAACCCTTATAATTCTCTCTTCTCCTCTCTCTATTTTAAGTTCTATAGGAACTAGCCATTTTGGCCATTGTAACTTATACTCCACCTGAGTATGGCAAAGCCCTAATCATTTACATACCATTTGATCAATAAGACTATTTATTTTTTAACCCTTAATTACTTTTCATATTGTTTTTTACTTATATTATTGATCTTGTTTAGTGATAACTATGATTTCCTTAGCATGTCATCTCATTATTTCATCCTATTTATAATTGTAAAGCTTCTTCTTGCAAGGCATGTGAAGTATTCTAGGAAATGTCAAGGCTAAGTGAGTTAGTCTATTCACTAGTTCCATTCAAGGCCTATTTTCTAGTCTTCATAGCCTAAAAATTCATCCATAACCTCATAATGTAACATTGATGTGAGAAGATGCAGAATGGAAAAGTGTATGTTTGGTAAGTCCTTTATTCTCATGTGTAACATGTAGTTGGTTGGAAGTCATCAACTTCTCTAGTGTGTCACCTACCTTAGCATAGTTTGCTTCTAGTTTTCTCTCTTTTCCTTCCCCCCCCCCCCAAATTTTAGGTGTAGTTGTTATCCAAAGTGGTACATCAAGGGAGCTAGTCATATCTAGAGATTCACCTCATTCATATGCTACCCACAAGCCTAGAGGTGTTTTAATTGTGCCACTTGGATGAGAAGAGCTGAGACATCTCCTCAAAGGGTATAAATCCAAGTGACAATAATATCCATCTTAGATTATTTATTGATCATAATTCACTATTATTAGCATATATACTACATATTTTACATAGATATACTATTTGGCCACGGTGGCTCCCAACCACCAAATAATATAAATATTGTGAAACAAACACTTGTTCTACCTCTATTAAAAAAATAGATAATAATATTATCAAAAATCACAACTCATGCATTGAATTCTTTAGATTATAAAATGAGAAGTGTTTCTTAAACACTCTAGTCATGTGTGGTACACATATAGGCTATATGGAGGTCATTTACTTAGATCTTTGTGAATTTATGGAATCTTTGCTCATTTTGGTGAATTATGTCCAAAGATTGGTGTATTCTTTGCATATTCATGTTCCTTTGAGCATAATTGTGCAAATATCATTGATCTTTATGGTTTTAGACCAATATCTGGTCTTACTCTAGCCAAATATCAACATTCTTTGAAGATCCATGAGTATTTATGGTAAAGATAGCTTAAATCTAAGGTGTTTGAGGTTAAAATAGCAGTTTTGTTCAAAATTTGACTAATTATTTGTAAATTTGAGTTCATTTGAGCTTAAACATGTAAATATCATTGATAATAATGTATTTGGATATATATTTGAGCTAATTTAATTAAATATCGATGTCCTTTATTGTTCTTTATACATATTTGTGTAAAATTTTCATAATGTGTGAGTCTGATCATTATTTTTTGTAAATATGAGGCTTACACATCATATTTTAGACAAGATTTGGAGATAAAACTACCACAAGTAATACCCTCATCAAATTATGGCATGGTTAGGTGGATCTTCTATCAATGTGCCTAGTAAGGTACATGACTTACCATGAAATCTAGAAAGGTATTTACCTTCTTTCAATCCTAATGGCATTATCACTGTTGAAGAACATGTTAGATCTTTCAAAGCTACTTTGAGACTCTTGAATTTTGTTCATGAAGATGTATCATGTAGATTATTCCTATTTACTTTCAAATATGTTGCATACGAATGGTTCCTTAACCTTCCAAAGAATTATATTGCTAGTTAGGATGATTTTAACAAGGTCTTTATTGGTCAATTTGGTAAAATCATTAGTTCATGCATTTTGTATCAGAAAATCACCACTATAAAAATAGACTCAAATGAGCCCATTAGAGCCTTTAATGTTATGTTCCATAAGATTTTTATCAAAACTATAGCCCCTTATAAACTTTAAAATACTTTAGCCTTAGATATTTAAAAAGATGCTTTAGATCCCATGACTTCTGTGTTCCTTAAAAGGTCTATTAGAGTCATAAACACCTTGGCATTGGCTTATGCTGAAACTGTAATAATCAATGATCAAATGAAACCTCAAGGCCAACTTACATATTTATCCCAAAAATCAACCTCAATTTCCCAGCACTGAATGTCATTCATAATGCCAATCAGAATGTGTCTACCTTAAATTAGACACCATAATTGAACCAATTGCCCTTAATCCATGCTTATCCTAGACAAAATTTTGGGTTCTCAAACAATGAAATAAATGGATTTCATTTACAAGGGTAGAGAATTTTGGTACCCATGAGTAATGACAATCAAGTTTATAACTCAAAATCATTAGAGAGTGAGAATGAATCCATACTTAAGATGGTTCAAAAGCTGAGCACTAATTTTCTTTAGTTGTAAAAGTAAGTGAGAAATTATATGGAAGGCTCCAACAAAAGCTATGTTTATCAAAGGTTCAATAGGTTTCATGATAACAACCATAATGAGTCATCTAAGGACATACATGCAATTAATCTTTATGATATAGGTCTAGATAATCATTATAATGTCTTAAAATCATGTCAAAGTGAAAGGGATACATCTAAACCTATACTTAATCAATATATTATTTTAGGTACATCTAGCTTTATAGGAAATTCTAAATCCTTCATGTAGAATTTTGATTTTCCATTTGATGAAGAGAGTGAACCAGAAGATGATCTAAAATATGAAATGGATGTTCAAGATGATTGAGCCCATGAACAAGATCACATAAAAACTAATTTATCTTTAGAATATAGTTGTGAAGGCAATTCATATGAGGCCATTGGTTAAATAGAGTCTACCCATGAAGAAGAAGACTAGTGGCAACATTTATGCCAATATTTTTTGAAATAAATTAAGGTATTCCAAGATAGCAATATCATTATGGAGACCCCAAATTAGGATGAGTTTGGACTCGATTGGGTAGTTGAGATGCCATTCTACATGAAATATGAAGATGAATCAAGTGAAATGGATCAATAATTTCCATATGTAACCTTCAAAATAATGAAAGTATGTGATCAACTTGATTTAAATGGTAACGTTGCAAATAAAATTCATGCTCAATTATGTGATCAATATGATTTAAATGGTAAGGTTTTAGATAAAATTCATGCTCTTTTATCTCATTAGGATAAAGTAGCATTTTATTATGTCTTGTAAAGTTTTGGTACAAATAATTGTAGTCTATCCCCACCTCAAGATAAATTTGATGAAGACACCTACCAAAGAATGCTAGCTGAGATGCCATGTTTGAATGAAGATGACATATGCCACTATATATCTATGATTGAAGGAAAATTAGCACTCCTAATGCAAGACAAAAGGATTTGGGAAGAATATGGTTGGGTCTTAGATTCATATCTTTGATCCATACATCTAAGGATGTTGATAGGAGACCAAGTTACATCACTTAAAAGGCACAAGCATATAAGTGTTCTTATCTACAAGATGCCATGAAAATAAAACATTCATGTTTCAAGGTTCTATAGTAAGCTAAATAACTTTCCATTTAATCCTAGAGTTACATACTTTATGGAGTTAATCTAGGGCTTAGTTTAGTTTCTTTCTAGTTCTTTGTTTCTTGCCTTTTTTCCTTCTTGTCCCTTATTTGTATATTTTTTTTCCTTTTCTTGATTTATTTTTTTCTTCTAAATAACTCCTTTTAGATATATTTTAGCTCGCATTTCATCTAAAAATCTTCACATTTCAAAAATGTGGGTATGAATTATCAACATTGGTTTATCATGGATTGTTGAAATATAAGCTTGATGTTGTAGTTTAGAGAAGCTAGTTAAGACTGATGGGTAAATTAATTACTCCTTGATATTTTAAACTTTATTCTAATCTAATGTTGGTTTTAAAAATGATTGTGCATGTAGGATGAAAGTTTAAACTATTAGGACATAGTCATGTTTACACTTAAAAAACATTAATTGCCTGGGACAAAGTTTATAGCCAAGGATGATTGTCTGAAAATCAAATACTTGATTAAATCCCAAAACCTAGCTAACCTAGTTCCTAATCTTTAATAAAAAGTCAAAATGACTTGAAAAATCCAAAAATAAGAACCTTATTACAAAATTTCAAAAGCTTTCTAACCAAAGATGATTCTAGTAATCTCTATTGAGGCTATGGCCACCTCGTTGGTAGTGGAACAAGGCATTGAGTGGAGCCAAAGTCATCTTTGTTGGTGCTATGGATGCTTGCATAGTAGTAGAGCAATGCCCAAGCCTTCCTTGAGATAATAAATATCCTTAATGAATATTTAAACATGTTGAAAGTTAGTTTTAATGATTGAAGTCATGAACCTAGAAGTTTTTCTCTAAATCCTTTGGTAATTTTTAAGTGGAATCAAAGCACACACACGACATGATTAAGTTTCTATGTTTGATCCTAATTCTACATATGCAAGATTTATTATAACCATGAACTAATAGATTAATGGATCTTGATCAAATGGAATAAGTAGCTTAATTATTAGTATAAGCTACCATCTTTGAATTCTAACACATTATTATGTTCCCCTAGAATTTGCCATTTGTTGAGGTTAACATTCCCCCATTTCTGAAACATGGGGACCCTTATTTTAAATTGTGCAAATTTGTGCCTTGAAATAGAATTTTCACTTGATCAAAGTATCATTAACATGATTTCATGTTATTTTTATCTGAATATTTCCCACCCCTAGTTTGGCTAGAATACTTGCTCATGGTTTTAGTTTGACCTTATCTAAAATGCTAACATTATATCTCTATGTTTTAGGTTATAAGTCTAATAAAGTATAATTGGAATTAACAATGCTTCGGTTTCATGATTTTAGTTTTAAATTGATTATTTAATAAACTTTGGTTTGTTATATTCATATTTGAATGGCTAAACCCTTAATCTAAGCTTAATTTAAGTGTTTGATTTGAATCTGGCATGAAAATTTTACACGGGAACATTTTAAATAATGTTATGGGATTAGTTTATTTTTATTTCCTATAGATTAGTCATGTTTTTCAACATGACCAAACCTTAGTATAAACATCCATGCTAAGTTTTTATTATTCTTGAGCCCCCCTTTTAGACCTTTCTATTTTTCATGTGGTCTAAATCTAAATGTAGATTCCTTTTGTTATGTTTTGGAAATGTCTTTTTGAGTTTTTCCTTCAAAGATTTGTCCTGAATTAATTGCCCTCTGAGGTTTATACTTTAGATACTTTATCCAATTAATTTTGGGTTTTTGTTCAAGAATTTTTTTGGGACTTATGAAATTGGTCTATTCCTTCGAACTTATCTATGTTGGGATAATTATTTCAAACATTTTATCCAAAAAAATTTCCCCATAGAATTATTCTATCGAGCATTTTTCTTGATAGAATTTTCCTTCAAGCCTTTTGTTTCAGATCTTTTATCTGATGCAAAAATACTAAAACATCTTTCTCATAACAAATTAATCCGTAACTATTTTTAAAGTGACCTTTGCCTTAATAAAATTATCCTTCTAGATTTTGGTGAAGGGCACATACCCTTCAAGTTTTTTGAAATGTCCTTCAGCTTCTTTTAAATTATCATTTAGGCTTTTTGTAAGGGGTGCTTTGTCTACCAGATGTATTCTTCAATATTTTTGTAAGGGGTACCTTATCTTCAGACTCACCCTTCAATATTTTTGAAATGGTCCTTTGCCTTCCTCAATTATCCTTTAGAGTTTTGAAAGTGCCCTTTCCCCCATGAGAAGTGCCCTTCGATACTTTTGTCTTAGGTAAAGGCCCTTCCAAGTGACTCTTTAAGAGGATTATTTTGGACATTTTATCTGAAACATTTCTCATGATGCCAAAACCATGATGTAAATTACTAGAATCAATTCAAATGCCTTATACTTATAAATGCTAAAGTCATTTTGTCTTTATATTTATAGGAACAGAGTGAACCATATAATGACAAGTGGTAAGCTTGGTAAATAGTTCCAAAGATGATCTTAAAATTGATGGTCGCATAACCATTGATGACATCTATGTCAACATTAAATGATGATCATGAGGGCATCAAATTTAAGATAGTGAAGAGCCTTGATGATGATCTTAAAATTGTTGTTCATGTGCATGTCAATGATGTCCATGTAAATGTCAAATGATGATTGTATGGACATTAAATTTAAGATAAAAAAATATCCTCATGGATGAACTTAATTTGATGATCATATGCCCATCAATGACATCCACATAGATGTTAAATAATGGTTGCATAGACATCAAATTCAAGATAATTGGTTAGATCTAAATAATCTAAAGATTCATGGTCCTTTTTGATCCATGCAGGTTGATCTGATGGTGAGAAGCAAAGATGGATTTTTCAAAGAGGCTCAGAACTAGTGAAATTTGAGTAAGAGTGCAATGAGGTGCCACATAAGAAAAAATGACAAAATGAAGATTTTATGGACTAAGGATGAGAAGGACCAAGCCCAGGAGAGCTAGATTATCACCTATGCAAGAACACTTTGATCCAGAAGCTGACCCAAAGTTTAGGTGGGTTATTAATAGATAAGGTCAAAAACATTAGTGCAGTCAAAAACATTAGACAAAATGGATAAAGACCACAAAATAGCTTAGTAGATCAGTGAAATGAGAATATTCCTTTTATAACTAGTTTTGTATAATATTTTTAAATAGGATATTATTTTGTATAAAAACATATAATTTATAAGAGCACATGGTCCATAGGTTAATTCATAGGAAAAGGTCATTTGTTCTAGAATGCAATTGAAAGGACACATGTCCTATACACTTATACAAATGTATTTAGATGAGACTAACCAACATGTTATCATGTATCTTATAAAAAAAGCGTTGTCAATTAGAAAGGAGGAGGGATTTTTTATTACCAAATTACTTTGTAAACTTTGAGAAATTAATATAAGCATGGAATTCTTCAAGGATTGTCTAGTATTTGCTTGTGTGAAATGTTATATGGTTTCTCTCTCAGTTATCTAGTTTCACTTTCAGATTTGAATGGTTTCTATGGATTTTGGATGTGTATCTTGAATTTAGAGTCACTATTTTTTTCCAATGCAAGATTAGTTGAAAGTTCTTAGGCTTATTTCATTTGTTTCACTTCTTTTTCATTTGGGTTAATGTTCTTTGCTTACAAGAGTGAATCTTTAAAGTGAGCATGGTTCATATTTGCATCATTTCATACCTTCCTTAGAAGCCTACCTGATGTATGTTGTGGTTTGGACTTATTCTATTTCACTTCATACATTGGTTAAAATCATGTTTAGATTGTATTTGAAATTTGTCATAATGTTTGTTACAAAGACCAACAACATCCTTTCTTTTTTCCCTACCCTTCCTTTTGCTTTTATTTTAACCCGATCACCTTAGTTTAATTTTATTTATAAATATCCATTTTAGATTATTTTTTATATTATTTCTTGATCATATTTCATTATTCTTAGATTAGATACTACATATTTTACATAGATCTACTATTTGGTCATGGTGTCTCCCAACCACCAAATAATATAAATATTATCAAATAGTCACTTGTTTTGCCTATATTTCACCAATAGGTAATAAGATTATTTCAACCTAAAACTCATGCACTAAATTATTTGAATTATAAAACTATAAGTGTTTCTTAAACACTTTGGCCACCTATGGTACATATTTAGGCATCAATAGGTTCATCAATTGGGCTAATAATTCAAAATATATGTCTCCTACTAGCCAACTTTTGGTCTTTTAAGAGATATTTGGTTACAAGATAAAATGTGTCATCATTTCTTCCTCATATTGAGTGGGAGATAATCCTCTAGGGTGTAATTTTAGGACTTGTTAATGTAATTCTAGGATATTTCATCTCTATCCTCACATTTATCCTATAATGTTTGCCTAAAGTTCACTCTATTTCTACACTCAAAGATGATAATATTTTCTTTAGGGATGATTAATACACCTATAACTTTTATCCTTGGGGTTGGACAAAGAGTATACATTTTCCATTCTAATATATATAGGCTTATCTATATGTTTCTATGAATATGGTTCGTCGATTAGGTTAGTGAGTCAAAATATACATGACCCACTAGCCAGTTTTTGGTCCGTTAAGAAATATTTGGTTGTGATATAAAATTCATCACATGTATCCCTCATCCTAAGTGGGATATAATCCTCCAATATTTGGTTATATTAATTAAACATGAAACTATAAGTGTTAATAGTTTATCTATATCCCTCATGATTTTATTATAATGTTCTTCAAAAGTTTGCTTTGTTTCTACCTCAAGGATGAGAACATTTTATTTAGGGATGCATCTATTTATCTAAAAATTTCAATCCCAAGGCCTAATGGAGAATTGAGGGGTAATTATAACATTTATAAAACCATTCTAATGTGCCCATGAATATGGTTCATTGATTGGGCTAGTGAATCAAAAGATACACCTCCCACTAGCTAGCTTTTTATCCCTAAAAAATAATTTGGATATGAGAGAAAACATACCACCATGTATCACTTTTAATAATTGAGAGATAATCCTCTTTGGGGTGGTAAAATTACTTACTAGTGTAGTTGTAGGAACTGATGACTTATCTCTACCCCTCATAATTATCCTGAAATGTTCAATTGATTTTCACTCTACTTTCAACACTCAGGGATGAGAAGATTATCTTCAGGGATGCATTTAGATACCTAAAAATCTTGACCACAAGGCCTAATAGAGATTATATGGTTTCCATTATAATATTTATAGTCCTATTCTGATTCATTTACAAAGATGGTTCATTGATTGGGTTAATGATTCAAAAGATATGTGACATTTTTATTCATTTAGGACTTAGTGTTTATAAATCCTATATTGTTAAATGGGATGATTATAGTAAATTAGGTTAGAAATATATAATAAATATACCCACTAATTTTTAATATAATTGAATTAATTTTACCTTTCTAAAAATAGAAATAAATAATGTCAATAATTACTTAGCTATAAAGTGACTAAAATAAGAGATCTGAAGACTACAAATTGAGATAGAGGTTGGTCCAAGTGTCATAAAAGGATTTAGGTGTTAAAAACCTTCCTAAATAGTAGTTCCCTAATTGGATAGTAATGCCATATGGCACTAGTTTTCCTATTTTACAATTAGTGTCCTTTGTGCATAACTATTTCAATATTTTGGGTGTATATATGTCTAGGTCTCTCAAGCATGTTACTATGTGCATGAGTTTTGGATTTCTATAGATGCCATATTTTGAAAAATTCTATGTAAAAACCCTAATTTCCCATGTTTTTAAGGCTTTTAATTGACACAAGTAGTAAAGTGTGTTGTTAGTGGGTTATGTTAGACATTCTCAACACCTCATTATAAGGAGAGTTTCCTACATACCAATACTTATAAGAGGGATCAAGATAAATGTAGTTATCCCCACCTAAGTTATGGTGTAAGTGTAAGTGAATCTAGTATCAATTTTGACATGAGTGCTTTGAATGTGCTTGAGAATATAAACCTAAGTAATCTGAGCTTAATAATATTTTAGATAGTTGTATGCATAAGTAGGGAAAAATAAGGATTGATAACCTTTATTGTGCATAGATTTTTATGAGGATGTATGTTTAATTTGCATTTGATTTCCATATAATAGTAAGAGGGATAAAATTCATGTGTGTGTGTGTGTGTGTGTGTGTGTGTGTGTGTGTGTGTGTGTGTGTGTGTGTGTGTGTGTGTGTGTGTGTGTGTGTGTGTGTGTGTGTGTGTGTGTGTGTGTGTGTGTGTATTATTTTGGTGCTTGTACAAATCATAAAAGAGGTCTAAGCCAACTATAGGTGGTCTTATATTTGAAAAGATATTCATTGGTAGAAAAAAGAGGAAAGGACAATAGCACCAAAATTGGGACACTAGCACCATGTCTATTATCCCTATTATGGAACTAGTGTCCAAGTGGTATAACCTGAGGTACTAAAGGACAAGATGTCAATATGGGGGTTTGGAACTACTTTAGGGATGTTTAGTAATGTTTGTGGCCTATGTGAAGGCTGGATAAGTGTGAAAATAGGACTTAATATAGGTCTAGGGATAAGCTAGGGATGGGTGGTCTCAAGTATCACTCTTATCACTCAAGTTCCATTTTAGGTGATTACATTCCCCCTCTCAACTTTATTCTATAAATACATCAAAGTGAAATGACTAGGATAAAGGAAAAATAAGCATACATAGACTTACCTAGGAAGAAAATCCTATGAGTCTGGATCTGAGTATGTGAAGTATTCTCTATTATGTATCTTGAAAATGAAACATGCATAGATCAGTCCTTACTTAAGAGATATCAAAAGCAAAGACAAATTGAGTAAAAATATAAGAGAGAGGAAAAGAATAAATATACCTCACTGGGTATGTGAACCAATGCATAAACCTAGTAATAACCTATGTGTGTGCATGTAGATAGTGATCAATTTGTGAATAACTTATATTGATTTAATGGATTTCTCAATCCTCATTTATGGCTGGCTCAAGAACTCTATCCATTTTTGACTCCATTATTGCCCACTACTACTTGGTGGATCAAGACCTATGAATAACTTAGATTGGATTGATGGTATGTCCAACCCTCTTATGTAAGTGGATCAAGAACTCAAGTATACTATGACTCCATCATTTCCTACTATGTGTAGTAGATATATCTTAAACTACATGATGTAACTAGATATGTGTAACTATAAATGCCAGATCTATAGCCACTCAAGAATATTAGGAGACTTTAGACCACTCAATAATTCCAAACATTTTAGATAGAGTAAAGCATGAATTTAGTGTTTAACCTAGAACATGATGTCTGATGTGTAAAACATAGATAATGACATGGTGTTTTTCATTTCATCTAATCAACCAGTGTATAAATGAGCATATAGAAATAATGTGGAGCACAAATGCCTCCAAATCTGATATTTGAGCATATCGATTCTAGATTGAGTTGTAATAATATATATCTAAGTATTTAAATTGAAATGGGAATGATCATGTCATGCATGATGCCTCAATCTGAGTAAACTAGTATGAATCTAAGATAATTGAGCCAAAATTCATAATTTATAAATGAACCTATGTAAACCTAGATTGTACATGTTGTAATTTTCTGGCCAATCTAGAATTTTTGAAACTGAGGCTATTGGATAGTAGTATCATATCTTGGATATTATCTCCATGTGGTATTAGTATCATAATTTGGGTGCTAATGTCTAATCATTCTGATTTATGTGCAACTATAACTAATTTTCATGTCATTATTTCCCATTATGTTCCTAAATCTGATTTTTGTGTTATGAGACTATATACTAAAAATTATACTTTGAGTTCATCCAGTTAACCTAATATCTATGACAAACACCTATGAATTCCCCCTTTTTTGAGGGGAGTTGTTGAACCTATGAAATAATTATCCTTAAAAGAAAAAAAAATCTACAAAATGTGTGTTAGCTAGAGTAGATATGGTATCTACATAATAAACCAATATAATCTACATACATAACATTAGAATGTAAGATAATCTGAGCATAAGTGTGTAATGTGTTATGTATGTTAGGTCTATCATTCAAGAGTATGTCAATATATATGTAAAAATGTATATGAACAATAAATATGAATAATAACTGAGTAGATACCTAGGGGGATGGATCATGATGTCCATCATGGTACCCAAGTAGGAAGGGGAGATACATGATTTCACTCATGACATCTAAAACTAAAGTGTGTAATAAGCAAGAGACAAGATTCATGGCCATGATGCATATAATAAATCTTATATACAACACACATGATGCATAAAAATTAGGTTAAGGGGCCATAATACAAGGGATATGGGCACATGTCACTAAATTTGATAAATCACTACATATAAAGACATGTTCAAATGTCCATATACGCACATAGAAAACAATTTGGTTTAGATCCACATATAAGGACATGATTGAATGCTTACATACATAATTAGGAAAGCACACACAAGGACATGAGCACATGTCCAAAGTATACATATAATGAAAATAGGTGGCATAGATCTATATAGAATGGCATATTCAAATGCCCTCAAATAGAAGAAGCATAGAGACACAATGAAGTCTAAACTAGTAAATCTAGAAATGAAATTACACATGAACACGTGGTACAAATATGTATAAGATCTATGATGTAGATAGGTTGAGTTTAGAGTAGTAGTAGTTAGCAATGAATCTGAGTAGGTGTGGTATGATCAATATCAAGATATAATAATTTTAAATCTATGATGTAGAGTTTAGAAATATGTAACCTTGAAATCAAAATTGTGTATATAAGATTCCCCCAAATGATTGAATGTATCAAATTAAGAGCCTTTGTATCTATGTAGGTGCCTCTAATGGGTAGAGAGTATAAATTATAGATATATGTAATGGACCTAGGTCTTATAAGTATCTATGAACACTTGACAAGGACAAGTGAAGCATGGATGTATGATAATAACTAACTATACTAAGGTAGATAGCATATATAGTACCTAGAAATTACAAGTGTAAACATGTTAATGCATACAATCTATAATTTGTGTTTTTTAAGTAAGTATTTTAATGTTTTTGTGTTTTGATATATTATTTTGTTTTTTTTTTTTTTAGATATAATATATGTACAAATAATATGAAAATGAAACTATATACAAGAATCAAGAGTGAATGAGACTATGTACACTAAGGGAGGAACATACTAAACAATGAGTCTCATGTGAGACTCAATCTCAATGTGGCATGTGTCAAATAAATGAATAGTAATCATGTGTGTTATACAAAAAGGTAATTGGGGTCCTAAAACCTGATGTACTAAGTGATCTATAGCTAGCACTACCTATCAAGTGGTTCTAAGAATATGTGAAGCTAAGTGGGGTGTCATGTGAATTTTAGGGGTCTTAAGGACCCATTTGGTAGAATATGTTGTAACTAGCATGGGTTCCCTGTGTTGAAAACCCTACATTACTAACCTAACTAAATTTTTGGTGTACTTATGCAAACTATGCTCAAAACTATAACTAGTAGTTGTAGTCTAGTTGGTACTTTAGTATGATACACACCAGTGATATTATGTAGGGGGTGTGAATAATTTATAGTAGTGTTATAATATATTGGTGTTGGATGTGCCTTATATGTATAGTGAACACCTAAAGTGTCACATATCTATTAGTTTTATGTTTTAGAAATGGATCCAAAAATATTTTCAATGTGTTAACTTCTATTTGTTAAAATTTTAGGTTCCTATGTGAGTTTTCCCATATTAATGATGTTGGCCTCTATCAAATCATGTATCTTATTTTTCAAGATGATGTATTTATTTGTAGTATGTCTTGGTGACTTGTGATAGTCATAAAATGCATTAGAATCATAGTTATTTGGAAGAGGCCATGTTGTATCAACTTCTTTGATGGGAGGGAAAGTTATGACATTGCATTCTAGGAGTTACTCTAAAACATATGCCAAATATTCTAGAAGGTTAGTGAAAACTCTCCATGGAGGAGATGATAAAACTTAACAAGGATGTGAACTTGAAGCTACATTAACTCTATCCTTTGGATCACTCTTATTTTTAGTGACCCTTACTCTGTATGGAGGATTATTATAAATCTTAGTAGTAAATTATAATCCACTTGTATATTTTAGTTTACCCATAGAGTTAAGCTTGACTTCCTTTTCTATCTTAGTGGCATAAATCTATGAAGGTTGGAAACTTCTTGAATAAGATAGTTTCATGAATGTTGGTAGTAGAATCTATCTAAATATGGCTTGGAGCTCTTTATCTATCATGGGGCTAGTCATCTTTTCCAATATATGTTTATATCACAAGACAATTCTACAATAGGCTCATTGGATTTTTGCTTCAGTTGTGCTACTTGAACATATGAGATCTTATCATAGTGTTAATTGATAAGTGTGTTAAAAACATGTCTACCAATGGATTGAATGCAGTGATAGAGTGATTTTAAAAATCATAGAACCATTTTAAGAAATATTAATTTAGACTTAATGGGAATATATTAGTAAGGATATAACCATTAGACACATCACCCAAACATGCCACATGAAAATCTCATATATGGTAGTATGGGTCACCCTTACCATCATACAAAGTAAGCTTAGGTGCCAAAAATATGGATGACAAAGGATTTTTTACTATGTAATGTGCCAAAGGTATATGTAAAAGAACATGAGAACCCAAGGCATGTGATGTCATAGTAGTTCCCTACAAAAATGTAACCCCTTAGCCTACAAATAATTAATCTCATGCATAAAGGATTGTACATCTAGAGAGGAAGAACTAGCCATAGGAGGTGTAGCTACTACTAAAGGTTGTCAAGTTAAAATAGGTTATTGTACAAGCTAAGTTTCCCCCTAAATAGGTGTAACAATGCTATTATCTATGGGAGTAAAAGATTGACCATTATTTTATTTATTCTTTCTTTCAATTATGGCTTGTAGAATTTGTAAATTATCATGTGGTTTTTCTCTAAGTCTATCTCTGAAACTTTATAGAATTTCATCTTTATTGACACTAAGATTTTCATTTTTAAGTGGGGGGAGAGTATCCTAACTCCCATCTTGTGTATTATTTTGATCTTTATTATATTTCTCATCTTATACTTTATGATTTGGATATGAAAGAGTGATAGGCACAACTTTACTAGGTGTAGATGCATATACATGATGCACACTAGCATATTTTTAAAAATTTTAAAATGTAATTTAATTTACCAATAATGTGACATTTTCACTTAATAATTGATTTTGATTCTATAGTTATGATATTAATTTACTTGTACTGATAATTTGATCCCTTATAGTCTCATAAGTGCAAACCCCAATTGTTTTTTATTGAACATGTAAGCACACACCGTATAGGGGAGAGATGGAGGCATGGATATGCTTAGTATGTAAATTAGTAACTATTGTATATGTTTCATCATCTCATGGAGGAGTGAAAGCATGGACCTAGTTAGAGGGAAAGTAGTTATCACCCTCATGGAGATGAGGAGGAGAAGGAGATTCTTTCCTATGCAAATGATATGACATTGAAACTTGAAACATGGTTTTAGTATATTAAATTTATGGATTAAGTCCAATAAACTATACTGTAATTCATACTCTATGTATGTAAATATTTGTTTCTTAACTAAATTCCACATAAGATAGCAATAACATGCTAGAGATGAATGAAATATGTCATACATTTTAACTAATATAAATCATCATGTGCATATGTGTTTATTTCATATTGTAAATCATTCCAAATGAAAGTAAACAAACATGAAAAGCAAACTATAAAAATTTGTCTTAAAAAGTGATAAACTTCATCTACCATTATTATCATGATTATATGAAATAAAAATTAGAAAATATAGGGATCTAAAATTTGAGCGTGGGTCTTAGAACACTGGAAACATAAACCCTAGGGTTATCTAGCTTAGGTTTTATGAAATATATGAAGTAGGTTACATTCGCCAAATGTTTTAACCATTTGGGACTTAGTATTTATAAATCTTGTGTTATTAATGGGATTGATTATAGTAAATTAGGGTATAAATATGTAATAAATAGAGCTGATGATTTGTAATAAAATTGACTTAATTTGAGATTTATAAAAATACCAATAAATAATGTAAACAAGTACTTAGTTGTAAAATGATTGAAACAGGAGTCTAGAGGCTAAAAACTAAGATAGAGGCTAGTCTGAGTGTTATAGATAGGATCTAAGTGTCAAAAGCCTTTTTATAAAATAACACCCTAATTAGATAGTAGTACCATGTGGCATTAGTGTCCCTATTTTTTTGGTAGTGAAAAATTATTCTGAGCTTTTGCGTGCACCTATGTCTGGGTCTGTCAAGCCTATTCCTATGTGCACAAATTCTAGATCTCTATAGATTACCTATTTTAACTAATTTTGTGTGTAAACCCTAATTTTATATATTACTATGGAATTTTATTGGCACAATTAGTAAAGTGTGTTATTAGTGGGGTAGGCTAGATATCTTAAACACCTTGCTATGATGAGAGTTTCCTATATAACAATACTCTGAAAAGGGATCAAGCTTAATATAGTTCTCCCCACCTAAGTGATGATTTAATTACAATTGAAACTAGTATGAATATTGAATTGAATGCTTTAAATTTTATTGAGATTAGAAACCTAAGTAATATGATCTTAAGAGTGTTGTATATGATTGTATGTAGAAGTAGGGTAAAATAGGTATTGATAACCTTGATTACGAATAGCTTATTTTGAGTTTTTATGTGTAATGTGTATATGATTTCCATCTAGTGGTTAGAGGGATGAAATTCATACACACACACACACACACACACACACACACACACACTATTTTGGTGTTTGTGTGGGTCTTAAAAGAGGTCTAGGTAGACCCTAGGTGGTCTTATATTTTAAAATATATACTTTTTTATAAATAAGAAGGAAAGGACAATAGCACAAAAAATATGACACAAGTGCTATGTGGCACTATTATCCCTATTATGGTGCAAGTGTCCAAGTGGCAGAACCTGATGCACTAAGGGCCATGATGTTACTATGAGGGTCAAGGATACTTTAAGGATGTTTAGGGATTATTTTGGCTTAGACAAAGGCTATATAAGTATGAAAATAGTCCCTAAGATGGGTATAAGGCTAAACTAGGGATGGGTGGTCTCATTTATCATTGTTAGCACTCAAGTGTCATTTTAACATGATTATAGTGACACACTATCCAAATTTTAGTCCCTTAAGAGACATTTGGATATAATATAAAACATTTCACTATGTATATATCATCCTAATTAGGATATAATCCTTTATGGGGTGCTCATAGGACTCACCCATACAACTATAGGAGTTGATAATTTATCTCTACCCCTTATTGTTCTATTGCAATGCTTGCCTAAAGTTCGTTATGCTTATAAAATTAGTGAAAATAATATTCTATTTAGGTATGCATTTGGATACCTAAAAATATAAACCTTAGGGCCTAAATAAAATTTAATTATGGCCATTCTATTATTTATATTCCCATCTAAATGTGTATGAGTACGATTCATCGATTGGGATAACAAGTCAAATGATACGTGATCTACTATCCAATTTTGGTCCCTTAATAAATATTTGGTTTAAAGATAAAATATGTCATCAATTCTCCCTCATGTTAATTTTAATGGAATTATATATGGATGTTCATAAGACTCTCTTATAAAACTATAGGAGCTGACAGTTTGTCTCTACCCCTCATAGTTGTCCTACAATGCTCACTCAATTTTCACTCTATTTATACACTCATGGATGAGAAGATTATCTTTAGGGATGTGTTTAACCACATACAAATTTTGACCATGGGTCTTGAGAGAAAATATATGGTAGTCATTCTAGTGTTTATATTCCCATCTATATGCATATGCATAGATGATTCATCGAGTGTGCTAGAGAGTCAAAAGATATGTGACCCACTAGCTAAATTTTAGTCCCTTAAGAGACATTTTGATACAATATAGAATGTTTCATTGTGTCTCCCTTATCCCAAGTGGGATATAATCCTAAAATTATGCTTATAGGAATCTCCCATGAAACTTTAGGAGCTAATAGTTTATTTCTACCCCTCATAGTTCTCTTACAACTCTTGACTCAAGTTATCTCTATTTATAGATTTAGGGAAGATAATATTATCTTTAGGGATGAATATAAACACATAAAACTCTTAACATTGGGACCTAGATAATAGTTTATAACATCTATTCCAACATTTATACACCCATCTATGTGTTTTTTCAAATATGGTTTGTTGATTTGGCTACTGAGTCAAAAGATACATGACTTATTAGCCAATTTTTGGTCCCTCAAAAATCATTTGGGTATGATATAAAATGTGTCAATATCTCCCTCATTCTAAGTGGAATGGAATTATACATGGGGTGATTATAGGACCCACCTTTGAAACTATAATATTTGATGTTTTATTTATGAACTACCCTTCATAATTTTCTTGTGACAATCACCTAAATTTCACTCCATTTCTACACTCAAGGATGAGAAGCTTCTCTTCAATGATGTATATAATAACCTATAAATCTCAACCTTTAATTCCAATATATATTTTGCAATGACCATTCTAGAATTGATACACCCAACTAGATGTGTTAGTGAAGATGGTTCATTGATTGGCTAGTGGGTCAAAATATATGTAACCCACTAGTGAACCTTTTGTCCTTTAAGATGCATTTAGTTATGAGATAAAATGCATCATCATGTATACCTAATTTTAAGTGGGATATAATCCTATATGGGTGCTCATAGGACACCCTTAAAAGTATAGGAGTTGATGGTTCATCTCTACACCTCATAGTTCTCTTACAACACTCACCCAAAGTTTGCTATATTTATACACTCAAGGAAAAGAAGATTATCTTTAGGGATGTGTCTAACTACCAATAAATCTCAACCAAAAGGCCATATAAAGAGTTTATATTGGAATTTACATCATTTATATGACCATTTAGATGCATTTTCATAAATATTTCATTGATTAGGCTAGTGAGTCAAAAGATAAGTGACCCACTGACCACCTTTTGATCCCTTAAGAGATGTTAAATTTCAAGAGAAAACATGTCACCATCTCTCCCTCATCCTTAGTGGAATGAAATACTCCAAGGGGTGCTCATATATCTCTCATGTATAAATGTAATATATGATGACCCATCTCTGCCCCTCATGGTTCTCCTACAACACCCACCAAAATTTCACTTCATTTTCCCACTTTTGGGAAGAGAATATTCTCTTCAATGATTCATATATCCACCTACAACTCTCAACCCTAGGTCCCAATAGAGAGTGTAGGATTTATATTCCAACATTTATATGCCCATCAATATCTATCCATGTAGAAGGTCTATCGATAGGGATAGCGATTCAAAACATAACAACCCATTAACCAAATTTTGGCCCCTTAAGAAACATTTAGATAGGAAATAAAACATGTTTCTATGTCTCCCTTGTATTTAGTGCCATGTAATCCTTTGGGGTTTGCTTGTAGGACTCACCTATGTAACTTTAGGATTTAATGTTTCATCTCCACCCCTCATGGTTTTATTGTAAAACTCACCTAAATTTTGATTCATTTATACACTCAGGGACAAGAATATTATATTTAGGGATACATTCAACCACATCAAAGATCCAACCTAGGACCTAAAAAGTAATAAACATGAGCCATTCCTACATTTATATGCCCATATGGATGTGTCTAGGTAGATAATTCATCATTTTGTCTAGAGATTAAAAAGATACATGACCCACTAACCAATTTTTGGTCCCTTAAGAGATATTTGGTTATGAGATAAAATGTTTCATTGTGTTTCCGTCATCTCAAGTGGCATAGAATATTGCAAGTGTGATTAGATTATGCACCCATGTAACTGTAGGAGCTGATAGCCTATTTCCACCCCTCACAATTCTCCTGCAACACTTACCAAAATTTCACTCCATTTTCCCACTCTAGGATGAGAATTTTTTATTCAGGGATTCATTTGGCCACCTATAACTCTCAACCCTGAGGATTGATAGATAAATTCACTAATTTCATAGAATAATTCCTGTAAATTAAGGCTCTTGTAATCATAACCTTTGAGTGATGGTCTAATTTTTAGAAAGAGATTCAATAATGTCATATAAATGTTTAAGACACATGAAGGTAAATCATTTGATAATGTATCTAGGTTAATCTTGTTTGATGAAAAATAAGAATTTAATATGGTTGAGTGCTAACCCCAAGGTTGTGCACACTAAGATACAATCCTTGGTTTTTTACTAAGTATGGTATTACGTAAAGGTAACACACACATATCATAAGGTACTTACACTAAATAAGTTTTTAATCATGACAAGGTCACTCATATTGACTCATGCACAATTCACCAATAAATAAAATCTCCATGTAAGATTGGAAAGTGGAGATTCATAATATATAATTGATTATTAGGAGAGATCCTCTTTGAGGTACACATTGATATAGAAGGAAAATATTATAGAATATTTTATAAGGTATCCAACTAGAAATGTATGTTATAAGGAAATAGAAGTGGGTAGATATTTATATAAGCCCAATATCTTCCTTTGTCTCCCCTTTCCTAGAGGGAGATTTTCATAGTTGATAATTAGAGATAGATGGTTATATATGTTGTTAATTGACATTTTAGACATAGAGATCTTGAGAAAAGAAGATGATAGTTGGTTATTATTTAGTAATGAAGGTTTTTATAATGCAAAGTGTAATATTTATATGAACATGTTATGAATACACGAGATCTTAAAAATTGTGATGAATCTAAGCTTATGTTGTGAATTGATATGACTTCTTATTAATTATGTGTGTCAAGGTTTGACTCTTGTTGAATGTTGTAGTTTGTTTTTAGATTTAATACTTAAGAATTATCTTCATTTGTATATATTATAATGAGATACAAGGTGATATTTATTACACCTCATGTGAATGCTTAAGCTTCATGTTTAAGTGATATGTCACTATGGCAAGTATTCCATTTTTTGAACTTGTTATGACTAGTACATGATCTATTGATTATATGAATAGTAAATTGCATAATTTAAAGTTATTCTAATGATACAAAAAATTAAAATGTCTTTATACTTTATTTATTTGGCTCTCCTTTCCTAGAAATTTTTATTATTAATGGTTGTTTCCTTCAATCCCATTAGCCCACTTTTGGTCATTTGTGGACATTAATATAATTTATTTCTTTCTTTATTTCTTTAATAAAATCTAAGATAATGCTAATAAACCATGGTGTAAAGATCAATAATCATAACACAAATGTACACAACAAAATAATTTCATTGTGTTCATTAGAACATCATTACATAAATTTCATAAAAGCTAAACATTTGAATTATTTGTTCATTGACATAACATTCTTGAAAACTTATTCATTTATGATTAATTTTGAGAAGGATAACATGTATGTAATAAAAATTTAAAAAAATGGCATATAAGAAGTAAATATGTATACACAAATTATAACAGTGTAGGGTTCACATAGATATGTCAAATAGTATGTATGTGTATCTTAATTATGAAATAATGACTTTAAAAATATGCCATTTTGAGATACAATATAGACCATAATATACATATAAAAAATGTGCCATCTAGGCATATAATGAGGTTCATATTGGCTTACAAAATATATTATGCCTACAACTACACCTAACACAACAACTAGCTCTCATGTTGCTCATTGCATCCAAATGAATTATGTCTCATCACCATAGATATAGAACTGGGGGTGTTTCATGACTCATTATGGGGATAAATTCTCCTCTCAGCATGTGAAGGACTAAATGTCTTCTATCACAACTTTAGAACATTGTGGCACCTAAAAAATATATAAAATAGAAATTTTAATGCATTAAAAGGCTATATGTAAAATTATAGAGTTTCTAAGAACAAAAATTTTCAACAAGGTGATTTTAGACTCACTCCATGCCACTTAAATGGTTTTCTTGGGATGTATAATAGTGAATATATATGTGATGGATAATCCTATGTAGCATACATATAGGGTTATATCTATATATGCATACAAATATAAATATGATGTAGAGTATCATTACTTGAAGTTTAAAAAAAATTATTGTGTTCTCACCAGTATGTGTCTCTAAATCAAGTGTTGTTTGGGAGATACTGCATCTTGGGATGAAAATAAAACATCATTCAAACATTTTCATAATCCATGTGGGTTATCCATATCATCTCTCATCATATATAAAACTAATAAATTAAATAGTTCAATTCTGAATCAAATAAAATTAAACCTATTTTAAGATAAATTTAAATTAATCCTTAAGTACATAAAAAGAGAGTGAGAGAGGGATAGAAAGAGAGAAAAATTATTCCTTCTATGTTAAAACTATGGTATATACAAAATATTTTAATAATATATCAAATTTATGTAATTTACTTTCCTAAATTGAGTGTAGGTTATTGCAGTGCTAATTGTAGGCTCAACAATAGAATCTAAGCCAACAAGGGTACCTAATATATCATTTAACATTTATACAAGCAAAAAATGAAGGAAGTCAAATATTAATTAGTTAATTAAGCATATACTAAAACATAAACTTAATATTTCTTTACATATATAAACAAACTATAATTAATTAAACATGTGTGTCAAATAAAATGGTAAAGTAGATAAACCCTACATAATTGGCCATGTGCTAACTAAAGGTGGTGAAGCAAATTTAGATGGCATATATTATATCTTGTTAGTGTCTTGACTTGATAAATTAACTACATATGACATATAATCTAGCATGCAAGTGTCCTGAGGTCTTGAAACAACTACATATGGCATATACCCTGGCATGCTAGTGTCATACTAAATAAACTATAGATGAAATATATTTTTCTATACTAGTGTGAAAATAGGTTGAATCAATTTTAGATGGAATATATTACTATGTATTAGTTTATTGTATAAATGTATGTCTAGTCTCCATAGGTGTGCCTATTGGATTTTCATATATAACCTATGTGTATAACTTAAATAGGAGGTCCAATATACTTTCTCCCACATGATGTGTAATTATGTGTATGAGTTGTAAGATGACTAATAGTTATGGTACTACTATTAGGAGGGACACTAGCACCAATATTAAGAAGGACAATAATAAATGTGACACCACCTATAGCCTATGTATAAATCCTCAATGTATGCATCACATGGTCAATCATAACATGTGAGGCTAGTAATTGCCTTAAGGGTGTCCATATATGTATTGAAATGTAATATTTTGGGGATATAAGTGTGTTATTTTCAATCTATTTCTCTAATCTTGGTTTTGGAAGTTTTGGTCTCACCTAGCACCATATATATCAAATGAGGACCCACATCTCCTACCTTGAGAGGCCTTCATGTCAAAAAAAAATCAATATTTATTTGTAAATAAATTACTTAGATGATTCATAATAATAGAATTATATATCACATAATTACAAATAGAATAAGTAGATCCACAACAATAATTGGTGAAAGAACAGAATACTTGAATATTATGACTAGGCCACTTTGAGGGGGAAACCTCCATAATAATGTAATAAGAATAAAATTTGCAATGTGATGATAAAATACTAACCATTACCTCCTATATATACTCTACTTATCCATGGTTATTATATAGGCCAACCATACTAAGAACATTTGGAAATGTTAAAAGATAATATGAAGGTATGTAAGCCACAAGTCGGTAAAACATTTCCCTAGATGCGCTATAGGTTAAGGGTGTATCATGCCCTTCCCCTTCAGAATAATAATTTCCTCAATGTTGAATCAATCTAGAATGTTTTTATAGGAATGCATCATCCTCCCATGTTGTATATTCAGAATGTAGGTTCTTTTATTTGATCAAATACTTTTTAATCTCTATAGTCCATAGTTGCTTAGTGCAAATGTAAAGCAGCTCTTCAGAATATAGAATGACTCAGCCTTATTCATCAAATTATGGTAACTCAATCTGAGTGGAAACTCTATTTTCAATTAACTTCTTTAGGTAATATACATGTAAAATTAGATGTATGCAAGTGGATGGGGGCAATTCTAGTTTGTAAGTGACACTACCAATTTTAAATCTGATAAGGGCCATAATACTTAGGTGACATATTGTTATCTTTTTCTATTGATTCAAATACATATACTTATATGGAAGCAAATGCATAAAGACCCAATCACCTATGTCAAAATTCCTCTCACTATGATGTTTATCTACTTATTTCATTCTATTTTGTATCATTATTAAATTCTTTTACAAACTCACTAGCACCTCTTATTGATGGTGAATGTGTTCCTCAACAGCTCGAACCTTGGGATACAATATCAAGGAGGAAGTGATGGATGGGGTTTGATGCTCATATAATGCCACAAACAAAACATTTTAGAAGAGGTAGGAAAAGGTGCTATATTACCATTAGATAAGTGGTAGCCAATGAACCCATTTGTCTTATTTGTCATAAACAAAATAATAAAGATATCCTTCTAGACATTATTTGACTAGCTATATTTATCCATCAGATTGAGGATGATAGGATGAGATATGAGCCAAATGGGTGCCCAAACATGTCAATAATTTAGTTTAAAAATTACTAGTAATTATGGGTTATCACTCACTTATAATGATCTTGGAGTACCATGTAATTTCTAAATTGTATTAAGAAACACAGAAGCTACTATACTGGAAATAAATGACTATGATGAAGAAAAAAAATGATCATACTTGGTGAGTTGATCCATAACTACCATGATAACATTTTTACTCTTAGACTATGGTAACCCAATAAATAAATCCATAAAAACCTCCTCCCAATGCTAGCTAGGGATGGATAAAGGCTAAAAAATACTTGGGATCTTAATGGTTTCACCTTTATTTTTTTGACATATGATGCATTCATCCACATATTTTTGGAAATCCCCCTTCAGTCCTTCCCAAAAAAATCTTACTTGATTCTATGATATTTTTTTAAAAATCATGAGTGACCTCCTAGTAGAGATGCATGAAGTTCCTAAAGGATTTTATTTTTTAGGAGAGAATGCTTACAAAGGCATAATATGTATTTATACCATAAACCATTCCCATTCCATGTAAATTATTCATCTCCCCTAGAACCATGCTAAATAATTTGAATCAAATCATGTGTATCACTATTATTCTCCCATTCTGATCTTACTTCCTCTAGCTAATATGCATGCCAAATAGTCATTGCACATAACAATGCCTCAACTAATTCATCCATATGGGATAGTTCATCTACCACCACATTCTCTTTTACTTTCTTATAGAATATTTAAAAATCATAACCTAACATTCTAGTAACCCATTTTTATTATTTTTTAGATGACAACCATTATTCCAAAAAATATTTGAGGCTATCATGATGAGTCTTTAAATGAAAGTGACAACCTATCAGATAAGGTCTTTTGTGATTGACTAAATGTAGATTAACCATCATATTTGTCTCATAGACTTTTTACCTTATTTTTTCCCTCTAGTTGGCTAATTTCAAATGCTAGTGGTGTGTCTTCTTGCATGATTATATCTCCCATGCCATATCTTGATGCATCACACTCCACAACAAAAGTTTTAAAAAAATTAGAGTAGCCAAAACTAGAGTTTTGCACATATCAATTTTCAACTATTCAAATGCCTTGGTATCTGAATCAATCCATAAGAAGGACTGTTTATGCAACAAAGAGGTGAGTGGGGTTGTAATGCTACCATAATTTTGGACAAACCTATGATAGTAACTAGTTAGCCCCATAAATGTTTAGATTTTCTTGAATGCCTTGGAAACTTACCACTCCATCACCATTTAGATGTTTTTAGGATCAAATTGCACTCCTTCATGTGAAACAATATGACCCAATTACTCCACCTCTTGGACACCAAAAATATATTTAGAATTTTTGGCATTAAGTTGATGTTATTATAGAACTAAAAGTACTTATTTCACATGCTTCAAATCTTTGTCTCAAATTTAGTTCTAGATGAGGATATCATCAAAAACACTAATACAAACCTTCTCAAAATGGCCTAAAAATAGTATTCGGCAAACTCTGAAATGTAGATGGTGTATTTTTTAGGCCAAAAGGCATGATCATAAATTTATAATGGGCTTCATGAGTTTTGAAATATATTTTAGGTATGTCCTCATTACATCTTCAAATCTGATGATACCAAAAATGAAGGTCTAATTTTTTAAAATAAACAACACCTTATAATTCATCTAGAAAATCATTAATTACTAGAATATGAAACTTATCTTTGATGGTGTACTTATTGATTTGTCTATAGTCTAGGTACATCCTCCAAGTTTCATCCTTATTCCACACCATGACCATAGGGGAGGAATATTCACTTTGACTATGTTAGATGATTATTGCCTCCAGCATCTCTTGTACCAT
This sequence comes from Torreya grandis, assembly GCA_037957365.1. Classification (NCBI taxonomy): domain Eukaryota; kingdom Viridiplantae; phylum Streptophyta; class Pinopsida; order Cupressales; family Taxaceae; genus Torreya; species Torreya grandis. The sequence goes on along the minus strand of JARHVA010006156.1, from coordinate 221,699 downwards.
ATTTTAAATTTCACTTTTTTGGGCATAGAGATATTTATAGGGTCTGATGTTGGGTGGTGTACTTCCCATAATGATCCTGATGACATGATGTGCACATGACTTGAATGAATTATTTTTGGCATGTCACCAAAAATAGCATAATGGTCATCCATCACCCTTTACAAAGCAAGATGTGTAGACACCTTGGTTGGTTAAACCTCTATAGAAAATAAGCATGCCACAAATACCTTAGCACTTTTTCTAAGAATATTCATCATCTAATGGGAATTAACTAGTTATGAAGATTTAGAGTGTAATCCATATAGTTCAAAGGTCTTGCCTTCTAAATGTAACCTTGTAAATAGTTATTATAAATTCATCGCAATAGTTCCCAAAATGGTGAGCCATTACACTCCAAAAATAATGTCATCTCCTCCCATAGGAATAGAAAGCATAGGGTCATCTAAAAATTAGTCTTCCATATAAATATTAATGCTATGGTATTTTCTAGAATAATTGATTATAGCACCATCTACAATCATGAACTAAAATTCTAAATCTAGGTTAATGAAATAGCTCAACTAGGTAGCCAACTTACTATTGATGAATTTATGTGTACTCACTAAGTCAATTAAAATAGTCACCTTTTATTTCTTTAGGAAACCCACAACCTTAAGAGTTTGAGGAGTAATAATGCCTAAAAGTGCATGAAAATAAATAGTAGGTTTAGAATCTTCATATTTATCTTTGATTTCTTCCAAACCTACCCCTAAATCTTCATTATCTTCTTCCTCCTCATTATCACCTTTGATGTAAAATAACTTCTCTTTAGCACATTTATGTCCTTTACTCCATTTTTTATTAGATCCAAAACACAAACCTCTTACATGTTATTAGTCAATTTACTATGATGTCAATTGGGTAAGGTATGGAAATGATGGTGTTGGGAAGATGCATTCATGGACATTAGTGAAAGGTCTTCATTTTATCAAATATTTTTCCTTGGTATGTCTTCAAATACATTAATGGTATGAAACATGCATACCTCCAATTAGATGTTATCTTTGATTCCACACAAAATAGGTCAGACATATTTTCCTCAATGATCTCTACCACACATAATGAGAGACTCTAAAATTGATGAATGTAATCATCTATAGTCCTAGTTTGGTGCAATTTGGCTAAATGGCTGAAGTAGTTTTATAATACATTGTTGCAATAGTAGAGTTACATCTCTTTAGAAAATAGAGATCAGGAAACCAAGAGACCCTTCTTTTTATTTTGAGCACATAACCATTGATACCAAATAAATTGTTAAGGTTATAGATACAGAGATGCCACGACCATCTTTTGTGAATAGGGAGTCTAATGTAGATCAAATAAATTTTCAATTTGAGTAATCAATGTGAGTGTATCATTACCATAAAAATTACAAAATTTCACTTTTAGCAATAATGGTTCTATACCATGGTTTATGTTGTGATTTTTTGGAGGAGAATAACCAAACTAGAGTGGTGGAGGGTTATTTTGTAATCATTGAGATGAAAACTTGGCAAATTGCCCAGTGTTTTTGTGTAATTGATCTTGAAATATATTTAGGTCCCCTTTAAGCCTAGTGAATTCCCATTTAACCATACTAATATCATCTTTCTAAACCATGCCCTATAACTCTAACTTAAGTTGTTGAAACATCTTTGAAATACTTAGATCAGATGTTCATGACTCTATGTCATCTTTGTGAGTATTTTTAGGAATTTATTTCCCTTTCCCATGCCATAGGTGTTAGTCCTTACTATGCACAAAACCTAGTAGGGTTTCAACCTATAAAAATTTATTAGTAGATGATACCATTATGATCACCTTACCAAGATAAATCCAATAATTGCTAATGTGCACAAGGGTGAAATTTTTTAACCCAAAAAAGTGTATTTATAGAATAGATCATTGTGATCACCTTGCAAAGACAAATCCAATGACTGATAATTTTCACAAGGTAAATTTTTATTTTTCATAAAAAAACCTCATTAATAAAAATATGATAATGAAAAAATGTAATTCTTCCCAGATCACAAGTTATGTTTTTTCGACCTTCTAATGCTCAAGATGCTAAATCTTGAAAAAAAATACATTGTATAAACTTTCTCAAATCAAGCTCTGATACCACTTGTAATTAAATTACTTAGATGATTCACAAAAAGAAAATTATATATTGCATAATTAAGAATATAATAAGTAGATCCATAATAACAATTGATAAAAGAGTAAATTACTTAAATATTATGATTGAGTCACTTTGAGGGGGTAACCTCCACAACAATTCAAATGAGAACATAATTAATAATATTATAATAAAAAACTAATCACCACCTCCTATACATATTATAAATAGCCACGGTTATTCCAAAGGTTGACCATACTAAGAACATTGATAAATGCAACAAGATAATATGAAGTTGTGTAATCCATAAGTTGGCCACACATATCCCTAGATTCACTATAGGTTAAGGGCATAGCACAACTACTACTTTTTAAAAAAATATATATCCTTAAGTTTGGCCCATCTACCTAATATATTCGTGGCATGATAAGTTATCCAATATATATATATATATATATATATATATATATATATATATATATATATATATATATATATATATATATATATATATATATATTAAGGCCTCATACAATAGGAGACTTGTCACTTATCTGATACATATATATACACTACTACACATTGAGAAAATCAACCATATTCTTTATAAATTATATATTAGTCACTAAGATCAATCACAAGCCAAGTCTAAAACATACCACATCCATGTCAAATAAATTATTTTCAAGTATCAAATCCAAATCATTAGTTGTATTCATATAGTGAAGGAGCACAATTGCATGATCACACTAGGTGGGAGAACTATGTGTGGATTTATTTATCTCATTGGAGTATAAAATACATAGGTAAAATTCAATTATTAACATGGGTAATTGGGATAATCTCAACCCATTACACTTTCCTATGCTTTTAAGGTTTTTATCCCTCACAAACACACCTAAGGTTTGAAGGTGAAGGAAGTTGATGTTCATAGTTTTGCACATCAGCAAGGTTTAGCATTGTGCATATAGATATTTTAGAGACATACAAATATGATTGTATAGTCATAAACTATATATTTTGCATAGGTCACTATCAACCACTATAGGCCAGTATCAATTATTGATACTAACCAAAGCTAAAGGAACCGATCTTGCCTAGAGAGAAACATAGTTTTAGATCCTAACAAAACACATGCTTACTTCAATTTGGTTTCCAATATCAAAACATAGTCATAGACAGATAGTGAGTAAAAAAAGCTAAGTACTTATCTCTTTTTTATACTTATTATAGTTACTGTATGTCACTTTTCAAATCATTGAAAATCAATTTTATTACATTCATATGTATGCTCAAATGTCATATTTAGTAATTGAAATTCATATACTAGTTTATATCCTATTAGGGTTTCTAAAAATAAATTAGGGTAAAATAAAAACCACAAAATGTTTTATCAATTTTATAAAATATACATAACTATAAAATGTTATATGGAGGATTGTTTTCTTTACAAAATTTAGAACAAAGGCCAAGATGAGAAAAACTAACAACAAAAAACTTTACAAAATTAGGGAGCTTTAACCTTTACATAATGAGAAGGAAAATAAGAATAAACTCTCAACTACCCACTACTATAAATAGAAGATAATTTAATTGAAAATATATGATTTTTCCCATACTTTATCCAATACCCATTGATTTTGGTGGATGATGTAATCTTTTAAAAAACCATGCCCGAGCTTCCTTATATTATGTGCTTCACCTTTGACTTGAGCTCACTTCTCAATACTAAAATAATATTTTTTTTAATATCTAAATAATTCTTTTAATGGGCTCTTTATCTTGTCCTAGTTGTTCATTTACTTTTACAAAAATCTTTAATTTTAATAAATTGGATTTTATTTAAATGAGTGGGGTGAGACTACCACTTAAATAATTCTTAAGCTCTTTAAATTTGTAAAATAGTTTTATCATTGGATAATTATTGAATAAAGCTTAATCTCTTTAAATTTATAAAATACTTTTAACATTGGAGAATTATTAAGTTTTATTTGGATGAGTGTTTTGAGTAAGGAAACAAAGTTTGAGATATCCTAACAACTTGAAACAAATAAATTAGGGAAAATGGGGAAGAGAAAAAGGGGAGACATGACAACAATTCAAGTTTAATTGCGAAAATTAACCTAAAAATGATGTTTTTGAGGTTTATGTTACATCAAAGAAAATTTGAGTTTCTTTTATATTTATTGTCCCCCCTCAACAGTGTACAATATTGAAAATAACACTTTAATAATTGTAATAATTCTTTAGCTAGGGAAACCAGTGTAATATAATGTGTCATTAATATGTTTTTTGGTTTTATAATGAGTTCTCTCTAAATTTTTACTTAATTTCTCTAGAATACTCATAAATTATCAATAGATCATTGTGATAATAAGTCCTATATGTTTTTTTCTAAAATCTCTATATGCCTAAATGTATTAAGATGCATGTGTATTTATAAATGACTTGAATTCAAATTAGGAATCTATTGGTGCACAAAATTGAGATAAAAAAATAAAAAAGGTAATCAATACAAGACCATAAGACATGGAGACACCATAAATGATCGAGTCCACCTACCACCCTATAAACATACTTGATATGTTCCTTAGGCAACCACATAAATAGGTGGACAAATAAATGGAGGAGAGAGGAGGAAGATGATGACAAATGACCAAAAACACCAATAATGCCTAATTTTGACCAATAACTAACAAATACACATACCATAGAATCATGCAATTCAATGAATAATTAATGCCTATGAGCCATTTTTAGATGTCTACAATAATGTATGCATTATATTAGTCATTTAAAGATTTGGAATTGAAGTATATATAAAATAAGTTAGAAAAAAAATTCAAAATAGAAACATTAATAACATGTAAATCAAAATGAGAATCATTATAAGCAAGAGGTGGTTTAACATGAGGAATCTTTAAAACATGTTAAGAAATTGGAATATGTTGAGAATCAATAGAATTTTAAAAATTATATGGAACAAAAGAAGTAATAAAAATTTTAATAGGATTAGAATGAATTTTAAAAATGACTTTATTATAAGGTAAATGTTGGCATGCAACTTCTCTCAATACATTTACAAATATATATATTTCTCCATAGTTATTTATGGCATATTTCATAATATGTTCAATGTTATCATTGTTATTTTATTCTTATAACTCAACATCATGATCATAATCATCTTCACATTCATACACAATTTCCATTTTGGATCCATTCACACCATTATCATTCAAGGATGGCACATTTTTTGAAACAATAACTACAACTTTTTAAACATTGGATATAATTATAGATTTCATTTTAAAGCTTGACCTAGATTTAACCAAAGAAATATAATGAAGTGTAGACATTCCATTTTATCACTTTTGTGTCAAAATTGTAAAATAGAATGACTTTTTGCAATTACAAAAAACTATTCTAAAATCATTTGTTTGACTAACATATAAGTTTGAATTCACCTTAGACAATCTCTAGGTAGGATAATTAATTGTATTTAGTCTATTCAATAGTAATTCTAGTCATTTTATCTGGTAAATTATTCTACTCTAATAAATTCACTAATTTTGCTTCACAGGTCAATTAATGCAATTAATTCCCTCTTCCCTAAATTATTCTTCTAATCGAATTCCCCACATTATATTAAATAATTTGATCTTTAACTAATTGAATTAATCATTATTATAATTATAGTTCTATAAAAATGGAGTTATAATTTCCTTTCAATTATTAATTCTTCTTTTTCTCCATCTGAGATAAATCTTCATTCAAGAAAAAAATCTTGAGATCTTGTGGAATATTATTTTGTGAACTCACTAATTACTAAATGAATTAATATAAAGGATTATTCTCCACCATTCATCTTGTATACAAGATGAAGGGCCCACAATTAATCTTATGAGATAATTTATGGATCATTCTCAACCCTTTATCTTGGAAACAAGATGAAGGACCCTTATTAATGATCCATGTGCTTTCTTGGGAATGATTCTCCACCCTTCATTTTGGAGACAATATGAAAGGTCCACATTAACTCTCACAAGAATAATTTAAGGATAATTATTCACCCTCCATATTACTTTCAAGATAGAGGGATCATGTTAATCTTCCTTTGATATTTTCAAGAGCTATCCTTCACCCTTCATCTTGGATAAGATGAAGGGCTCATATGATCAATCTATATGATGATCCATGGGCCTTGGTGAGGATACATTTAAAACCATCCATATTGAAGTCAATATGAAGGATCCTCATTTATTTGAATTTATTATAAATACACTTCTTCTCTTTTGCAATGAATATGCTCAAATTGGACCACAAAGTGTTGTCAGATTCTCAAGTCCTCTTGTGCATCACATTTCTACTCTTCATCAATTTCAACTAATCCAAGGTTTTAAATGAGATATTTCATCATGAAATGGAATCGACAAAGACCTATTAAAACTACATCTGAGCCAAATCATACATAAATATGAGCTTTTCAATTAATGGTTGCATTGTATTGTTTTAATCTTAGCATTATTATCTTAATATTTGTATGATCATGAGGTCTTATGTGTAGATTATTAGTTATTGATACTTAATTTGATAATTTTCAACTATTTAATAAGTAGAACTAATATCTAGATTCTAACAATACATATGGCATGTCTGATGGGACTCCACAACCCACACCCTCCTTTTGAACCTCTATAGAAATCTTTCTTTATTAAAAATCTGATTATTTTGGCTCATTTGTGTTCATTTTCCCCACATTTTTCTACCTCTACGTATTGACAAATTTGATTCATGAAAATGGTGAAAATGCCATTGTATTTTTGTTAATCAATGAATTTACCCTTTAAAATAGTCATTTTACCATAGAAAGTGGCAAAATTAACCTTTTAATCAGTGAATTCACCACTATATGCTTTATGTTCTATGTCATGTGTAGATTCATGCAAAATTAGTTAAATTAACCTCAAAATCGATGAAATTGATACAAAAATTAGTGAAATTGACCTCAAAATTGATGAAATCACCATTACTAAATTGAAAAATTATAATATCAATGAATTCAACCCTGAAAACAATGAATTTACTTAATAAATGGTGAATTCAACCTTAATTTTATACATGCAGAACCTACCTTCTAGAGGCCATAAATTTTGACTTAGGCATCAATTTGACCTCTCATTTATGAAAAAACTAAGATATTGAAAATATTCTTGCAACCATTAAAACAAAATATGATTTTTTTAATAAAATGATGAAAACACCCAAAAAGATAAAATACCATAGAAAATGGTGAAAATGACACTATAATTAGCAAAAATGCCATGAAATTGGTGAAAAAACTATTGTGTTTATGTTAAATAGTAATAATTCCTATAATTTGTGTTTATGGCTCTTTAAATTGGTAAAATCAACCTCAAAATGGTGAAACTGATCCTCAAATTAGTGAAATCACTGTTAGGTATCACACATTTTTTTTGTCCTACTAATTGGTGAATTCAACTTTTATTTTAGGGATATTGATATATAATCACTAAAATTGAATCGCTAATCAATAAATTCACCTATTTTTATTTGGTTACATTTTGTTTTTTCTATTTAGGTTCTTGAAAACAATGAATTAGCTCTATTAAACGATGAATTTGCCTTTGTAGGCCAAAAACTAAAAGTTGTTAAAATATAAGAATCGACTTCCGTTGCTAATTTAAAATGAGTTTTCAAACTTATAATCACTTGTGTCATAATACCATAGCTAAATAAGTGGTGTTTAAATCCAAAATAAATCATTTTTACTTCATGAAAAAATTATTTTTGGCTTAAAATTTAATCACATTTCATTTGAGTTATAAGAAAACTTACTTATTTTCCAAGATTTTTCCTTTCGTGCAAGTTTTCTTTAGATTATTATTGCTTAAGTATATTTTGAGGTTATTTGTATTTTCCTTTTGGGTGACCCAAATATGTAAGGTTCCTATTTATCTTATCGTGAGATTTTATTATTATGTTCTTTGTTTGCCCTTAGTGGGATTCCTATGAATCAAAATGATAATACCTTTCATTTTTATTGTGGTTAAGTGATTAGGGTTTCATTTCCTTTTTGTGAGTCCTTAGGGCATGGTGACTAGGAAATTATTACCCATCATTCATACCAATCTCATTATCTAATGAGGTATATAGATTAAGGCTACACCAGTAGTATCTTAGCTAGAATGTCCCATGGAGCTTGCTTTTTTTAGTAGCACTTCACTAAAACATTTATGGTTGAAGTGGTTAAAAATGGACAATACCCTTTGTTGAATTACCTTTTAAATATTGAATCCAATTAATAGATATATTTTTCCCATGGATCACAAGGTATATCAGAACCATGTAGAAATCCCATAAAAAAGCTAGCATAGGACCTTTCAGCCAGAAAATATCCATCAGTGTAGGGTTGTAAAAGTAACCGCACCCAAAGATATATTTTAAATACAAACCTTTTTATATAATGGTAGGATTAAAACACCACCAACAAATTCATTAATTACTTAAATGATCTTAAATTTTATAATCTTATCTCAATGTAAGTATATAAAAATAATCATTAAATGTGGAGTATTCCCACATCAGTCACTAAATTTAGGTCATCAAATTGAGTGTTTGATTGATTATTGATAGTTTCAAAAAAAATTCATAATCTACATACACCTTCTTAAAGAGGCATTACTCTATCTAATTTTGGGACAAAATTTCATATCCCTTAAAGGTGTTATGTTGTCAAAATTGGTCCACCCTACTTATTTATAGGTATTATGTTGAAAGACCCCTCTTTTCCAAATTACATAATTATTATGCCTATTTTAAGTTATCCCTAATTCTAATTTTAGATACAAAATTTCCAAATCTATGTCAAATGAGGTCAACTATTCAAGTCTAATTCAGTCAAACTATTTTGAAGTCAACTCTATTTTAGTCAAACATTCAATTTTATTTTTCAAATCATGTTTCAATATCTATTTTATATCAAGTCCAAACCTAATTCACATTGATCTAAATAAAATCACATTCTAGTCAGGTTAACTTTGATCAAGGTCCACCAATTCAAATCACATGTTATCTTTCCATTCAATCTCTCACACATGTTGGTTAGGAACAATGAGGTCATGACATCCATCCTTTATCTCATTTGAATATAATCCAACATCAAAGTCTAACTTAGTTTAAGACATTCTAATCAATATTCCATGATTGGGGCTAATCTAAATCAAACTACTAATAAATTTCACCCTACTTGCAGCCAATTTCATTTTAATCAAGTCAAATTCTGCCTTACTTGGGGCCAATTTCATTCCAATGTTTCCTTATACATGTATCCTTACTTTGGAGCATCCTTATATCAATTATCTATTACCTTTCCTTTTTATTTTAAGGAGTTTACATGAGATCAAAACAAAGCCTATGAATGATATGTGTTTGATAACAAGGATAAGCTCCTTTTAAAACTCTTAGAAATAGGTGCTTGACTACATACATATTTTGATCTATAAAACTTATATTATATCTTAAGTAAAACTAGTCACACTATTTCATAATGACATTTGTCAAGTATCCCATTTACTAGTTACCGACTTGATCATGATCATACTAGCAAAGAGGAACCTATTTTAGCACCTTTTTCCAATGATAATTCAATTTTTAAGCCACAATAACCATGTCACATGTCAATTACAAGGCCATTTTTCATCCAATATGTTATATATCAACTCTTTTAGTTTATCCAAAACCTATCTTGAATTACATCTATTATTGATCCAACCTTAGAGTCACAGCCAATCAGGCCATCTAATTATGTCTTATCATTGCCACTCTAAGGGCCATCATCTACTAAGGAACCAAGTGTACCCAATCTAATAATCCCTCACTAGGAATATGCCAATATCACTTTCTTAATCATATCCATATTCTTTCACTTTCAATTCAAGATCAAGATAAATCACCCATTATGATGTTCTTGTTATCAATTAGATTTTTCACCCATTTTGAGTTTGTAGTATTAAAAGTAGCATGATTTTTAGTACATGAGAAATATAATGACACAATGGGATCACCTCTAGAGTGTGGGACCTTGGAAAATTGAGGTGAACCTCTAGAAAAGGTTGGTTTCCTTTCACTAAAATTAGTGCAATTGATATGTAACTAGTTCACTTCAAACTACAGCTTCTTAGTGGTCTTGCTCCTAATTAGGGTTTTAACTTGTGAGGAAAAGAGTTTTAGAAAAGGATTTTAGTGGAAATTAATGATTTATCTAATTGAACATAACTGAATAATTAATATACTAAGTTTATTGAATCATAATCTTACATAAATATTAGATCAAAATTAATATTGGGTATTTATCAAATAAGGAATAGAATTCTGTATTTTTCATCAACAAGCTTTCAAAAGGGTAGAAATAATACCACAAATAAATCTATATGAATGAAAACATACCTAGATAATTCAAAAATCTAATAAAAATTCATATATACACAAAGATAACACATTATAAGGAAGGCAAAACTTTAGTTTATAATTATTCTCTAGGTTACAGCATGTAGATCAATTCTTCAAAGGCAGAATAATTTATATAATAGTAAAATTATCCCTTGGGCTACATAAAAAACCCATATTTATATAAAAAATCACTCCCTTGAGAGAGAGGAAGTTAACAAACCCTTACGCTCAGTTATAGATCAAGAAACTAGGGGATCTACATGCAATGCCATCCTTGCCAGCATGAAATGGCATCCTTAGTGGAGTAGAAGGAAAAGAAATCTATAATTATTGGATGCTTCATTAGGTGTTTAAAAGGGAGGATATTCCATTATGGTATCTCAGTTAAACCAACAACCAAGGTTCATTTTCAAATTCCCTACTAAAAATCCTATTGGAAATATTTGGTGAATCTAGAGAAATTTGATTCGTTGGTATGGTGAATCCTATGTGGGCAATGGTAAATTATTAGTCAAAACTGAATGATCGAATATAATGGTTGAACTAGATGGTTGAACTAAATGGTGGAGATGAATGATGGAATTGAATAGCATATTCAAATGGTAGAACTGAATGTCATATATAAATGGTATAGTTGAATGGCAAAACTGAATAGCAAGATTGAATGATAGAGCTAAATGGCAGAACCAAATGGTAGAGACAAATGGCAAATCCAAATGGTTGGACCAAATGGTAGGGTTGAATGTTTGGACTAAATATAAAGTTTAAATGGTGGAGTTTAACATTTATATTATATGACAAAATTGAATGGTTGTGACCTATGTATCTGGTCTGCTACCTAGTTCTTCGATCACCTCTCCTACTCTATAAATACTCGACTCTATCATTTAGTTTTTTTGTTCAACTTTGTCATCCAGCATTGTTGTTTAGTTGTGTCTTTTGGATATATTATTTAGCTATAGAATATGGCTCTATTATTTGATGATGTGGTCTAGCTTGTTGTTCGGTGTTATCTTTCAATTTCATCATTCACTGTTATTATTCTATTATGTGCTCCTCTAGTTTTGGTTTTGATTTTTGCCTTGTTTGGTACTGTTTAGGCCCTTAGGGGATCTACTATATATTTGGTGAATTTAAGTGTAATAATATATATCATTATAAAGGGTTGGTTATCCAACCCCCAAAAAAAACATCCCTAAAATTTTAGCGATCTGGTCCCATATATTGACCTTAAAAAATCACCAAAACCAAAATCCTAAAAATGGAATATTCATCAATTAATGAATATTTGGTGCTAGAAAAAACTCTATCAACAACTCTCTTTAATTCATACTATTGAAGACTCTCCCAATAAATGGGGTGCTAAAATGAACCATGACTTAGTCAAAATTGAATGTTTTTAACATTTGGATATTTTAAAATTAGCAAAACCTAACTTGTAATTTGTATTTGAGACTTTTACAACTTTTAAGTCATTCAAATTGACAAAAAGGAAAGTGCAAATTAAAACTTGAGTTTATACAATTAAATCCATTCAGCTTGTCAAAAGGAAAAGTGTGAATTACAAGTTGTACTTTTAAAACTAAAACATGACAAAATTATAATTGAAAATTACAACTTTTTTTAACTTAAAGTTAAGAGATATCAAAATGATAGTTGCAATTTTAAACTTAAAACTTTACAATGTATCTTACAACAACTTCAATTTATGGAATGTGTTTCAAATAATGAAATAATTAATATACAACAGTGGTTTTTGAAGATTCTTTATCCTTTTTATCTTGTATCTTCTCAATATAAGCATCAAATCTGATAAAAATATCTTGAAGGTAATCTTCATCAAGACCAAATGTGTAAAGGTTATTTATTTCACATTCTGCTATTACGTCATATAGTTCTCTAGAAGTAGATCTTTAGAATTAGATGTCTTTTCCCATTTGATCTAGTATATTATGATACTTAATGAATAGGTGAATAGAATTCAAGTTGAAAGTTATATCATGTGTTGATTCTTTCTTAACTACCCCTTTGAATTTATCTTAGACCTCATGAAAAGGAATAAGTTTATCTTGGTGATCCACTATGCACCACATGATAATTTACCAAGTGAATCTTCAATATCATATATTATATATATGGCATTGTCACATGTGATCTTGGAATTCTCAATACTTTAAATCAGTATTTTAATTCTAAATTTATCTACCCTATCTAGTTCTTCATGCTCTAAAGGATTATTTGATATCTTTTCTAACATAAGGGTGTCAGTCTCAATCATGTTAACAACCTAAAAATTTTGAAAGTAGAGGTTTAACCTTTCAACCTCTTCTTCATATTTACTTATATTTACCTTTAGATATGCATGATCATCCTTCAAAGCCTTATATTAGTCCATGTCCATTTTTATTAGTTTGTTCCCTTTTGTGACTAGTTCATCAACCTAATCTTATGTAGCCTTTCCCATGGTACCAATATTTGTCATTGCCTCAAATGTTTATTTGTTAGGGAATTGAGAGAGAGATTAAGTTGTTTGGGTAGAATCAAGTGATTTATTAGGTCTATGATCTTTCTTAAGATAGTTATCGATTACTCAAAAAAATTCTTCAGTTCATCTTTAGTGACTTTTCACTATCCATTTTCTCAAAAAGATAGCTTAAGCTAGTCTAAATATCATGTTTTAGTCCTTCTCTTGTTGGATGACCTAGGTGTACCTTAGATATCTGATAATCCCCCACCACTAAATATTCATTTTACTTATCTAGTGTGGGAGCTGGTATCTCCACATATTTGTCCCCCACTACATCATATGAGATTTTGGAGATGGTTCTGGGGCCTATGTTTGGTCATTTTGATAGCTCTAATAGACCAAAGTTTAGAGTACTAAGAGATATCATCTATTTATTTTTATTTGACACTAATTATGCTAGCCAACTTAGAGTGGCTACCTATTAATCTTGTGTTGTTCCAATGGGCATTGTTACTTGTGAGTCTATAGCTAAATTTGATACACTGGTGGTTATTATGATAAGTGTCATAGCTATCATTATTATCATCACTAAATTCTTGATTGATGATTTATATATCTCTTCCCAATTAGTGGGTTGATTATATATAGTTATATCAATGGGTATCTCTATTTCCACCTCCTTAGTGGGAGCTTGGGTTGATGTGAGAGTGGAACAAGGTAAGGATAATTGGATGGGTGAATTGGATGTGTATGTACTTACCAAGGGTATAGAAGTTATAAGTGACATAGGTGGAAATGTAGGCATGTATGGTTGGATTTAGGGAACTTATGGAAGGGTGGAGTCTAAGGAAGCAAAAGACTCAATCAACATAGTGGGAATGGCCAGAGTGGATGAAATGGGTAGAGTGATGGAAGATGAAGATGGGGTTGTGTCTAACCTAGTGTTTATGATAGATAGTGGGGTTGAAATTAGAATGATTCAATTAGAATCCATGTATTTTTGGGTGGTTTTGGTGATTAATGGTGTGATACTAGATATAGGGTATGAGGTGGAAGTGATTACATAAGAGGGAGGTGAAGGTGGAGTTGGAATAACCAACTTCACTGATTGACTTATTGTTAAAGGAATCACTTGTACTAGGGATTTAGATGAAGGAGAAATTAATTACACTAGTGGACTCATGGAAATAGAAGGGATAATTACTTGTGGTTACTAAATAGTAGAGATAGGAGGAGGGGTTACTATAATTGGTTGGATAGTAGTTATCTCTTCTATGGAAACTAATAGTGGTTGGTCCATTACCTAGGTTGTTGGCTCTTTACTATTTAAATATAAGCCCTTCTTGCCTTCTACTTTTGATTTTTATTATGCAAGACAACTGGCCCTACTGCTTGATCTATTTTAGTTATACTATTAAAACCCTCTACTATTTTTTTCACTACACCCTTATCCTTCATTTCTATTAACCTATCTATGATATCCAAGGTCTCCTTGGTTATTTTGATCCCCTTGCTCCTTATCCAGTTCTATACTATGTTTATAACTTGGGTGGTCCTATCTTACAAGGAGAAGGATTCAAGTGTAAACCACCTAAATAGAGGAAGAGGTTGGAGAGAGATTTGATTATCATAATATACCTTGTCTACTAGATCTTCTTCATCTTTCAAATCTTCTAGAATTGGTGTTATATTATAAGTCTTAAATTATTCTATGGTCATTCTAGAATAATCTCTCAATCTAACTTCTTCATCATGCATATCTTCCCAATAATTTTCATAAAAAGGAATGTGGAAATAAGTGGTACCCATTATACTAGTAACATAGCCAGTCACATCATATATGGGCCTAATATCAAGAGCACTCATGGTCATTTGAGACATCTCTACATCTACACATTTTTCCTTAGATAGGGAAAGGTAGGTGTGTATCCCTATACTGATAAGCAAGTGGATCCATGTCTTATGTCTACTTGATAAAAATGTTGGGAGGATATAAACCTGTGAACCTCGACCTTGCACACACATACACCTGCAGATCAACGATCTTACTTACCATGTAGATCTCCTATATAGGCCATGCAACTGTGACCAAGATCCTACACTCTTGAAGAACCCAGCTGGCTCTCCAATCCAGCACCAACACACCTGGTACTGAGGCACTAGGAGGAACGCACCATAGCTCTACCTCACACACAGAAGGAGCTTATAATTATGCTCTCTTACTCCCTAGCACACCTTTCCAATACAACCATGAGTCTATTATATAGATCTCATCCAAACAATGATTAGACATCTAATTACAATAATTAGATCCACAGCTATGAGTCTAAAATTAGCACTCATCATGCAAACACTTGGTTCGTTAGCTAACTGCCCGTAATTAGCTCGCAGTCGAACCACACAGGCAACCGACGTCGGTCCCTGTCTGCCTAGAGGTGACCGACGTCGGCCGATATATGACCGACGTCGGTTGCTTCTCTATGCTCTCCCGCCAACGTCGGCTGATCAGACCGACCCCAACTTCTTCTACAACTCAGCAACCTTCAGCAACCTCCTCTCCTATTTGCATCAGTGAAGCTTTTAGCTCCACAATCCTAACAAAAAATGTGTGGGTTTCCACTATTTTCCTCACATTGTTCCATTAAGGCCCATTTGTCACTTAGATATCTAGGAAGGGTGTAAGGACACCCACTAAAACCACTAACCCTGATATATGAATATGTTGGGAATTGAATGAAATATGACCCTAATTTTTAATTTTTATTATTGTAGCATCATAAAATCTTCACTTCCCTAGTTATTTTTCAAACATGATTATGATGTAGTAGACAAAAGCATCATTAACCCTTCTGAATTTTTATTTGCTCCCCTCTAAGGTGAGATCAGGATAGTATTTAAAAAATTTGTTGATTTGATCAAGAACTATGTTTAATCCTAAGAATGCCCTCCCTTTTTCTAAGATATAGACAAGGTAGGAAGTCATATAAAATTTACCTGTAATTTAAACCTCTATCAATTGTTTGTGAATGAAGTCATTAATCAACTGGGCCCAGTGAATGTATTATTTATTTTGATGGATTACCCACATATACTAGTACATCCAATCCTAATAATTCTTTGCATTTAGACTCCCTGTAACTCTATGTAAGAGTATAATGGTGTCTCTTACTTCATCCTTGAAGTCTATCCTAACCAAGGTCTTAGTCATTCTTGTGATTACAGATCTAGGGGTTATTAATCACTATTTGTTTAAAACCCATAAATAAGCTACATTATTATCCTAATAAATTTTTTTGAGGAATTAGGTTAATATCTATGTATCTTTCATATTCTAGGATCAGGAACATGGTATCAATGAAATCTAGATCAAGATTTAGAATCTTTTCCCCTTTATCATTCACTACTTCCCTCTTCTCAGCTATGATTTTTAGCCATGGTAATCAAAAGCTTAAGGATTTATAATGAGAGTGGGAAGGATTTCGCCTAGGGAAAACCACTATCATAGATTCTCTAAATCCAATCATTCTCAAATTTTATATTTATTCTATTCTAGAAGTTTGATAGGTCTATGTGACCTAGATCTATGTCAGTTATCTTGTTGGTGTTTGAATCCAAGTTGGATGGGAACTAGGTCCCTTTGACTTGAAATTAATCTCTTTTTCAAACATGTATACTAGGTAATGGGTGTAGGAAACTAACTATAGAGTTTGTCAAAATTTGGGCTTGTAGTTACAAGTTATCTATCCACTTTGAACCTTGGAGGGTTTTGTTATGATTTTGCAGTTAAAAAATATGATGGAGGTATAATGTGCAATTGTAGTTGTAAAGTTCAATCAAAATTTCTGACAAGGTTTTGACTTGAAATTTCACTTACAAAAACCAATAAAATATCCTATGGGAAAAATAGTCTGTAGAGGCAAGTCAGATTTTTTATGGAAACTCAAATTTATTAAAGCAAGGGGAATCTCCATCAGGGTTCTTATGTGTTTCTACAACTAAAATATCCATGGGGTTTGATCTTAATAAGGTAGAAGGGATTTCTATAGGGGATCTTTTAGGAATATTAAATATTTTTTAATAGTATGAAAAAATCCTAGATTTATTGTACTTAGAGGAATTTTAACAATAAGACACTAAAATTGTAGGTAAATCTAGAAAGCATGAGTAACTAGGTAAAACAATGATAGTCTTTTGATAATTACAAAGATAAAACCTTAGGTAAGGTAAAATAAACCTATGATTTATTGAGAATAATAATGGAAACAATTAAAGGAAATAAGGGTGACCTAGAAAAATACTATGAATACATATGTGGGGGTGGGCAATGGTAGATCTAGTGCATGGCATTTGTGTTTCTTGATAATGGTGATGAATGAATTCAACATTGCTCATCCTAGGGGTCTGGTTCATAATCTATCTTGGCAATGGATCTCTAGCTTTGGTTTTCAAATGTTAATTAACAATGTGAAAACCTAAATTTTATACAAAAATATGCAATTAATGCCAACCATAGTGGTAGATGGATGAATGGCAAAAAAGTGGGTCATCAAAATTATTTTACAATTTTGCAAGTTACAAAATTATGATTTATTTTTTAATCTCCATTTTCCATTGAGTGGTTTTGTTGGAGGTAGGAAGTGCCTTGGAATCAGGTATCATAACTCTAGTTACACTTTGCAACTTTACAAATTTGAAAAGTTTAGTAGAAGTTATGATTCTTGATGGTTGTGGTAAAAGGCATAAAGTGGAGTTCACATTTCACATTCCAACTTTGCAAGTTGTAAAGTGTAACCAAAGTTTCAATTCCCACTGATATCAAGTAGGATCATAAAACAGAGTCTTAATCACATTTTGTAACTTACAAAGTGCAATGCAAGTTTAGATTCTCCCTAAGCATTTGTAAGCTAGAAAGTAGAGGTTTGGGTTTATTTTACAACTTTATGAAGTTGAAAATTGCATGAAATCTTTAGTTTTTGCCTGGGTCTTGTAAAAAGGTATTTAGGTCACTTTCAAAGCCTTTTCTCAAAAAAAATTGGGTCTCCCTTAAGGCACAAGGTGTTTTGATATTTTTGGCACAAAATATCAATATTTTTGGTGACCTCTGTGGGGTGATTTCTTCATAATCAATTATTTTACAATAGCCTTCTAGTTCATTTGGAATGGAGTCATTTTAATTTTAACACATTCTACCTGGAGAAGAAATAGAATTGGGAAATTCTTAAATAATAACAAAATAAGTAAAAATAAAATAGAAATAAATAAGGAAACAAAAAATCCTAATGAGTTATAGATTATGTGAAATAACTTATTTGTGGAAACCAACTAAATCTAATATATACAAATGTTTGGAAAGAATTCTAACCTTAGAATCAAGCTTTGAGGTATATCCCATTGACTGGGATAGGTAGTTCTAATTCATCAAGCCTAGTCATCTGGAATGCATTGGCTCTTTTGAATTATGTTATGATGTATGGACCACTCTGTATTGCATCAAACTTCATATGATTTATTGTCTTGGCTCTTTTAGCATCCCATTTTAGTACCATATATCCTTCATTGAAGCTCTTATCAAATGATTTTTTTCAAAATTTATCTTTATTTGAGCCTCATTTGCCTCTAGAACTTGTATTAATTAGTTCTTGACTTCTTCTAGCTCTATGAGTTTTGCTAACTACACGGTTATTACATAATTTTTAATTAATTCTAATTGATTATTGAGTTCCAAAGATGGTAACTCTATTGATAGTGGAAGTCTAGCTTCCCTTCCATAGACCAACATGAATGGATAATTACCAATGGCTATTTTGGGAGTGATACTATCAACCAAAAGTGTTGATTTCAACTTAGTGTGCCATGTCCTTTAGTTATCCTCCATTGTCCTTTTAATAATCCTTATAAGATTTTTGTTAGTAGATTCAGCCAAGCCATTACATTGTGGGTGATAATTGGAAAAAGTATTCAAGTATATATTATGTCTCACTACCCATTCACTCACAAAAAATCTTTAGCATTGTCTAAGATAATGGTGTAAGGAACACCAAATCTAGTGACAATGACAACCATGATTTCCAATATAGATGATTCTATGGCATTTTTCAATGCAATCACTTCAATCCATCTAGTAAAATAATCAGTTGTTGTTAGGACCCATTTGTGATAGACACTTGATAGTGGATTGATCATGCCAATTAAATCTAATCCCCACTAAGTAAATGGTTGGTTAGCTTGAAGTGATTGGAGAGGGAGAGCTAATAATCTTTATTTCCCTACAAAGTAGGCACATTTATCATAATTATGCACCCATTTATTCACATATTTGAATAGGTCAGGCCAATAATAGCCTACCCTCATTATTTTGATGGTAGTGGTCCTTGTAGAGAAATGGCCACCTAATGAGCCATCATGAAACTCCTTGAGTACCTTGGTGATTTGATCTTACTCGATGTATCTCATCAGAACTCCATTAATATCTTTCTTAAACAATATTCCATTAACAAGAGCATAAGGAAAAGATTGGAGCATGAAATACCTTTTCTTGGACTACTATAGCTCGAGTGGGTATTCACTAATTTGTAGGAAGGTAGACATGTCATTGATTCAATTTTTGAGTATATGAGGGTTGGTTGGGTGGAATACCTATTAAATGTATATTGCATTAGATATTGCATCATTAGTCTTTATATTAGAAGCAAGCTGATCACATAAGCCCTTTGCTCTTACAATCTTATTTATTTTGATGATCACATCATATTCCCTAACTTTTGTGATCTGAGCCACTCTCTTTTCATTTATCTCCCATCTCAACATGAACTTCTTGATGCTCTAGTGACAACTATTAGATGAATCTTGTTATTTGAGAGCATGTACCTAAAATTTTTGAGAACTTTTATTATTGCATATACTTGATTCTCAACAAAAGTGTACCTTCCTCATAATATTTTAAGGATAGACTTAAAAAGGCTATGGGTTGTTCCTATTTTTATTCATTTTTTTGGTTCAAAATAGTTGAAACATTACTTTCCACTCCATACTAGTTGGTTGCATTGTTAGGAATAGATGGTCTCACTATTATTTTTACATGTTGGCTATTATCCTTCCTAATATCTTCAGGTAGATTATATTGAGAACCCATTGAATCCATATGATCAGTATCCTTGGTATATGCTCTTGGTATCACTCGAATGTTTAAAGTTAGAAAATATTCTAACATATCCCAAACCCTATGTTTTTAAGATCTTAGTAAGTTATTCTTGGTTGTGACTTTTTATCTTACTTGGTGAATGATTAGTTTACTATCACCAAACACTTGTATTGATTGTATTCCCCTTTCTTTGGCCAATTAGATACGTCAAATAAATGCTTCATATCCATCCACATTGTTAGTGTAGTTAAACCATAGTCTTAAAGAATAGAAATAAATCTCCTTTTGGGGAGAGATTAAAATAATACCTACACTTGCACCATTCCTACTCCTTGATCCATCAAAGTATAGTTTCTACTTTCCCTTATGATCCTCATCTAGTTTCACAAGATTTGGGATGATTGATTCATCTTCATGAATGTAATACATACCCAACCCTATTTCCTTGACATAATCATAAGGATCAAACTAGAGATTTGATCCACATTTATTTAGGTGAGTGTTTAGAATTGCTTCTATGGGTGTTATAACTTCATGTTTAAGCTCCTCTTCTTGGTCTTGTAATGTGTAATTCATATCCACAAGGATAAGAGTGTATGTTTAAATGTAGTCTCTAATAATTGTCTCAACTCTTATGGTCACTCTAGTCCCATATCTAATCTTGAGAAACATATGTGACCAATCAGTAGATGGGTACCCTCACATTTTTGTAATGAAGTCTTGGGAAAGGAATATGGCAAAATAAGGGGGTAAGTCAATAACTAAGATGTCTTAGGATATGGATAAGTTGGGACATGCATGGATGGTAAGGTTTAAGCCTTTTATAGTCCCAAATATTTTTATATCATACCCATCTAATTTAAACATGCCTTGTGTTATAGGTGTGTATTTAATACCAAGAGCATCCATTATTTTCTTGGCCATAATAGAACTGTTAGCCCCAAAGTCTATCATGAAGTTATCTATAAGCTTTTTCCAAACTATGATTAAAAGTTAAAAAAGGGGAGGCTTATGATTTTTACTTTCTTTTGTATCCATTTGAGGTTGACACAAGTTGACCATAGTAATAAGTTCCTTAATAAAAACCTTCTCTATTAGTTAGAAGTTTTTCAGAGCTTCCTATAACAAGTCCCTTTGTGTTTGGATAGATAGTGCTTTATGTTAGGTTGTGGAGCTAAAAGCTTCACTGATGCAGACATTGGAGGAGGTTACTAAGTGTCACAGTCACCGGTGTCGGTCAGGTGTAGGCAGGAAGCTGTCGACATTGGTCAGGGATTGACCGACGTCTATCCCTGTCTACCTGGAGATGACTAACATTGGCCGATCCCTGACCGATGTCAGTAGCTTCCTGTCTACACCTGACTAACATTGATTGGCCTGACCGATGCTGGTTATTGTGACACTTAGCAACCTCCTCCAATGTCTGCATCAGTATTGTTTGCATGAGATCTATATAATAGACTCATGGGCTGTATTGTAATTTGTGTTAGTTGAGTAAGAGCAAGGTTAGCTCCTTCAGAGGGAAGAGAGCAAGGTGTGTTCCTCCTAGTTCCACAGGGGTGCCAAGTGTGTATGATCAGGTAGAGTTGTAGGTTGTGCAAGTTCTAGTAGAGATCCATAGGGATGCTGGTCTGGAGAATCAAAAGGGTTCTTCATGTGTGTAGGATCTTGGTTGGTAGGTGTGCAAGGCAACATTTAGATATCTACATGGTAAGTAAGATCATTGATTTGCAGGTGTGTGTGTGTGAGAGAGAGGTTAAATGAGGTCTATGGGGTAGCAAGATCAAAGGTGATAGCAACACGTCAAGGAGCAAGATCAAGGGAGATCTACTTGGAGTATGTTGTGTACTTGGAGTATGGTGTGTACTCAGTTTTGGAGTGTGTGGAGCACTTGTGTACTGGCAGTAGTGATACTAACTGGTTGGAGGTGAACACCAACTCTATGTTTGAGTTGTGTGTTGGGACCGTAGAGAGAGAGTGAGCTCTTGAAGAGATTTACTATTTATGCCCTAGAGGTGTGGGAGCCCTAGAGGTGTGTAAGGAAGAAGACTGTGGCATCTTCTTTGTTGTATTTCCTTCTGGAATAGTATTAATACAATTTGGTATTGTCTCTCATATTCTATGTTATTTTTGAATTCTAGTTACTTGTTACTTCTGGTTAATTCTGCATGTTAAGTTGCTTGTACATGGTAATCAATTGTGCTTCCTAATCCTGACAGTGGAATCAGAGCATGTTTGTTGTTCTAGAATCCTGATACTTTCCACATGGTAACATTCAAGTTAGTATTTTTAATTTGATCTAAAATATTAAAATGAATGTTAACAACATTTTTTGGTGCCTTTTTTGGAGTTATGTCTTGCTTCATGAGATTTGGGGTCAGCAATTTTGACTTTGGCTGACCAATCAGCACATTGGGTGGCTTTTAAATTGTATTGCTTTTTACAACTTCTTGTATGAATTTAGAAGTTATAGCCTATTCAATATTGGATGGTTGATCACCTTCTATTACTATTTCTTGTAATGTGTATTCATTTCCACTAAAATATCACCATTGGTCAGTGTTTATTCTTGATTTACACCACAAAAATCTTCCTCTTTCTAGTTTAAAAGAGTTGTCTCATTTTAAGCAGGCACTTGTACATCTTATTACTAAGAATTAGATTCTTCTTGATTGACTTAGGGGTTTGATATACTTTTTACCATTAAGGATTGGCTGATGACATCATAAGGGCAAGAATTTTGATTATATAGTTGAGCACAAAGATAGCACCACTCATATTCATGAGTTAGGTTATTTTGAATAGGGACAACAACTTCAGAAGTACATGGGGCAGGTCAAGCATAGATATTTGGAGGCTTTACTTACATGTTTTGACTTTGGGGTTGTGAGTTTCCTTGGTATGTCTACCTATTGAAATGATATGTTTGGTTAGTAGATTGATAAGGCCTATAATTTTTGGATTGTTTCCTTTTAATGACTACTAACATATTATACCCAACATCCCCTTTTTCTTTACAAAAATGGGGGGCCACTTTTTTTAGACTATGGTCTTAATCTAGAGCCCCTCTTTTATATGTTTATGCAGAATCTAGGAGAGGATTTGATTATTGGCATTTTTAGCAAAATGGAAGCGGTATAGTGTTCATATACTAATTCTTTCTATTAGGCTTATTCTATTGGGATTATGTTTTTGGATTTATTTTTATTAGATTTGTGTAATTTGTCTTTGTCAAGTATTTTATCCATTATCTATATTCCTTTGGAATTTGTGTTTTGGACTTATTGTTGCAAAAAAAATTCATCATGGACTTACTTTTTTGGGGGACATTGTTGCAGACATTTTATCTGAAGCAATTCCCTTGATGAAATTGGCTTTGTGGGACTTTTGTCATGGCCATTTTATTTGATATATCATGCCTTTCACCCTCTGACCTATCCCTTCAAACTTTCCTTTGGACTTTATGTTTTAGACTTATTTTTGTGGACATTTTGTTTGAAATAATTCCCCTGAATGAATTTTGTCTTAAACATTTTGTCCAAAAAAAATACTCTGATAAATTTCCTTTAGCACTCCAAACTTACCCTCTAGCCTTTATGAATTAGCTCCTTTAGGACTTTTGTCATGGATGAAATGCCCTATGAAGTAGACCCTTCAAATTTATGCCTAATTAAAATGAGCCTTCAGCCTTAACCCACCTACCCTTTGGCCTTTTTGAAATTTCCCTTTGACCTTTTGAAAATATCCTTTAGGAATTTTATCTCAGGCCCTTTGCCTAATGAAAATGACCCTTCATAATTTTTTTTGTCAACCATTTTGTCTGATAGAAAAATCTTGAAACAATTCCCTAAAGCAATCTTATCAATATAATTTTGCCAAAATAATGACCCTAAGGACACATACCCTTTGGTCTTTATGTAACCTACCCTTTAAGACTTTGCCCTGGCCCCTTATCCCTTTGGGACTTTTGTCTTGGGCCCTTTTTCCCTTTGCACCAACCTTTTAGGACTTTGTCCTGGGACTTTATCCTTCAACCAATTCCTTCAGACATTTTATCTGAGAGATTTCACTTTTAAACCCATTATTTTAGACATTTTTTATAAGAGACTTTGCCCTTCACACATGCTCTTCAAGAATTTTATCTTGGGAATTTTTCCCTGCGAGCCTATCCTTCAAGAATTTTGCCCCAGGCCAATTCCTTCAAACTTTATGTCTCAAACATTTTCTCCAACAAAAATGACCCTTTGGGAGAATTGTTGTGGACATTTTGTCTAAAATAATTCCCCCACATATAAAATAAGTCCCCTGCAATAATTACCTTGAGACCACTACCATACTACCAAGAGGTAACCTTACTTGGAGAGAATGTTATTATGTCTTGATCTTGATATAAGATTTTAACCTAGGTCCCAATTCTATTTTATTCATATAACCAAGACCTTATGCCAAAATATTCATCTAGGGTCCTTTATACATATTTCCCAAAGTATTATGCTAATATCCTCTTTTCATTTGTGATTGTAGAGTAGAACAAACTAGGAAATGACAAGTGTCTAGATCACAGGTAGTTAAACCAATGTGACGATCATGTGGACATCTTTGATAATCATAGGAATGTCAAAATTAAGATTAGCAAAAAAGGACATGGGTTCAAATTCTATCAATCACATGGACATCATCGATGGTCATGAGGACATATTTGATAATCGCCTGAATATCAAATTCAAGATCAGTAAGAAAATAATAGGGGATTAAATTATGATGGTTGTATAGACATCATTGATGATTATGAGGATAGATTTGAAGATCATGTAGACATAAACTTTAAGCTCATAAACTAGATGTTTAATGGGCCAAGGCAAATCAATGGCTAGTAGTGATCTATACAGTTGATCCAATGATGCGATATCAATAGATACATTTCAAAATAATGAAGACATGATAAGTGTCAAGCTCATGGGATTCAATGAGTAAAAGAACTTAGATTTATAAACTATGTTAGCTTGAGTGTAGATGATTGATGGTGTGAGTTCAATGTAAAAAATTCAAAGGTCCTAGAATTAGTGAAAGACTACCACTTGGCACAAAACATTCAAGCTAAGATTATAAAGATCAATAACACCCCCTATAGAGCTGCTAAATGTCATGCTCACATTACATCATGTAGTAGATAGATGGTTTGAATTGATAGTGAACTTTTCCAAGATTTTAATCGAATGAGGTGGAGACATGTATCCTAAAAGCAATAGTCATATTTTGAAAGGTATCAGATAGAATGACATGAACAAAGTATGTTGATCTTTTTTAACACTTGAGCTATATTTATCGATAGTCATTGGGTTTCATAGTTAAACTAGATCAAGAACATGAACATGTATGCGAATATAAAATTAAAAATTGGGAAACATACAATGCATAGTTATTTTTTATTAGTCATAATTTCACTGGTTTTAAAGCATTGATATAGTGATACTTATCTTTGATAAAAAACCTATAATTATATTTTCCATCACCCTAACCATTCAGACCATGCAGACTTAAAAGGATAAGACTTTATACATGAACGGTTCTATAAAACAATGCATATTTTGAAGTTTTGCATGCAGTTCATTCTATAATTATAAAAAAATGCCTAACTTATTACACATGCATATGTTTCATAGCTTTTGTAAAGGCTATTTTAAATTGATAATTGCAAGTAGACTCTTATATGGTTTTGAACCATAGTTAGAACTCATGTTTTGACTACCACATGTAATGACCTTGCATGAAATTGGAGGATGACGCAAACCCTTCCCTAAGTATATATAAACAATTGTAATCTAAATTGGATTTTTATGAGAGAATTTTTGAATATAAGAGCATCATCAATTTTGATCATTAGTGAATGTGTTTGTGTATTTTCTTTCCAATTTCTATGTAATTATTTGTTACTCTCTTTGGTTGTATGTTTCAATAATCTTTAGTGTGCAATAGATGAAAATAGATTCTTAATTATTTTGATTGATCTATTGATATGTTAGTGTGTAATAGTTGTTAAAGGATTGTTAAATATATTGGTAAGTTAGTTAAGTTTAAATTGATTAATAATTTTTATTATGCATGAGTGCTTTCTTGGATGTTGTTTTATGTGTGTGTGTAACAACAACCTTAGATATTTCACTAATTTGAGCTATAATCTCCTGATTAAGGGTGTGCAACAACTACTCTAAAAGGAGAAACCTTTGTTTGAGGCCTAGAAATTTCTTATATTTTTATCTCCTTAGACTTCTTAGTCATGTCTGACTGTGTGTGTGCATGCCTTGATTTGATAGATGTTGAATTCAATTTAGTGCATAATTCTAATTTGTAGGAAATTGTGGTTTATTATGTGATTGACTAGGAACCCCAGTGTGTGGACATCAACATCATTTGACATTGAAACAAAGATTGTTGATTACACATATGATGCCCCTGAAGTTGCATATCTTCCAGAGCATAACTATTCAAAATAAATAGATTACTCAGATAGAAATAATCAGAGTTTGAATTCAAAAGAATAAAAGTGTTAGGATCAACAATAAGTAGTGGATGGGATGATCTCTCTAGAATTAATAATTAATGAATCTCTAACTCCTAAAATCAAAAATAGTGAGTCATAGGTAAGCAAAAAATTTATTCATAATTTGAAAATTCAAGAGCTAATTCATTTAAATATTGAAGGTCACACTCAAAATGAGAGTTTAAACAAAGTTTTGGAGGAAAATTTTATTCATGATTATACTTATGATTTTGTTTCTATCATTATAGACCTTTCCCATAATGATTTCATAGAGGATGATGAATTTCAAGACTACATGTCAAATTTAATATCCATCTCAGGAAACACTTTCAAAGATTATTTGTCTGAACTAGGTTCTCCTACTAATGTTAATATAAATGATGAAGTTTTAGAACTTGTCAATTCCTAAGATATTAACCCATTTTTAAGCTTAGATGAATATAAGAAAGATTAGGTGTGCTTGAGGCCTTCATCTCAGATAAACACAATTATTTTAACTCATGACCCTTGTAATTTTGGTGATTATTAGTCTATTTTTGCCTCTCAACCAGGTGATAATTTTTTTGATTACATATCATAGGTATTTTCTAATGAATACATGAGTAGTAATGGTGATTTTTTAGAATGTATGTATCATAGGGAGGATTTATTTATTTATTGTGCTTGGGATGCCCCAATGAATAACCCTAATTTTTTATTTTATAATATGAGGGAAAGGCTTCAAATTCTACTTAATGAATATAAGGATGTCCCTGCCTATCTCAAAACTTAATGGGGAAAGCCTTGTTATTAGCAAAGAGTAAGAAACATATCGAATAGACTTTCCAAATACATCCCCTATCTTGTTTGGGTTTTCTTTAGAGTAGGAGTAGGTTAGGTTTCTTGTTTTTTTTCATTTGCTTTCATTAGAGTAGTTTCATGCTTTCTAGATTAATCTTTCCTACTTTTAGCATTTTGCTTTTCTAGATTAGTTTCTTACTTTCTAGATTAGTTGTTTTTTATTTCTCTAACAATCTAAATTATGTTTACTCTGACTATAACCAAGCTAAAAATCCAAACCAACTGAGCTTATGACTTTAAAAAGGGGTAAAATTAAAAATTAAGCAATTTGGGACTTGTTCACAAAATTAGGCATATTAATGTTTTTTGAGTCTTCATGATGAAGGTAGGTAATCATGGATTATTATAAATGGTGTCACAATTGAATACTTTTACCAGGCATGTGGAAGTTGATCTCAGAGTACTTCATACAAATTTTTTAAAAAAAATTTACTTTTTTGGGTCAAATGCACTTATCACATTAAATATTGATTGAAAGTGATAATTCTAGGTATAGGTGTAGCTAGTAGGGATGTTCTATTAATTATTTGTTTTATAATTATACCATCTCACTGGGGTTCTAGATCTTCTCTTTTCCATTCAAGAAAAAAAGAAGAGTAAAATAAAAAAGAACCAATGGATTCAAAAGAGCAAAATAAAATATAAGGAAAATAAAAAGGCTCACATGATGAAATAAGGTCAATATACCATGCATCATGATTAAGATAAAATAATGGAGAGAGAAGATAAGGATCCCAAGGTATCTCTGTAGGGGATATGGACACCTGGTTGGTAGTAGAGTAATGGTTGAGCTTCCCTTATTTTTAAGATTTAAGAGATACTAGAATGAAACCTATAACTTCATCAAAGATTTTGAAAAACTCATCATAGCAGGGGTTAAATAAACTACACATTTGACACACACATATCCAAGAAATTAGAAGGAAATTATGTTATGTAAATGAACTTAGGAGTCTCTTTCATGTTTTTGATTTAAGTATTATTTTTTGGCACACTTCATGATTTATTTAAGATTGCAAACCAGAGTTTTGGGTTCTCAAATACTCAAGAGTATTCCCCTTGTAAGTCACCATTTTTTGTACCCAACATCCCCTCTTTCTTTACTAAAATGGGGACCCACTTTTTTTCAAACTATGGTCTTGATCTAGAACCCCTCTTCCATGTTTATGCAAAATCAAAGAGAGGATTTGAATGTTGGCTTTATTTTAGCAAAATGGCATTGGTATTGTGTTCATAGACTAATTCTTTCTATCATGATTATTCTATTTGGATT
The DNA here is from genome assembly GCA_037957365.1 of Torreya grandis. Lineage (NCBI taxonomy): Eukaryota > Viridiplantae > Streptophyta > Pinopsida > Cupressales > Taxaceae > Torreya > Torreya grandis. The sequence goes on along the minus strand of JARHVA010006156.1, from coordinate 192,828 downwards.
ATGTTTTTGAGTTTATCTTTATCAGACTTTTACAATTTGTCTTTGTCAGGTATTTTGTCCACTATATATAATCCTTTAGACTTTATGTTTTATATTTATTATTGTGGGATTTTTTGCTGTAGACTTATTTTTGTCAGGGACATTGTTGTGAATATTTTATTTGAAGCAATTCCCCTGATGCAATTGGGTCTATGGAAATTTTTTCATGGCCATTTTTTCCAAGATATCATGGCTTTTTCCTTCATTCCATCCCTTCTAACTTTCCTTTAGCCTTTTTTTTTGTACTTATTTCATCGAGGACATTGTTGTGGACATTTTGTCCAAAATAATTCCCTTAAATAAATTTTGTCCTAGACATTTTATCCAAAACAAATCCTCCAAAAAAATCCCTTTAGCCCTCTAGACTTACCCTTCAACCTTTACAAAGTATATCCTTTGGTACTTTTGTCATGGATGAAATGCCCTACAAAGTAGACCCTTTAAATTTCTGCCTGATCAAAATGATCCTTTGACCTTAACCCACCTACCCTTTGGCCTTTTTGAAAGTGCCCTTCAAAATTTTTAAAATATCCTTTAGGACTTTTGTCTCTAACCCTTTGCCTGATGAAAATGACCCTTTGGAATTTTTATCATCAAACATTTTATCTGATGCAAAAATCCTAAAATAGTTCCCTAAAGAAATCTTATCAGTACAATTTTGTCGAAACAATGACCCCAAGGGCACATACCCTTCAGGATTTGTGTAACCTACCCTTTAAGACTTTGCCCTAGCCCCTTATCCTTTTGATACTTATCCTTTAGGAATTTTTTCTCAGGCCCTTTGTCCCTTCACACTAACCTTTCGAGACTTTTATCCCAAGACTTTATCTTTCAGCCAATTCCTTCAAACATTTAATCTAAGAGATTTTTCCCTTTGACCCATTCCTTTGAACATTTTGTCCAAGAGAATTTGCTCTTCACACATGCCCTTTATAACTTTTATCTTGGGCATTATTCCCTACGAGCCTATCCTTTGGGACTTTTGCCCCAGGCCAATTCCTTTGAACTTTGTGTCTCAAATAATTTATCGAACAAAAATGACCCTTTGGGAAAAAATTATGGATATTTTATCCAAAATAATTTCCCCTGCAAATAAATCCTAAAACAATTCCCCTGTCATAATTACCTTGAGAGCAATACCATACTTCCAAATGTAACCCTTGCTTGGAGATCATTTTATTATGTCTTGATCTTGATTTAAGAGTTTACCCTAGGTCCCAATTCTATTTTATTCATATAATCAAGACCTTAGGCTAGAATATTCATGTAGGTTCCTTTATACATATTTCCTAAAGTATTATGCTAATGTCCTCTTTTTATTTGTGATTGTAGAGCAAAGCAAACTAATAAATGACAAATGTCTAGCTTACATGGAGTTAAAATGATGTTATGGTCATGTGAACATATTTAACAATCACATAAATATCAAAATTAAGCTCAGAAACAAAAAAACATGGATTCAAATTCTGACAGTCTTATAGGCATCATCAACAGTTGTGAGGACATCTATGATGGTCACATGAATCTCAAATTCAAGATCATCAAAAAATAACATGGGATTAAATTATAAAGGTTGTGTGGATATCATCAATAGTCATGAGGATGTCTTTTACGAATGAATAGATGTCAAATTTAAGCTTGTAAATTAGCTATTTAGTGGGCCCAAGTAGATCGATGGCTAGTATTGATCTATATAATTGATGTAATGATGTGATATTTATAGATAATTTTCAAACAAATGATGATGTGATAAGTGTCAATATTGTGGAATTCAATGAGTCAAAACACTAAGATTTATGAATTGCATTATATTGAGCATAGATGATCGATGCTACAAGGTTAATGTAAAAAATTTAAAGGTCCCAAAACTATCAAAAGACTACCATTTGGACAAAACATTTGAGCTAGGATTATAAAGAGCACCAAGGCCCCCTATAGAGCTACCAAGTGGCATGCTCACATTACATCATGTAGCAAATCAATGGTGCAAATTGATAGTGGACTTTTCCAAAATATGAACTTAATGAGGTAGAGATGTACATCTTAAAAGCAATAGTCATATTTTGAAAGGTAGAAAATAGAAGGACATGAATAGATTATGTAGATCTTTTTTGACACTTGAGCTATATTTATCGATAGCCATTAGGTCTCATAATTAAACTAGATCAGGGACATGAACACACAAGTGAATATAAAAGTAAAGATCAAGCAATATACAATGCATAGTTATTTTTGTTTAGTCATAGTTTTATTATTTCTAAAGCATTCATACAGTGATACTTGTCTTTGACAAACAACCAATAGTTCCAGTTTTTATTGCCTTGGCGATTTAGACCATGTAGCCTTAAAAGGCTAAGACTTTGTGAATGAATAGTTCTATAAAATATTGCATATTTTAATTTTTTGCATTTAGTTTGAGCTATAATTATAAATAAATTTCCTTCCTCTTGATACACATGCACATGTTGCGTAGCTTTTGTAAAGTCTATTTTAAATTGATAACTATAAGTAGACTCTTATACAATTTTGAACCATAGTTAGAACTCATGTTCAGATTACCACATGTAATGACCTTGTATGAACTTTTAGGATGAGGTGAACCCTTCCCCAAGTCTATATAAACAATTTTAATCCAACTTGGATTTTTATGAGAGAATTTTTGAATATAGGAGTAGCATTAGTTTTAATCATTAGTGAATGTGTTTACATATTTTCTTTCTAATTTCTACATAATTAGTTGTTATTTTCTTTGGTTATATGTTTCAATATTCTTTAGTGTACAATAGGTATAAATAAATTCTTGATTATTTTTATTGATTTACTGATCTATACATGTGAAATAATTTTCAAAGGATTGGTGAATATATTGGTTAAGATAGTCAAGTTCAAATTGATTCATAATTTTGATTATATATGAATGCTTTCTTGGATGTAGTTTTTTTTGTGTGTGTAATAGCTGGCTCAGATACTTCACTAGCCTGAGCCACAATCTCTTGATTAAGGGTGTGTAACAGTTGATCTAAAATGATAAACCTTTGTCTAAGGCCTATGAATTTCCTACATTTTATCTCCTTAGACTTTTTAGTTGTGTTTGACTATGTGTGTGTAATTTTTGATAGTAACAGGCATAGGTTCTGAGAGCACTTGTCCTTTTAGAAACTAGTCAGGGAAGTGATTCCTAAAAACCATAGAAGATTTCTTTTTTGCCTTACCCTTCCCTCCTTTTTTTGAGTTTATTTTTGATACCTACCCACTTTATATTAGAAGCCAATCGCCCATCCAACTCATGTAGAGATTCACTACCCTTTAATAACCACACCTCCATTTAAAAACCTTGTCAATAACCTACATGCCCTACCATTTATTCCATCAATGTGTTGAAATAAATTGCATACCTAAAAATCATGCCCTAGAGTAGAGTTTACCTCTATTGAGATCCTAAAATATTAGAGGCTACCTCGTTAAGGTTGTGGTGTGTATAAAAAATACATCAACATAACCCATTGATAAAACTTTCAAACAATGATTTAGCTTCATATAAATCATCAGAAGGGGTAGAGACAAAGTTGGTTGATTGCTTGTTGTGTGAATTGGGGCTACAATGGGTTGCATGGGAGGAAACTCTAGGAATAATGGCATTGGAAGCTAAGGAGAAATTTTTCAAACTTGAATAGGTAATTTTAAGCTCTTATTGCTATGTCATAAGCATTAGAGAATGTGGTGCCACCCATTTACTGAATCATGATAGATATATCACTATTTAAATCTATAAAATAATATAAGAAAGCATTTTCAAGGTTGTCTTGATCAACATCAAGATTTTATTCCACATTTTTTTAAAGCAAAAATTAAAATCACTCATGAACTCATGAGGATCTTATTTAATATTGGTTAGTTATTCAACCAATGAGAGGTGGTCACTCTTATCCTCAAAATGTGTACATAGGGAAGACCCTAGATCATCCTAAATATGGATGGAATTTGGAAGCAGACTTCTATACCATTGTAAGGCTTTACCCTTAAATGAGGAGGCAAGAAGTCTGATAGCAACATTTTTTTGTGCTATGTTATGAACCAAAAAAATTTCAGCAACATCTTGAATGTGTTTAATGGTGTGGTGGAAGTTTCACCAGTAAAATATGGAAGGCTTTTTAGAACTGAGGTGTTTATATCATAAAATTGGGCCAACATAAGTGGGCTACCTCCATTAAATGGTATGAAATTTTAATTTCTCAAGGCCATAGTGGGAGGTATGAAATAATTATGGGTATTTATGGGAGATGTAGATAGATTTATAAGATTTATTCTAGTATTATGTGCAATTGATCTTTATTTCCTTTTACATGGAAATGACAATTATTGTAAATTAGTTCTCTTACATTTAGTATATGATATTGTTTGTAACTTTGGCATACATAAACTTGGATTTCTTGAATTCATAAGCTAATAGAGTCACTAGGTACTATTCAAATGTGTATTAATCTCATAAAATGATTTATGAGAATAGTACCAATCTCTTAGTTATGATTTTTGGGTCCCACTGAGCATGCCAAAAATTGTTATCAATTAGATTTTGTACTTATTTTGAGTTTGTAGTATTATGAGTAGCACTAGTTGTAGTACATGGGAAATATAATGACACAATGGTATCACCTCTAGGTTTTGGGACCTTGGAAATTGAGGTGAACCTCTAGAGAATGATATATTCCTTTCATTAAGCTTAGTGCAACTGATACATGACTAGTTCACTTCAAAATACAACTTCTTGGTGGTCTTGCTCCTAACTAGGGTTTTAGTTTATGAAAAGAGTTTTAGAAAGAGTTTTAAACTAGAAAATTTGGTGATCCACTAAGGATTCTAGTGGAAATTAATGTTTAATATGATTGAACATAGTTAAACAATTAATATTTTGAGTTTATTGAAGCATAATCTTACACAAATATGAGATTAAATATAATATTGGGTATTTATCAGAGGAATAGAATTCTTTATTTTTCATCAACAAGGTTTTTAAGGGGAAAAAATAATACCATTGACAAATCTATATGACTGAAACAAGACTTAGATCATTCAAAAATTTAATAAATAGTCATACATACACAAAGATAACATAGTACAAGGAAGACAAAACTTTAATATATTATTATTCTCTAGGTTACAACATGTAGATCAATTCTTCAAAGGTAAAACAATTTATCTAATAGAAAAAAAATCTCTTGGGATACATAGGAAACCCATATTTATACAAAAAATCACTCCTTTGAGAGAGAGGAAGTTAACAAACCCTTACGCTCAGTTTTGGAGCAAGAAAATAAGGGATCAATAAATAATGTCTTCCTTTTCAACTTGAAATGGCATCTTTAGTGGAGTAGAAGAAGGAAAATAAATATACAACTATTGGATGCTTCACCAAGTGTTATAAAAGTAGATAAATCCATTGGAGTCTATTAGTTAAACCAATAACTCTCTTTGAGTCATACTGATAAAGACTCTCCCAAGAAATGGGGTACCAAAATGAACCATGACTTGGTCAAAATTGAATGATTTTAACATTTAGATATTTTTAAACTTATAAAAATAACTTTTAATTTGTAGTTGAGACTTTTACAAGTTTTAAGTCATTCAACTTGACAAAAAGGAAAGTGAAAATTATAACATGAGAGATTACACAATTAAATCCATTCAACTTGTCAAAAGGAAAAGTGTGAATTATAAGTTTCACTTTTACAACTAAAACATGACAAAAATATAATTGAAAATTACAAGTATCTCTTTTCAACTTAAAGTTAAAAGTTGTCAAAATGATAGTTGTAATTTGTAACTTGTAACTTTACAATGTATCTTACAACAATTGTAGTTTACAGAATGTGTTTCAAATAATCAAATATCCAATCTACAATAGTGATTTATGAATATTTTTTTGTCCTCTTTTTCTTGTATATTCTTGATATAAGCATCAAAGCTACTAAAAATATCTTGAAGGTGCTCTTCATCAGGACCAAATGTGTAAAGGTTGTTGATTTCACATTCTATTATTACCTCAAATAGTTCTCTAGAAACAACTCTATATATTTGGATGTGTTTTCCCATTTGATCTAGTATATTATGATACTTGAACCATTGAATGGAATTCAATTTGAAATTTGTATCATGTGTTGATTCTATCTTAACTACCCCTTTGAATTTATCTTAGAACTCTTAAATAGGAAGAAATTCATCTTGGTGATCTATTGCATCACATGACAATTTACCAAGTGAATGTTCAATATCATATATTGTATTTATGGCCTTGTCACATGTGATATTGGCCTTCTCAATACTTTCACTGAGTATTCTAATTATGAATTTAGCTACCATGTCCATCTCTTCATGCTCTAAAGGATTCTTTAATATATTTTTTGACACAAGGGTGTCAGTCTCAATCAGGTTAACAACCTAAAATTTTGGAAAGTAGAGGTTCAACCTTTCAACCTCTTCTTCATATTTGCTTATCTCATCCTTTAGAGATGCATGATCATCGTTAAAAGTCTCATAGTAGTCCATGGCTAATTTTATTACTTTGTTCCCTTTTGTGATTAGTTCATTAGCCTAGTATTTTGTATCCCTTCCCATGGTACCAATCTCTATCATTGCCTTAAATGTTTCTTTTCAGGGAACTAAGAGAGAGATTAATTTGGTTGGGTAGAATCAAGTGGATTTGTTGGGTTTATGAGCTTTCTTAAGGTAGTTGTCAACTCCTCAAATTTGTTCTTCAGTTCATATTTAGTGACTTTGTCACTATCCATTTTCTCAAAAAGAGAGCTTATGTTTGTCTTAACATTATGTTTTAGTCCTTTTGTTGGATGACCTAGGTACACCTTAGATATATGATAATTTTCCACCACTAAATATTTTTTTTGTTTATTTAGTATGGGAACTACTATCTCCACATATTTTTCCCTTGTTATATCATATGAGAATTTGGACATGGTCCTAGGGCTTGTCTTTGGTCATTTAGATACCTCTAATAGACTAAAGTATAGAGTATTAGGAGATATCATATGTTTCCTTTTCTTTGACACTAATTATGCCAACCAACTTAGAGTGGTTACCTATGAATCATGTTTTGCTCTAATAGACACTATTACCTGTGAGTCTATTATTGAAACTACTACACTAGTGGTTACCATGATAAGAGTCATACTTGCCACTGATATTGTCTTTAAATCCTTAGCTGATGATTTAAATATCTCTTCCTTATTGGTGGGTTGAGTATCCACATTTTTATCAATGGGTAAGTCTATTTCCACCTCTTTGGTAGGGGTTTGGGTTAATGTGAGAGTGTACAAGGCAAGGATACTTGGATGGGTGAAGTGGATGTGCATATACTTATAAAGGATATGGAAGTTGGAAGTGACATAGGTGGAAAGGCAGGCACGTGTGGTTGGAACAAGGGAACCTGTGGAAGGGTGGAGTTCAAGGCCAGAAAAATAATCAATCAACATAGTAGGAATGGCCGAAGTGGATAAAATAGGTAGAGTGGTGCAAGATGAATATGGGGTTGTGTCAAACCTAATGGTTATGATAGATAGAGGGATTATAGTTAGAATGACTGAGTCAACAACCATGTATTATTGGGTGGTGTTGGTTATTAATGGTGTGGTAATGCATATAGGGGATGAGGTGGAAGTGATTTCAAAAAAGGGATATGAAGGTTGAGTTGGAATAACCAACTACATGAATTGACTTGTTACCAAATGAGTCACTTACACTGGGGAGTCAAATGAAGGAGAAATTACTTGCACTGGTGGGCTCATGGAAATATTAAGGGTAATTGTTTGTGTTGACTGAATAGTGGAGACAAGATGAGGGGTTACTATAGTTGGTTAGCTAGTAGTTGTGTCCTTTATGGAAACTAATAGTGGTTGATCCATTAGTTAGGTTGTTGGCTCTTGGCTGCTAGAAGAAGCCCTTCTTTCCTTATACTTTTGATTTTGATTATGCTAGACAACTAGACCTATTACCTAATTTATTTGAGGGTAAATTTTATAACCCTTTACTATTGTTGCCACTACACCCTTATCCTTCACTTTTCTTAAATTGTTTATGATATTCAAGGTCTCCTTGGTTATTTTGACCCCTTTTCTCCTTATCAATTTCAATGTTCTATTTACAACTTAGGTGGTCCTATCTAACAAGGAGAAGGATTCAGGTGTAGACCACCTGACTAGAGGAAGAGGTTGGACATAGATTTTATTATCATAATATACCCTATTTACTAGCTATTCCTTATCTTTTAAATCTTTTGAAATTAGTGCCATATTAAAAGTCTTAATTTTTTCTAGTTTCATTCTAGAATAATATCTTAATCTAACTATATTGGTAACATATCTAGTCACATCATAGAAGAGCCTAGCATCAAGAGCTCTTAAGGTTATTTAAGTCATCTTTACATCTGCACATTTGGCCTTAGATAGGGAATGGTAGGTGTATATCCCTATATTTATAAAGAAGTGGATCATTGTCTACTGTATGCTTGATAAAAACTTGTAAGTTTCCACTAGTTGCCTCATAAGCTCCATTAAGGCCCATTTGCCACTTATATATCTAGGAAGGGTTTAAGGACACCCATTGAAACCACCAACTCTGATATATGAATATGTAGAGAACTGAATGAAATATGAACCCTAATTTTTAATTTATATTATTGTAACATCAAAAAATCTTCTCCTCCCTAGTTCTTTTTCAAACATGATTATGATGTAGTAGACAAAAGGATCATTAACCCTTCTGAATTGTTATTTTCTCCCCTCTAAGGTGAGATTAGGATAGTAGTTAAAAACTTTGTTGATTTGATATTTCACTATGTTTAATCTTAGGAATTCCCTCTCTTTTACTAAGATATAGATAAGGTAGGAAGTCATATAAAATTTCCCTGTAGTTTGAACCTCCATCAACTATTTATAAATCAAGTCACTAATCAAATAGGCATAGTGAATATATTGTTTGTTCTGATGGATTACCTAGATATACTAGTATATCCAATCTTGATAATTCTTTGCATTGGGGCTCCCTGTAACTATCAGCCAATTTTGGCCTACATATAAAACCTTGCCTAGATGAATCAGTATTCTGGAAGTCCTAGTGTGGAGTGAGAGCCTGACTAGACTTCTTGTTGATTGAATGATCCAATGGTGTGGACGTAGGCTTAGAATTGTAAGAGAAAGGTTTATAGTAGGTTTTCATTATGTTTAAAACATTTAGGGGAATTAGGTAGGTTTTCAGAAGTCTTAAAGTTTTATCAGAGCCTTGATGGGTTTAAATATGATTAACATAATCCTAGAAGAGCCAAACCATCATAGCATGTTATGCAGGAATGAACAAGTCAAACTAGTTATACATTTGATAAGTTTACTTGGGAGGCCTCTAAAAACTAAATGATCAAATGGAGATGATGAATTTCATGCCAATAATTTATCCTACAAATTTGATATCTTGATGAGTTATCTATCTCAAAATATAAGTCTTAAAATTTTAACTAGCAGAGTGGGAAGTGTGTAGGGATGTCAAGTTAAAACCATAAAAAATATTTATTCAAATTAAAATGTTTCAAATTATCTTGAGGTTGAATGTGGATCCAAAAAGTGTCAAAATTTCATTGGATCAGATCATAGATCAATGGCATGCAGATGATAGCTCGAGCTAGTGGGATCATCAAGATCAATAATACAAGATAAATCATGCAAAAATAGATCCAAAGGAGAGTATAAGGTCAAAAATTTAGAGGATCCTAGGATTGATTATGGGGTTGAAAAGTGTCATAATTATGGTGAATCAAAGGATCAATGGTGCATGTTTGATCAAGTTGATAAAGATCAATGATGCACATTCAACCTTAGAAAAAATATTGATAGTGCATGTGAGGTCAAAAGGTAAATGATCTATATTAAATGAAAGTCCACCAAGTGACACAAGCATGTTAACTAGATGAAAATAATAGCACAATCCTAAGGATAAATGTAGGCCTGATAAATGGCATGATATAGAATGCAGATCATAGATCAATGGAAATGATGAAGTTCAAAGCTAGGATATTTCTAAGGAAATCAATGGATCTAAGTTGATCAAGTCCCAGAAGGCACAACGTGAGTACACATGTCCAAATCAATAAATAATCATATTTTTAAATATGATAAAAAATATGGTAAGGATGCCACATAGGCAAACACATTGAATCAAAGGGTTTTGTGAACCAAGGCAGGTAAATGCATAGAGCTGAGATCTAAATATGATCTAGGTCAAACAAAAACAAATATTTCAAAGGCATATGCCACCATTCAAGCTCAATCGAGCACCTTTAAGCATGAAATGTATTCATATAGTTGAGATTTTCAATTATGAGGTTTTGTCACCAAAGAAGTTCTATGTCTCATTCATAATCAAGAGATCAAGTAACCTGGTAGATCTTCATTAAGATTATGACTATAGGAAAACCAATGAATGGGATTGGTTTTCTTCTATAGTAGACCTATTTTCAATTTTTGAATAAGGGCAGGTTTTTTATTATGAAAGAAGTGTCTCATCTTTCAACATAGTCATATCCTTGACAAAGAAAGTACCTATAGCCACTCAAAACATACATAGTCATGGCTCTATCAGGTTCATGGATCCAAGGATTTTGTCCTTATAATAAAGATAAGTGGAAAGTGGCATATAATTTCAAAGAGAGAAATTTTATGTTGAATATTTTAGGTGGAGCATTCAATTATTTTCAGAGCCTTAAGGACCTTTCTTCCTTTGAATGGTCATGAATCATCATATTCAAATCAAATCCTTGTCTTCTAGTGTATTTCTCAGCCAATGAAAGGGTTTGGAGGCTATTGGGACAAATAAAGGTTAATTTATCAATGGAGGACATGTCCTAATTAGATCAAAATGTGGTTGAATATTCATTAAATGGGGTGGAAGCTCATTAATTATTTTTGATGATGTGTTCCTTCTCTCTCTCTCCCCTTTTTCTCCTATATCTCCTTTTTATCCCTCATTATAAGGGGCTCTCTCTCTCATTTTATACTCTCACAAGGACTCTCTAATTTTTTAAGAGCAAGAAACTCTCATCTTGACAAGGTTAAACCCTATTAAAAATTTTAAGAACTACCTTTTGAAGCATAAGATGATTTTTTACCTATCTCTTGCCTTGAAGTAGTGTTTAGTAAGATTGTGCATGATGGATTTGTGAAGGAAATTATTCCAAATACATTGTCCTTATTTCTTGTCTTTTTTAAGGTGTTTTTAATCTAGTTATATTTTTGAACTTGTGTTCTTGTATCCATCAATGGATGCTTAGTGTGAGTATTAGAATTCCTCTTTACTTCCTTAATTTCTTGGTGAACCTAGTTCATGAAACACTTATGCATATTAGCTAGATTATGAGGTTTTAAAAGCTAGCATTGTCTTCAACTTCATTAGTGTTAGGATCTTACATCACAATTGATTAATTTTGTGTAGACAACTAAACATGGAATTAAACCAGAAATAATAAGTAACTAGAAATCGGAATCAGCAAAGAATAAGAGATACAAGAAACAATGAAAACTTGTATTAAACTCTTCCAGAAGGCAATACAATGAAAAACTCTCTCTTTCTTCCACACCTCTCAGATGTACAGATCTCTTTCCCTCAAGAGTTCTCTCTCTCACAATTACAACTAATTCAATCCTTGAATTGTCTACTCTTTTTCTCATACAAACTATGAAGATCTAACCCTATTATATAATACTAGGATTCATGAGCTATGCATTCTCCACCATTAGATACACCTCTTAATCAAAGGTTCAAATCTATACTTCCAAAAATAGAAACATGGACTCAATACTAAAATTTACTCTTTTCATGCAAACAATATGTTCTTCCTCAAAAATAGACTTCTGGAATGCATAGGTGACCAATGTCAGTCCCTGTCTGTCTGCATATGACTGACGTCAACTGATCCATAACCAACGTCGACATCTTTTGGTTGACTTTTGACCGATGTCAGTCAATCTTGACTGATGTTGATGACTGTGTAACTCTAGAAACCTCTGTATTTGCTCATTTGGTAAAGCTTTTAGCTCCACAACTCAACAATCTCCCACTTGGAGATAAACAGCTGCACCTGTACCTATACAGCAACATCATCTAGCTTGTTTCTCCATCTTCAAGTTCAATCTTGAATACCAACAAAATTTAAATGAAGATTCAACTTCTCCTTTATTACTGGCTTTGTTAACATATTAGCTAGGTTCTCATCTATATGGATCTTTTCCAGCTTCAACTCACCATCCTCCAATACCTGTCTAATGAAGTGGTACCTAAGTTGTATATGTTTGGTTCTTGAATGAAACGCTGAATTCTTTGCCAAATGAATTACACTTTAACTATCACTATATAATCTATAACTCTTTCGCTCCTTTCCCAACTCTTTTATGAACTGAGTCATCCAAATCATTTCCTTGCTAGCCTTTGTGACTACAATGTATTCTACCTCTATAGTAGACAAGGCAACAACCTTCTACAACTTTGAAATCTAGCTAACTGTCATTCCACCAACAGTGAACACATATCCTGTGGTGCTTCTCCTACCATACAAGTCACCTGCCATATCCGAATCTACATACCCATGTAGAGAAGTGTTTAATCCTCTATAACATAAATGCCTATTACTGGTCCCTCTCAGATATTTGAGAATCCACTGAACTGCTTTCCAATGTTCCTTTCTTGGATTGGCCATAAACTTGCTGACAACTCCCATTACTTGGGCAATATTATGTCTAGTACATACCATTGTATACATCAAGCTCCCAACTACTGAAGCATATGGAACTCTACTCATGTACTCAACCTCATCATGTGATTTAGGACACTATTCTTTGCTCAACTTGAAGTGTCCAGCCATAGGTGTGCTTACCAATTTTGCATCCTGCATATTAAACCTCTCCAACACCTTGTTCACATAATCCTCTTGAGACAAAATCAAACTATGATTTTTCCTGTCTCTCTTAATACTCATGCCAAGGATTTTCTTTGTTGCTCCTAAATCCTTCATGGCAAATGTGTGAGCTAATTTTACCTTAAGCTCAGTAATATCTTGCATGTGTGAACCTGCAACAAGCATATCATCTACATACAGTAACAGGATAATATAATTACCATTATCCAATCTCTTAAAATAAATACAATAGTCAGATTGACATCTACTAAATCCATGCTCTGTCATAAACCTATCAAACCTCAAATACCATTGTCTTAGAGCCTGCTTAAGACCATATAAGCTTTTCTTCAACCTGCACACAAGTTTCTCCTTACCTTTGACCTCAAAACCTTCCGGTTGATCCATATATATTTCTTCATCCAAATCTCCATGAAGAAATGATGTCTTAACATCAAGCTGCTCAAGATGCAAATCCTCAATAGCAACTAAAGACAATACAGTCTGAATAGAAGTCATCTTTACTATAGGAGAAAAAATTTCACCAAAATCAACACCTGGTTTTTATGCAAATCCATTTACTACCAACCTGGCCTTATGTCTCATTTGTCCATTCTCTCCTTCCTTTAACCTGTAAACCCATTTATTTTTCAGTGCTTTCTTTCTGGCTGGAAACTCAACCAAATCCCATGTTTGGTTCTCTTTCAAGGAATCAATTTCCTCATTCATGTCATGCTCCCACTGTTTCTAGGATTTTACCTGCATTGCCTCATCAAAATTTTATGTTTCTCCACTATCAGTGAGTAACAAATAGAATAAATAAGGGGAATAATGAATTGGAGGTTTACTTACCCTTCCAAACCTCCTTATGGGCATTTGAGACTCATTCATAGCTTACTGTCTGCCCAAATTCCTTTTTGTTAGTGACCGATCTCGGTCATCTCTGGTCGTTTGCTATCTATACCTGATCAACATCAATTCGACCCAACCGATGTTAGTTTCTTCTTGACCAACATCGGTTACTGTCTGACCGACATCAATTCCTCTCTGACTGATGTCAGTGTCTGTATTTTCCTATGTGTGACCCGCGAGCTCATTTTAGATCATAACCTCATCCAAATCAACATTGCCCTACTCAAAATTATTTAGCCTCTTGAGCTGATCACTGTACATCACCTTCTCATTGAAAACAACATCACGGCTTCTAATAATTTTGTTAGTTTCTAAATTCCACAACCAGAATCTGAAATCTCTAAAGCTGTAACCAATGAAAGTGCACTGCATAGATTTAGCATCCAGCTTCTTTCTATTTTCTTTATCAATGTGCACAAAAGCTTCAGAACCAAAAACTCTGAGAAATAAAAGATCTACCTTTTTACCTGTCTAAGCCTCTTCCAAAATTCTACCATCCAGTGTAGTAGAGGGTCCTCTATTAATTAGGTAAATTGTAGTATCTACAACTTTTGCCCAAAACTGTAAGGGCAAACCAGCATGCAACCTCATACTCCATGCACGCTCCATTATTGTTCTATTCATCCTTTTAGTAACTCCATTTTGTTGAGGTGTCCTTAGAACCATCCTTTCCCTACGTATTCCACTCATAGAATAGTAACTATTGAATTTATTATTGCAGTACTCACCACCATTGTCAGATCTAAGGCACTTCAATCTCAAACCTATTTCATTCTCAACCAAAGCTTTCCATTTCTTAAATGTGTCAAAAACATCAAATTTCTTTTTTATGCAATAAACCCATACCTTTCTTGTAGCATCATCAATGAAAGTAACATAATACCATGATCCTCCAATAGAAGCTACCTGAGCTGGTCCCCACACATCTGTGTGAACAAGCTCCAATTTGTGCTTCTTTTTTGTTGACCTAGTTTTAAGAAACCTTACTTTCTTCTGTTTCCCAAAAATACAATGCTCATAGAAATCTAGATCTATGCTTTTCAAATCTGAAAGCTTACCTTTTGACTTAAGAACATTCATTCCCTTCTCACTCATGTGACCAAGCCTACAGTGTCACAACTTTGCATTTACATTTAAAGTAGATAAAATAGAAGGAGAATAATCAGTAATACAATTACACAGATAAAGAGTACCTACTCTCTTACCTCTGGCTAATACAAGTGCACCCTTAGAAACTTTCTAAGATTCAGCTGTGAGAGTTACTGTGCAACCCTCATCCCCCAACTTTCCTGTAGAAATCAGATTCCTCTTCAAGATGGGTACATGCATGACATCCTTCAACACCCATGTGTTGCCATTCTGCAATTTTAGCTACACTTTTCCTTGCCAAAAATTTTACAAGGCTCATCATCCCCTAAATAGACTATTCCAAAATCTCCATGGACATAATCATTGAAAATTTTTCTATTTGGGGTTGCATGGAAAGAGGCACCATAATCTAAAACCCAAGATTCAATTTTATTATCTAAATAAAATATAAGAGCATCCTGTGTAACAATACCTGCAACTTTTGCTTCTTCTTTACCTTCATGTTGATTTTTTTCTTTAACTTTCAACCAGCAATCTTTCTTTGCATGCCCTTTCTTTCCAAAATTCTAGCAGATTATATTTCTTCCATTTCTAGATTTGGATCTACTTCTCATCTTTGACTTTGACCTTGATCTCCCTTGCTTGCCCTTCTCTCTTTGCCTTCCCTTGCTTTCAATACTTAAAGCATTACCTGATGTTTCCCCTGTGCTTTTCCTATGAGTTTTTTCATTCAATATTACACTAACAACATCATCAACTTTCAAGATATTTGAAGCAGATGTAGTATTACTAACTGCCATTACCAAACTATGCTAACTTTCAGGTAAAGAGCATAAGATTAAGAGATCCTTAATTTCATCATCAAAAACTATTTTGACTAAATTTAACTGATTTACTATTGCATGGAAATCATTAAGATGACTAGATACAGATCCACCTTCCTGCATTTGCAAATTAAATAATTGCTTCATAAGATATACCTTATTTGATACTGAGGGTTTTTTATATAAATTTGCCAAAGTATCCATTAACTCTACCATTGTCTTTGCCTATGATAAGTTGGAAATCACAGAAGATGCCAGGCTCAACCTTATAGATCCCAGAGCCTTTCTATCAAGAACATTCCATTCTTCATCTTGCATATCTGTGGGCTTGCTTGAAACCCCACCCAATGGTAAGTACAGATCTTTTTGATACAAATAATCTTCTATTTTCATCCTCCATAATTGATAATTCTTGCCATTAAATTTCTCCATTCTTAGCTTACTTTCTTCTGCCATTACTTTACTCCCACTCAATCAGAAACCCCTGAGAGTGAACCTATAATCAAAAAACATTAACCCACTCTGATGAACCTTGTTAGTGAACCAAGCTCTGATACCACTTGTTAGGATCTTACAGCACAATTGATTACTTTTGTGTAAGCATCTAAACATGGAATTAAATCAAAAATAATAAGTAACTAGAAATCAGAATCAGCAAAGAATAAGAGATACAAGAAACAACGAAAACTTGTATTAAACTCTTCCAGAAAGAAATACAATGAATAAATCTCTCTTTCTTCCACACCTCTCAGATGTACAGATCTCTTTCCCTCAATATTTCTCTCTCTCTCAATTACAACCAATTCCATCCTTGAATTGTCTACCCTTTTTCTCATACAAACTATGAATATCTAACCCTATTATATAATACTAGGATTCATGAGCTATGCATTCTCCACCATTAGATACACCTCTTAATCAAATGTTCAAATATATCTTGCCAAAAATAGAAATGCAGACTCAATACTAATAGTTACTCTTTTCATGCAAACAATCTATTCTTCCTCGAAAATAGAATTTTGGAACGCACAGGTGACCGACGTTAGTCCCTGTCTGTCTGCATATGACTGACGTCAGCTGATCCATAACCGACGTCGGCATCTTCTGGTCGACTCCTGAAACACTTATTATTAGAATTCCTCTTTACTTCCTTAATTGTTTGGTGAACCTAGTTCATGAAACACTTATGCATATTGGCTAGATTATGAGGTTTTACAAGCTATCATTGTCTTCAACTTCATTAGTGTATATTTCATGCTTATGTGAATTCTCAATTAAATTTGGTGTATCACCTTTGTATCTTTATTAGTAACCCTATTCCCCCTTTCTAACCCTTTTCTAAGCATAAACATTAGTCTAGGTGATCTACCAAGAGGAAGTCAGCCTACTCCATAGGTTCAACCTCACCACAAGATACCCATAGCCTGAAGTTGTGAAAATATTATGGCTAGGAGTAGGGGAGCCTAAAGAACTCTCCCACAAGGGAGAAATTATATGCTATAACAATTTTTCACACACCTAATGGGACCCCTTTTAAAGAATATTGATCAAGTTTGATGTTGGTTTGAGAAATTTGTTCTAGTTATATCTTTCATGCAATAGTATTTGGTGACTCTGAGTAACACTCAACATTCTAGTGTAGATCAGTAGATATCTTTGATGCTAAAAGTGACTACAATATTAGCTTATAAATGTATTCATTTTGAATTTGTTTAGTTACATTTAAATTTAGTAAAAAGGTTAAGGTTTGATAATACACATCCATATAAAGTAAACTTCCCTCCTAAATCAATTTTAAGATCCACCTCTGCAAGAAGATATTTTTATCCCTTTTCATTACCATGGCAACCCCTAGAGCTTTTCCTTTTATGGATTTCAATGGCTAGATCCCTTTAGACCTCTAATATTATGACCCTATTTCAGTAGCATCTCTTAAAAGTTTCACTTATTTCATAGGAGACCAATCTACAACCCCTTATAAACACCCTAGATACATTACCAACTTCTACAATATTCATGACATAACTAAGGAAAACGTGGCTATTAGGCTATTAGCCATCTCTTTCAAGAGTAAAGATTTAGACTAGTAGAGAACCTAACTGCTAACTCCATTACATCATGGGATCAATTAGGAGATGCATTGTGTAAGATATTTCAAGACAGAAGTGACCATTTGTCACTTACAAAGTAGCTAACCATAATCAAGAGGACTCCTCATGAGGTTATGTAAGATTTCAATAATAGGTTTCAGAAGACATGGGATAGCATTCCAATCTCTATCATTCCTACTCTAGCTTTGATTTCCTTTACTATTTGAAATCTCTTAATAGTGATATTGTAATAATGATCTAGATTTTGGGAGGGAACACACTACCAAATGCTTATGAGGTGGAAATTATAGTAGAAAATTTTCTAGTACAAGCTAGTAAGCTTACACCTAGGCCACCAATTCCTTTGTTTTCTAAGATTCAACCACCTCCTATCATCATTACTTATCTTAATGCTATTCTTCCTATGTCAACCCTTACTTCCATACCTAAACCAAAGAAATAAAAGGCTTCAACTAGCCAATCTAGTAACTCCAAAAAAAACAAGAATTTCCAAGAACCTAAGAGCATGTTTCAATCCTTTGGAAATGAGTTGGCAAATGTGAAGAGGTGGTAGGCCTAGTTAAATATACCTTATCAAGCTCAATATCAGCCTCAAAAATAATCTTATCAAGAAAATAGGCCACCCTAAAAAGGGAATTTCCAAAGATAAGGCCAACAACAAAGTCAGGGATAAGGGCAGCCTAACTATGTTAGGCAAAACAATTCCAAATGTTGTAAGCACACCCAATATTTTGGTCCCTGCTTAGAACAACATTACTAAAGAAGTGGAAGGTACTATGCTTAAAATAAATCTTTTATCCAATCTTTTATCCCAAACACTGAGTTCAATTATGGTTTTAATGATGGCATTAGGGTGCTAGCTATGGATACAATCAATCCCTTATGGCTCAAAACATAAAAGTACCTAAGATGATAAAAATAGAAGAGCTTCAATAAGTTCAAGGGCCTAATGTGTTAGGGTGTGGAGCTAAAAGCTTCAACCTTTGCAAACTAGGAACAGAAGGTTGTTGAGTTCTACAAGAACCGGCGTCGGCAGCATGACCGACGTCGACAGGATCCAGTGCAGAAGGCAACCGGCGACGGCAGGAAGTCGGCCGACGTCGGCAGAACCAGACCAGCAGGGACCGACGTCGGTCGCCTGTGTGTTCCCGAAGTGTTCGTTTCACGGACAGTTAGTTAAGTGAACTATGAGTTTGCATGTCAAGACCAGCCAGAGTCTTGGGCTGCGAGGATAATTGTCTAAATTAAGAGTCTTAGTTATTGTTTGAGTTAGGGATCTATTTATAGACCCATTGGCATGTATTGTATAAGGCATGAGATAGAAAGGAAGAGTTCCTTCTAGTTGTAAGATCTATGAGTTGCAGGTTGTTGCAAGCTCATTGGTGATCTACATGTAAGCTTGGTCTTTGAATTGCAGGGTGCAGGTTCATGAGAGATCAGCTTGAAGTGCTATAGAGTGCTTGATGTACCGACAGGGTTATTACTGACTGGTTGGTGAGGTGAACACCAATTCTATGTGTGAGTTGGTTGTTGGGACCGTTTTTTTGTGTAGGAGAGTGTGTGTGAGAAGAATTACTGTACACTTGAGGTGTGGTGAATCTCTGTAAGGTGAAAGAGTGTGGCGGCTCTTTGATGTATTCTTTTCTGTTAGTGTTAATACAAGATAGTGTATTGTCTCTCATATTCTGTGCTATTGGTGAATTCTAGTTACTTGTGTTTCTGGTTATTTCCGCATATTCTATTGCTTATATATTTGGTAATCATACTGTGCTCTATCTGAGGAGCAAGATCCTAACCAGTGGAGTCAGAGCATGTTTGTTGTTCTCTTGATTTCCTGACAAGTGGTATCAGAGCCTTGGTTGTAGGTTCTTGAGCTTGATACCAACAATTGGTATCAGAGCTTTTGGTTGGGATACTAACAGATTGGTGTAGATCTGGGTAGTGTGTTTTGATTACAGGTTACTCACAGGGTTTCTGTTTGAGTGGGAGTTGAGCAATGTCAGAAAGCAGTCAACTACGAATGGACAAGTTCAATGGCAAGAACTACCAATTATGGAGGATGCAGATTGAGGACTATCTGTATCAGAAAGATTTGTACTTACCGTTGGGTGGGGTTGCTAGCAAACCCTTGGATATGAAAGATGAAGAATGGGAGGTTCTTGATCGGAAGGCTCTGGGATCTGTTAGATTGAGTCTTGATTCATCTGTGATTTCCAGCTTATCACAGTGTAAGACAACGGTGGAGTTGATGAAATCTTTGGCAAATTTATATGAAAAACCCTCAGCTTCAAACAAGGTATTTCTTATGAAGCGTTTATTTAATTTGCAAATGTTGGAAGGTGGATCTATTCATAGCCATCTTAGTGATTTCCATGGTTTAGTAAACCAGTTAAGTTCAGTGAATATTGTATTTGATGATGAACTTAGAGCTCTCTTAATCTTGTGTTCATTACCTGAAAGTTGGGAAGGTTTGGTAATGGCAGTTTCTAATACTGTGTCTCCTTCAAAAGTCTTAAAAGTGGATGATGTTGTGAGTGTAATCTTGAATGAAGAGATACGCAGGAAAAGCACAGGTGAATTATCCGGAAATGCTTTGAGTGTTGAAGGAAGAGGAAGGCCAAGAGAGAGGACAGAGCGTGGGAGATCAAGGTCTAAGACAGGCAAGAGATCCAAGTCCAGGTATGGCAGAATAACCTACTGGAAATGTGGAAAGCAAGGGCACTTAAAGAGAGATTGCAGATCGGGTGAAGATCATCATGAAGAACACGGAGAAGAAGTAGATGTTGCAGGCTACGTTGCACAGGATGCTCTGGTATGTTCTTTGGATAAAGTAGAATCTTGGGTATTAGATTCTGGTGCCTCTTTTCATGCATCTCCACATAGAGAATTTTTTCATGAGTATGTCCACGGAGACTTTGGAGAAATTTGTGTAGGGGATGGTAAGCCTTGTCAGATTGTTGGCAAAGGCAAAGTGAAGCTGAAATTGCAGACAGGTGACACATGGGTGTTAAAGGAGGTCATGCATGTCCCAGTTCTGAAGCGGAATCTGATTTTTGTTAGAAGTTTGGGTGAAGAGGGTTGCACAGTAACTCTCTCAGCGGACTCTTGGAAGGTTACCAAGGGTACACTTGTTATAGCTAGAGGTAAGAAAGTAGGTACGCTTTATCTATCTACTTGTTTTACTGATTCTCTTTCTGGGTTATCTACTTCAGCTGTAGATTCAGAGATGTGGCTTGATAGGCTTGGTCACATAGATAAGAAGGAGATGCTGGTTCTTGAGTCAAAGAATATGCTTTCGGATTTGGAAGGCATGGATCGTGGTTCCTGTATGCAGAAGAAGAAGGTAAGGTTTCTTGAGGAATCTGATGATAGTGACAAGAACGGAAAAGCCTTGGTTTTCAAGGAGAAAGTGACGGACAGAGTTCAGCATAAGGTGCAGAGGAATTCTGAGCAGAGCAAAGGTGATTTGGACAAGGTTTTGATCTAAAAAGAGCTCGCGGGAAAAAGTCAGGTCTCACAAGAAAAACACAGAGACCGACGTCGGCAGGAAAACCGGCGTTGGCGTCCAGACAGGGACCGACGTCGGCTATGTGCAGCCCGACGTCGGTGACTCAGGGCAAACAGAGACCGGCGTCGGCCAGGGGAAAATGACGTCGGCAGGAGGCAGTCGTAGGGAACCGACATCGGTCGGCTGTAGACTGAGATGTGACCAGCATCGGTTACTGAGACGAATTTTGGGTGGACAGCTAGTTGTCATGGAGTCTCAAGCGCCCATTTGGAGGACTGAAGGTGTAAGTAAGTTCCTAAATTCGTCATTTCCCTTCTTTACACTACTTGTTGCTCACTTATGGCATAGGACCAGGAAGTTATTAAAGAAGCAGAATAGGTAGATCCAGGAAACAGTGGGAGCTAGGCATGGATGAGGATGTGATTCCTTGGAGGAGAACCAAACAGGTGTTTTGGGTAGTGTTGCCAGCTGGAAGTAAGCACTGAGAGACGAATGGATGTTGAGGATGAAGAAGAGCGGAAATGGATACATGAGATGGGAGATCAGGGTATATGATCTTGTTTTAAGCTGCAGGGCAATGGAGGTTTGATCATTGTGTTTCTCTTTACCAGGTTGGATAGTATTAGCTACACTATTCTATTTTCTGTATGATGTGCTTGTTGCAGGGTTACATATACAGGTATTGCTGAACTAAAGGTAAAGCTAGTTCAGGTGTTTATCATGGAGAATCTGGGAGCAGCAAGATTCTTTGGCATGAGTGTGATCTAGAGACATGGAGGTCTTGTTGACTTTGTTTCAGGATGATTGTGTGAAGCCGGTTAGCACGCCGATGGTTAGACAGTTCATAGAACAGGTGTCTTGATTCACATAATGAGGTTGAGTGCATGGTATGTACTAAACCTGAGTTTTCCCAAGCAGTGGGAGTTGTCACAAGTTTGGAGTCAATCCGGGAGAGTAATACTGAAGGGCAGTTCAGTTGGACCAGCAGCAGGTGCACATGCTATGCAGGGTCAAGTTCTTTTTCTACATGGTTGTAGATGCGGATGTGGCAGGTAATTTGGATGACAGATTTTGCATCACGGATTTTGTGGTGGTTGGTCTTCAAGAGCGATCTTGAGGAGGGATACAAAGCCAAGGAAACAAACTAGATGGTGTACAGGTACAGGTACAGGTTGCAGCTGTTTATCTCCAAGTGGGAGATTGTTAGGGTGTGGAGCTAAAAGCTTCAACCTTTGCAAACTAGGAACAGAAGGTTGTTGAGTTCTACAGGAACCGGTGTCGGCAGCATGACCGACGTCGGCAGGATCCAGTGCAGAAGGCAACCGGCGACGGTAGGAAGTCGGCCGACGTCGGTAGAACCAGACCAGCAGGGACCGACGTCGGTCGCCTGTGTGTTCCCGAAGTGTTCGTTTCACGGACAGTTAGTTAAGTGAACTATGAGTTTGCATGTCAAGACCAGCCAGAGTCTTGGGCTGCGAGGATAATTGTCTAAATTAAGAGTCTTAGTTATTGTTTGAGTTAGGGATCTATTTATAGACCCATTGGCATGTATTGTATAAGGCATGAGATAGAAAGGAAGAGTTCCTTCTAGTTGTAAGATCTATGAGTTGCAGGTTGTTGCAAGCTCATTGGTGATCTACATGTAAGCTTGGTCTTTGAATTGCAGGGTGCAAGTTCATGAGAGATCAGCTTGAAGTGCTATAGAGTGCTTGATGTACCGGCAGGGTTATTACTGACTGGTTGGTGAGGTGAACACCAATTCTGTGTGTGAGTTGGTTGTTGGGACCATTTTTTTGTGTAAGAGAGTGTGTGTGAGAAGAATTACTGTACACTTGAGGTGTGGTGAATCTCTGTAAGGTGAAAGAGTGTGGCGGCTCTTTGATGTATTCTTTTCTGTTAGTGTTAATACAAGATAGTGTATTGTCTCTCATATTCTGTGCTATTGGTGAATTCTAGTTACTTGTGTTTCTGGTTATTTCTGCATATTCTATTGCTTATATATTTGGTAATCATACTGTGCTCTATCTGAAGAGCAAGATCCTAACCAGTGGAGTCAGAGCATGTTTGTTGTTCTCTTGATTTCCTGACATAATGAATAACCAAGCAAGTTGGGTGCTACAATGGTTAATTATGAGTAATAAGAATGTTATGCATCTAATCAGCAGGCTAGTTCTAACCAAACATACATTCTAATGGCAGCTAATACAAGATTCAAAAGAAGGAATATGGATGGTAGCCAGGAATCAATCAAAGAGCTTCATACCATTACTCATTATAAATATTGTCATTGATGTCAAAGGTCTATAATTATTAGTGATAAAGGCCCCATTGTATTTAATGGTTTTTTTCAATATTCATATCTTGGCTAATGTGTGTTAATATGTTTTTTATATTAATAAATATATTTTTGGTTGCATATAAGTCAAAAGAGGGCCCATGGAGAAGTCAAAGAGTCACAGGATAAAGATAAAAGAGGAATGGGACACATTTTCTCATGAAGATTCATCTTGAAGAATTCTAAGAGTCACCATATAAAGAAAAAAGAGGGTATGGCATATTTTTCCATGAAAGGACACTTTGAGGAATATGAAAAGTCACCAAGATAAAGATAAAAGAGAAAAGGATGCATTTGCCTATGAAGGTCACCATATGACTTTTCAAATGCAAGGATATGAAGGGTCATGAAATTTTGGCACCATTTTCCATGAGGATTGAAGGATCACAAAGGGTGAATGCCAAAGGTCATTTAGAAAGCTATAAATAAAGGCTTGAGAATCCATTTGTAATATGCAAGAGAGTGCATGGTTTGTATTTTTTTTCAAAGAGAGAAAAGTAGGAGATATTGTAGAGTTATATCATTTGTTGAGTAAGAAACATTGAGAGATAGTTGTGTTTTATACACAAGAGGGGTTGGTTCTCTTATGGATTGGTGCTCACAAATCTTTGCAAGAGGTTGGTGCTCATATGGGTTGGTGCTCAAAAATAGTTTTTGTGTTGGTGCACAAAAAAGAGGTTGGTGCTCTTGTAAGTTGGTGCTTACGAACTTTTTAATTTAAGTTGGTGCTTATTCATTTTCTTGAGATTGTTCTCTATGGTTTTCCCCACTTTGGGTTTCCACATAAAAATATGGTCTCTCTCTCTCTCTCTCTCTCTCTCTCTCTCTCTCTCTCTCTCTCTCTCTCTCTCTCTCTCTCTCTCTCTCTCTCTCTCTCTCTCTCTCTCTCTCTCTCATGTGGTGCATATTACTGTTTAAATTTTATTGCATATCTTGAATGTGTGGTTAAGTGGTTAAATGAAAGAAATTTTATTAAATAAAAAGATATATAATATACTAATTCACCTCCCCTCTTAGTATATTTTATGCTTAATAATTGGTATCAGAGCAGGTTCTTTTGGAAAAAGTTTTACAGCTTGAAGAAAGTTTGGGAAAGCAAAATGGTTGGACAACATGAAGGTTTTTATAAAAATAAGGCACCTTTGTTTGATGAGAGAAATTATGATTTTTAGAGTATAAATATGAAGACATATTTGATGGCCCTTGGATTCAACATTTGAAAAATAGTGGTGAAGGAATATGAAGAGCCATAGACACTTGTAACTACTTCAACAAAAAAGAAGGCAAGTAAAAATAATGCTAAAGCTTTAAATTCTATTTTATATGGTTTATGTGAATCATAATTTATTAAAGTTATGAAATGTAAATCTACTAATGAAACTTGGGTAAAACTTGAGAATATTTACAAAGGTGATGGAAAGGTTTAGCAAGCTAAGCTTCAGACTTTTAGAAGATAGTTTAAAAGTTTAAAGATAGAAGAGGAAGAAAATATAGCAAGTTATCTTTTATGGGTTGATAAAATAGTTAATTAGATTCAAGGTCTTAGAGAAAATTTAGAATAATCAATTATGGTTTAAAATGTTTTGATATCTCTACCATTGAGATATGATGCAAAAGTTTTGACAATTGAAGAGATGAAGAATTTAGCCAAGCTAAAGATGGATGAGCTACATGGTATTCTTATGGCATATGAGATGTGGACCGAATAAGATAAACCATCGAAGAGAGAAGATACTTTTAAGAAATCAAATAATGATAAGGCTAAGATTCAAGAATCAAGTGATAGTTTTAGTGATGATGAAGATGAAAATAGAGCTCTATTCATTCACAAGCCAAAAAAGGGCACAGGTAAATATCAAGGAAATTTACCTTTTAAATGTTTTAATTGTGGAAAGATTGGACATTTTGTAGCTAAATGCCCAAATAAAGGTAATGATGATAATGAAGAAGGAAAGTCTACATACAAGAAGAATTTCAAAGGTAAATTCAAGAAGGGATTTGAGAAGAAGAGTTTGTATTCTAAATATCCTAGCTCAGTCGAAGATAGTGGAGTTAGTGATTTAGAAGAAGAAAAAATTATATGCATGGCCATACATGAAGATGCCTCTAAAATTAAAAGTACAAATGATCAAGAAAAAGAACAAAATGAATCCAAAGTGAATCTAAAAGGAGAACTCATTTGTGCCTTAGAAGAGTTAAAAGCTCTTGAAAATAAGAATCAAATATTAAAGCTCTAGACTAAGAAAAATGAAAAAGAATAAAAGGAAACAATTGAAGATTTAAAATCACACTTTGAAGAAGCTAAGAATAATGAAGAAGATCTAATGGCATAGTTGTAAGAAATAAGCAAAGAATGTGAAAGGTATGTTATTAAAATTGCTTCTTTAAAAGTAGATCTTGAGAAAACAAATAAAGTAATCAATGATAGAGTAGCCAATGATTCAAAATTTGAGAATAGCACTGATAGGAGAGGTCATTAATTTTACAGATAAGGAAAAAGGAAAGAGCTATGCTAAAGCTCTTATAAAAAAGAAAATAAAAAGGGAAGAAGTTAAGAATACAAAGGACATCTCAAATAAAGAAGGTTGGAAGGAATAGAGATACAAAAGGAAATCAAGTCATAAATACACAAACAAATCCTATTTTTATGGTTAATATTTTTATTTTAATGGATATGGTCATAAGAAAATAAAATGTCAAAAAAGGGTTAACAATTTTAGAAATAAGGAGAAAGAAAATCATGTAGAGTCAAGTAGAAGCCAGAACTCTTTTGTTCCTCTATCAGAATTTAATGAAGAGGCCATAATATGTTACAAGTGAAACAATTTCAAACACATATCTCAGTACTATAAAAGCATGTTTGAGTCAGTCAAGAAGGTCCAGAGTTTCAAGGCTCCATTCATCAAGAAGAAAGTTCAAATAAGTTCATGGAAGAAAAAATAACCTGAAAAATCTATGTTGGTACAGATAGCTTTACATGCAAGAAATAAAGAAAAGCCATGGTTCATTGATAGTGGATATTTGAGGCATATGATAGGAGACAAAATCAAGTTCATAACCTTGAAGAAGATCAATGGTGGTAGTAGTGAAATTTGGAGATAATACTACTGCTAGAATTGCTAGAAAAGGTACGCTAAGTTTGGATAATGGTAGAACTAAAAATAAAAATATCTTTTATGTAGATCTTAAGCATAATATTTTGAGTGTAAGTCAAATGTGTGATTAGGGGCACACACTAAAGTTTTATGTATAAGGTTGTGAAATTAGGAGAAAAGATTCATATGTATTGGTTATAGATGCTCAGAGAACAGGGAAAAATTTGTATAGGTTATCAAACATCAAAGGTCAAAGATGTTGTTTGAGTCAAATTTAAGAAAGTTCGCTATGGAACAAGAGAATGGGACATATAATCAACATCAAAAAGAAGCAATAAGTTATAAATCTTTTAAATATTACAAATCCATCTAACACACTTTATGAACCTTGTTAGCATGGGAAGTAGGTCAGAAGGCGATTCAAAACAAAAGAGTACTTGACCACTCAGATGTTAGAGATTGTTAAGACTGATCTATGTAGACCTATGAGAACTCAAAGTACTTAAGGTGAGAAATATTTCATGTTTTTATTGATTATTTTTCACGTATGACTTGGGTAATATTTTTAAATAAAAAATTAGAAGTTTTCAGATATTTCAAAGCATTAGTTGAGAATGAAACCAGTTTGAAGATTAAGTGTCTAAGATTAGATAGAGGAGAAGAATTCATGTCAAATCATTTTTTTGAGTTTTTTTAAGACCATGGAATAAAGAGACATTATTCAACAACTAAAAATCTATAGCAAAATGAATTAGTTAAACAGAGAAATAGAATAGTTTAAGAGATGGCGAAGATAATGCTAAATGAATCCAAGATACCAAATAAATATTGGAGAGGTAGTTACTATAATAGTGCATATTTAGAATAGATAATTATTGAGAGTCAATAGTAATAAGACTCCTTATGAGTTATTAAAAGACAAACTAGAAATAGTTGATTATTTTAGAGTTTTGGATAGTAGATTCTTCATAAAGAGAACTAATAAAAAACTTGGTAAGTTTGAATCTAGAGTAGATAAAGATATATTTCTTAGTTATTCTTTAAAAATTAAAGATTATAAATGTTATAACAAAATAACCAAGAAAATTGTTGAAAGTGCAAGTGTCAGGATAGAAGAACATGGAACACAAAGAATCAGTGATCTAGTAGACATTCTTGAAATCATTGAAGAGGAAGATTTTGAAGAATCAGATGAAGATGAGAAGAAGAAAAAGGACACCAAAACTCCATCCAAATATATTCAGAGAAGTCATAATGAAAGTGACATCATCAGGGACATAAATGAAGGAATTCACACTAGAAGAATGATGGTAAGTGAATATGAGCAAGTTAATGTTTCTTTGTTATCCAAAATTCAGCCTAAAACTTTTTCAAAAGCTAGACATGATAAGTATTGAGTTAAGGTAATGGATGAAGAATTAAATAAAATAGAAAAGAATGATACTTAGAAATTAGTGTCTAGACCAAAAGATCACAATGTGATAGGAACAAAATGAGTTTACAAATATAAATTGAATAAAAATAGAGAAGTGACTAGGAATAAAGTAAGATTAGTATGTAAAAGATATGCTCAGATTGAGGGAATAGATTTTGAAGAAACTTTTGCACCAGTAGCAAGGCTATAGGCTATTAGAATGTTTCTTACATATACAATGTTTAAAAATTTCAAAGTGTTTTAGATGGATGTCAAATCTGCCTTCTTAAATGGGAATATAGAAGAAGAGGTCTACATTGAGTAACCTGAGGGATTTATTCTCTAAAATATTAATAGCCATGTATGTAGATTGAAGAAATAAATATATGGATTGAAAAAGCTACCAAAGCTTGGTATGCAAGACTTGATAAGTACCTGTAGGATCAAGATTTCAAGAGAGGATTTACTGACAGTAATCTCTACATCAAAATAGAAGGTGAGAATCAATTGATTATTGTGGTATATGTTGATGACATTATTTTGGAGGAAACATTAAAAAGATGACAAAATAATTTTCTGATCATATGCAAAAATTATTTGAGATGTCTATTCTTGGAGAATTGTCATTTTTCTTAGGGTTGCAAATATTTCAGTCAGATAAACGAATTTTCATATCTCAAAATAAATATGCCAAGGAAATGTTGAATAAATTTGGTTTTGAGAATTGTGCACTAGTTGTCACACCAATGAGTATAGGAAATAAGGTGAGCAAGAATGAAGATTCACTTTTTGTAGATCAATATTTGTATAGATCTATGATTAGTAGTCTTTTCTATTTTATAGCATTAAGGCCAGACATCATGCATGTAGTAGGTATGGTTGCAAGATATCAGTCAACTCTAAAAGATAGTCATGTTTAGTTGGTGAAAATAATATTTAGATATATCAAGGGGACATTGGATTATGGATTGTGGTATCCCATAGGCAGATATTTCACTCTAATTGTTTAAACAAATTAAGATTGGGCAGGTTTCTTGGATGATAGAAAGAGTACAAGTGGAGGAGCTTTCTTCCTTGGTGATAGTTTAGTATCATGACTAAGCAAAAAGCAAAATTTAGTATCATTTTCTATAGGTGAGGCAAAATATATTGTAGTGGTATTGTGTTGTACTCAAGTGCTTTAGATAAGCAAATTTTAGAAGATATCAAGGTAAAATATGATGAACCTATTTCTATTTTTTGTGACAACACAAGTGTTATTAATATTTTGAAGAATCTAGTGATGCATTCAAGATAAAAATATATTCCCATTAGATATCACTTCTTGAAAGAGAAATCTCAATATCAATAGGTTAAAATGGAATATAGCAGTACTATAGAGTAGATTGTAGATATTTTCACAAAGGCACTACCAAAATACACATTTAAGTATCTATGGGAGAAGTTGGGAGTAATTTCTTTTACTTCCTATCATTGAGGATCAGCATCAGTTGAGGGGGAGTTAAGTGTTGACTCTAGGATAGGCCATTTATCATTGATTTCAAAGGGGGAGAAGAATAGATAAAGGTATAGGTACAGAGGCAAAAAAAGGTATAGAATAGGTATAGGGAATAGGTACAGGTTGTTACAGTAAGGAGGAGTTACTATATGTTTTTAAGATGGCAGTATGT
Source organism: Torreya grandis (assembly GCA_037957365.1). Taxonomy (NCBI): domain Eukaryota; kingdom Viridiplantae; phylum Streptophyta; class Pinopsida; order Cupressales; family Taxaceae; genus Torreya; species Torreya grandis. The sequence continues at coordinate 162,885 of JARHVA010006156.1, read as the reverse complement.
GTAGGTTTTAAGATGTGGTAGTTTTAGTTTGAGGTTTCCATTAATGACAAAAGAGGAGATTATTGAAAATATTATCATTGATGTCAAAGGTCTAGCATTATTGGTGATAAAGGCCCCATTGCATTTAATGATGTTTTTAATATTAATATCTTGGCTAATGTTTGTTAATATTTATTTTATATTAATGAATATATTTTTGGTTTCATATAAGTCAAAATCGGGCCCATAGAGAAGTCAAAGAGTCATGGGGTAAAGACAAAAGAGGAATGGGATGCATTTTCTCATGAAGAGTCATTTTAAGAAATTCTAAGAGTCACCATGTGAAGACAAAAGAGGGTATGGCACATTTTTCCATGAAAGGACACTTTGAGGAATATGAAAAGTCACCAATATAAAGACAAAAGAGGAAAGGATGTATTTGCTTATGAAGGGTCACCATATGACTTTTTAAATGCAAGGATACAAAGGGTCATGCAAGTTTGGTGCCATTTTCCATGAGGATTGAAGGGTCACAAAGGGTGAATGCCAAAGGTCATTTGGAAAGCTATAAATAAAGTCTTGAGAAGCCATTTGTAATATGTAAGAGAGTGCATGGTTTGTATTTATTTTCAAAGAGAGAAAAGCAGGAGATATTATAGAGTTCTATTATTTGTTGAGTAAGCAAAATTAAGAGATAGTTGTGTTTTATACACAAGAGGGGTTGGTGATCCTGTGGGTTGGTGCTCACAAATCTTTACAAGGGGATGGTGCTCTTGTGGGTTTGTGCTCACAAATAGTTATTATGTTGGTGCATGGAAAAGGGGTTGGTACTCTTGCAAGTTGGTGCTTGAAAACTTTGTAGTTTGAGTTGGTGCTCATTCATATACTTGAGATTGTTCTCCTCAATTTTTTACACTTTGAATTTCCACATAAAAATCTGGTGTCTCTATCTCTCTCTTGTGTGGTGCATATTATTGTTTCAGTTTTATTACATATCTTGAATGTGTGGTTAAGTGGTAAAGAAATGAATTTGATTAAGTAAAAAGATATATAATATATTGATTCACCCCCCCCCCACTCTTAGTATATTTTGTGCTTAAAACTCCTTTACTATCAAAACTAAAGGAACCTATTGCTACTCCAAAGGTTTCAGTAGCTCTAAAGAATCAGAATCAAGGGACTACTTTTGTACCCCGAAACTCACAATTTCAAAGTACAGTTGTGTCTCCCAAAGCACAAATAAAATTTTGTGGTTTTCCCATCAATATTGTTGAATAAATGAAAAAAATCCAATGTGAGTGTGATAATGTGGTACATGCTTTCTATGCTTGGTTAGGTGGGTATACTTCAAGAAGGATTGTCAAAGATCAATGTTTTAAACAAGCTACCTTTCAAGGAAAATGTAGTCCTCACCAATATAAACAAAGGTCCTAATGAAGGGAAATTAAACAAGGTAGTCAACCCTCCTCCCTTCTACATTTATATGAGCATTGGTTACTCCTTGGTTCATAATTTCATGGTTGGCAATAGATCAATCACTTCAGTGATGCCAAAGTCCATAGCAGATCAACTTGGTTTGAAGTATGAACCCCAATCTAAGGGAGTTTTTTAGCTTAATGGATCTTCCACCAAATCATCTGGTATCATCAAAGGACTAAACTTGACCCTTCATGTTTTTCCTAATGTCTCAGTGGCTCAAGATGTGTTAATTTTTGATGTGCCTCCTCATTTTTCTCTATGTTTATCTAGAGATTTCATAGTAAAAATTAGAGGTTAGCTAGAGATAGATTGGTCCTACATGGCTTTTGGAACAAGGTATAGGACCAAGGTATCCATCAAATTTGAGCCTATTTCATAATTCCACGTTGATCCTTATGGGCCTTATAGCTCAAATATCAATTATACCATCCTAGATGAAGATGAAAACCTTATTGGTTAAGAGCTAAACACTCATCTTGAGGAGATACCTAATATGTTCTTAGATGAGTTATGGAGTGATAATCAGCTAATTGATCCTTTGGAAGGTATTAAAGAGAGTGTCATGGGTGTCTACTACTTACATGAGGGAAATGAATCCATTCCATCCCTCACTAAGCCATAAGGAGATGATAATGGTTTGTGTAAATTATTCTTGGATGGTTCAAGGAGCAAACATAGGGAAGGCACAAGTGCAATGCTAGTATCTCCCTCCAATGATAAGTATTTTTCTTCTTATAGGTTTCAATTTAATTGTTCTTGTAATGTAGCTAAGTATGAGGGCATTACTCATGGCCTTCAATGGGCTATTAAGAGAGGAATCAAGTAGTTTCAAGCATATGGGGATAGTGAGTTGATAGTGCGTCAGGTCAGAGGCTAAAATATCATAAAGAATCCCTTGATGAGATCCTACAAACATAGAGTGTGGGATATCCTTGAGGACTTTGAGAACTTCAACATCCAATCAATGCCAAAGAACTAAAATTAGCATGCCGATATGTTGACAACTATGGGAGCTCAGTTTGACCTCCTAAATAAATTGAAAAGGTCCAAAGTGCAGCCACATCTCAAAGTGGTGGTAAGACCATCAGTGCTATAAAATGAAGATCATTGGTAGGTCTTTGATAATGATAAGCAAATTACTTGTTTCTTGTAGTATAAAATAGAGTTTTCCTCAATGAACCAAGAAAAATTTCAACATCAATATGAGGATCAAATTTTTTAGCGAAGGTCTAAAAAACTTCCAAAAGGGATGGTCACCCTTGAAGGTTTTTTCTATGAGTGAGACCATATAAGGAAAGACAAGACAGTGATGTCAACTGATGAGGAGAACTATGAAAAAGTCCTTATCCTTAAATACAAGTTTCTCAAGTTGAGAAAGGTAAGCACTAGGGCTGAAAAGTATGATTTCATTGAATTTTTTAGAGAGTATGTAGACATCTTTGCTTGGGAATACAGTGACCTAAGAGGCTTTGGTCCCAAGATATCCCAATACACTATGGAATTAGAGGCTAATTCCAATCCTTTTAGGCAAAAACAAAGGCCTATCAACCTAAAAATTGAAAAATTTGTGAGGAAATAATTTTCTAAATTGATTTAATCCAAGATCATCTTTCCCATCAATCACTCCTCATGGTTATCCAAATTAGTGCCTATAAGGAAGAATAATGGGGATATCATATTTTTTGTTGACTTTAGGGACCTAAATAGAGTCTCTTTAAAGGTCCACTACCCCTTACCATCCATGGAGAAACTCCTTCAAATAGTAGTTGGTCTATAATGCTTCTCTCTTTTGGATGGCTATTCAAGATAATCCAGGTGTTGGTAAGAGAAGAGAACCAATACAAGACCTCCTTCACCACGAAGTGGGGAACATATGCTTATTATAAGATACCTTTTGGCCTGTCAAATGTCTAGGATACCTTTCAAAGAGAAATGGATATGGCTTTTCAAGGATTGTTAAATTAGATGGTGTTGGTCTACTTAGATGACATCATAGTTTTCTTCAAGAAGGCTAGTGAGAACTTGAATCACCTAAGGTTGATCTTTGAAATATGTAGAGAATATGGAATCTCTTTAAATCCCAAAAAATATGTGTTTGCTTTCCATGAAGGTAAACTCTTGGGACATATTGTCTAAAATTAGGGATTGGCCATAGACCCTATAGACTAAGTGCCATCTTGGCATTATCCTTACCCAAGCATAAGAAGGGACTCTAGAATTTCCTTGGGAAAATAAACTTTGTGAGAAGGTTTATACTTGGTTTTGCAAACTTGGTAAAACCTATTACTAACATGCTAAAAAATAACCAAGTATTCACTTGGTCTAATGAAGGTAAAGCAACATTTGAGGGTATAAAGCAAGTCATTACCCAATCCCTCTCACTCATGAATCTTGACTTTTCAATGGATTTAATATTGTACACCTTTGTCAATGTTGAAAATATATTAGCTATGTTGATGCAAAATAATGGTGAATGAATTGAGAAACTAATAACATTTTTCATTCAAGGGCTTGAAGGGTATGAGGTAAGGTATAGTTTTGTAGAAAATCAAGTCCTTGCAGCATTAAAAAGCCTTAAAAAGTTTAGACCAATGCTCTCTAATCGCAAAATATATCTTATGATGTCTCATCTTGGAGTGAGGAACTTCCTTCTTAATAATGATTTGAATGAGAAGAGGGATGGTTAGATTACCAAGGTCATGGAATATGATGTGGAGATCAAGGTCACTAAGATAGTGAGAGGAAAAGGTTTATGTGAACATATGGTTGATGACCTTCATGAATATAAAGATTTTTTCTTAGTGATATAAGATAACTCACAAACAGATGTACCTCCACCTCACACTAGTTGGCTCCAAAATATGATAAGGTTCTTGATTACAAGTGAATGCCTTTAAGGTATGGATAGGGAAAAGAGAAGGTATTTTATACCTTAGTCCATACCTTATGCATTGGTTGATGGGGTTATATTTATAAAAAACCTCGATGGAGTACTCCTAAGGTGCATAGATGATGACCAAGTGAGTAGGCTCTTGGAGAAATTCCATGATGGGCCTGTAAGAGGCCATTTAGCTTCAAGGACTACAATAGTAAAAGTGATGAGAGTTTGTTATTATTGGCCTATCCTCTTCAAGTATGCCTATTCATGGGTGATAAAATGTCAAAAGTGTGCTCTTTTTTTAGGTAAATAATGATTAGTATCCCTTCATCTCAACAAAATTTAGGTAGAACAACCTTTCATGCAATGGGGTTTGAACTTCATAGGAATGATCAATCTACCTTCTAATGGAGGACACAAATGTGTAATTACTACTAATTACTACTTTAATAGGTGGGTGAAAGCAATTTCTCTTAAATAGTCTAATGAAATGGTAGTGTTGGACATCTATGATAGCATAGTGACTAAGTTTGGTGTACCAGCCACAATAATTTCATACAATACCTTAGAATTTTTTGGCATGAGAACAAGTAAATGGGAACTCCAACTAGGTATCTACCTTAGTACATCCTCAAATTACTACCGCCAAGGCAATGGACTTGTAGAGTCAACAAACAAGGATTTGATAAGGATTATCAAGAAGACTATGGAAGAGGACCAAAGAGTGTGGCACACAATGTTAAGGATAACCTTAGGGATGATAAAGTGACTCCCAAAGTTGCCATTAGCAATTCACCATATGTCCTAGTGTATGGGATGGAAGCAAAATTGCCTGTCTCTCTTGAACAACTTACCTTGGAGTTAGCCCATCATCTTGAGTTGATGTAAATTGAACCTATGAACATGAGGATGGTAGAGCTCATGGAGTTTTAAAAAATAGGGACCTTACAATGAAGACATTATAGCATCATCAAGATCAAGTTAAGAAATCCTTTGACAAGAGAACCATATCAAGGGAATTCAAATAAGGGGACCTTGTCCTCAGGTGGGATTCAAATAAGGCCAAGTTAGGACACCATACTAGGTTTGAAAGCTTGTGGAGTGGCCCTTACTTAATCCATAGATGCAAATAACATATACATTTTAGCTTACCCATATGGATGGATAGGTATTACCCATCCTAGTCAATAGAATTCATTTAAATCCTTATTAATAAGAGATTTTGCATCCATTGTAATATATTAGAATAAATTTTATGCTTTCTTCTAAGTGCCTTGTGCACATTTATTTTCTATTGTGCACTCCCTTCCATAATTGCTTTGGGTACAGTGTTTTTTTTGTTTCTTTTGTTCTTTTTGCTTCAAGAGAAGTTTTCTAGAAAGAGGCAACCTTGTATCATTTTCATCATTAGCTGGGAAGGAAATATTTGAGACTCCATGCCCAATTGATAGTTTAAGGCTACTAGTCTCTTGCATAGCAAGGCATGCAATCCCAAGATGTCACCATAAATGTACAAAACTTGCCTAAATGAATCAATATTATGGAAGTCTGGGTGTGGAGTGAGAGCCTAAGAAAACTTCTTGTTGATTGAATGATCCAATGGTCTAGAAGTAGGCCTATAATTATAAGAGAAAGGTTTCCATTAGGTCTCCATGGTGTTTAAAAAATTTAGAGGAATGAGGCAGGTTTTCACAAGTCTCAAAGGTTTATCAGAGCCTTGATGGGTTAAAAGATGATTAACACAAGCCTAGAAGAGCTAGACCATCATAGCATGTTATGAAAGAATGAACAAGTCAATCTAGTTATATATTTGGTAAGTTTACTTGGGAGTCCTTTCAAAGCCAAAAGATAATATGGAGATGATTAATTTCATGCCAATAATGTCCCCTAAAAATTTGGTATCTTGATGAGTTGTCTATCTCAAGATATAAGTCTTCAAAGTTTAACTAGTAGAGTGGGATGTGTGTACGGACATCAAGTTAAAACCATAAGAAATAGAAATTTGAATTAAAATGTTTCAAATGATCATGAGGTTGAATGTGGAGCCAAAAAGTGTCAAAATCTCACTTGATCAGATCATAGATCAATAGCACGTAGATGATAGCTTGAGTCAGTGGGATCATCAAGATCAATGGTGTGAGATAAATCATGCAAAAGAAGATCCAATAGTGATCACAAGGTCAACAAGTCATAGGATCTTGGGATTGAACATAGGGTTGATAAGTGGCACAATCATAGTTCATCAAATGATCAATGGTGCATGTTTGATCAAGATAATAAATATCGATGATGCATATTCAACCTTGTACAAAAGATTGATGATGCATGTGAGGTCAAAAGGTCAATGAGATATATTTAATGCAAGGTAACCATGTGGTACAAGAATTTTAACCAAATGAAACTAACAATAAGATCTTGAGGATAAATGTAGGGCTGAAAAATGACATGATATAGAATTCATATCATAGATCAATGACAATGATGAAGGTCAAAGCTAGGAGATTTCTGAAGAAATCAATGTAGCTCAGTTCATCAGGTCCCAGAAGGCATAAAGTGAGGGCACATGTCCAAATTAATAAACAATCATATTTTTAAATATGATAAATAGTGTGGCAAGCATGCCACATAGGCATACACATTAGATCAAAGTGTTTTGTGAACCAAGGAAAGTAAATGCATAGAGCCAAGATCCAAATATGATCCAAGTTAAACTAGAAAAAATATTTCAAAAGTGTATGCCACCATTCAAGATCAGTCGAGCACCTTTAAGCATGAAACATAGTCATATAGTTAGGATTTTCAATGATGAGGGTTTCATCACTAAATAAATGCTATGTCTCATTCATAATCAAGAGATCAAACAACCTGGTGGATCTTCATTAGGATCATGACTATAGGAAAACCAATAAATGGGATTGATTTTCATCTATAGTAGACCTATGTTCAGGTTTAGAATAAGGGCAGGTTTGTGATTATGAAATAAGTCTCTCATCTTTCGACATATTCATATCCTTAATAAAGCATGTATCTACATCCACTCAAAATAGACATAATCATGGATCTGTCAAGTTTATGGATCCGAGGATTTTATCCTTATAAGTAAGTCAAGTGGAAAGTGGCATAGAAGTTCAAAGAGATAAATTTGGTGGTTGAATATTGTAGGTGGAGAATTCAATTCTTTTCAAAGCCTTAAGGACCTTCCTTCTTTGGAAGGGTCATGACTCTTCATCTTCAAATCAAATCCTTATCTTCTAGTGTATTTCTCAGCCAATGAAAGGGTTTGGAGGCTATTGGGACAAATAAAGGTTAATTTATCGATGTAAAACTAGTCTTGATTGGATCAAAATGTGGTTGAATATTCATTAAAGGGTGGTGGCATCTCATTAATGATTTTCTAATGATGTGTTCCTTCTCTCTCTTTCCCCCTTTTCTCCTATATCTCCTTTTTTTCCCTCACTATAAGGGGCTCTCTCTCTGATTTTGGACTCTCACAAGGACTCTGTATTTTTTTTAGAGTAAGATACTCTCATTTTGACAAGGCTAACCCCTGTCAAAAATTTTAAGAACTACCTCTTGAAGCATAAGATCATTTTTTAATTATCTCTTACCTTGAACTAGTGTTTAGTAAGCTTATGCATGATGGATTTATGAAGGAGATTCTTCCAAATACATTATCCTTCTTTCTTTCCTCTTTTAAGGTGTTTTCAAGATAATTACAGGTCTGAATTTGTGTTCTTTTAGCCATCAATGGATGCGTAGTGTGAGTCTTATAATTCCTCTTTGCTTCATTAATTGCTTGGTGAACCTAGTTCATGAAACATTTATGCATATTATCTAGATTGTGAGATTGTGTGAGCTAGAATTGTCTTAAGATTCATTAGTGTATATTTCATGCTTATATGAGTTCTCACTTAAATTTGGTGCATCACCTTTTTATATTTATTAGTAACCCTATTCCTGCTTTCTAACCCTTTTCCAAGCATAAAAATTAATCTAGGTGATATACCAAGTGGAATTTGGCCTTATCTAAAGGTTCAACCTCACCACAGGATACCTATAGCTTGAGGTTGTTCTAATATTATGGCTAGGAGTGGGGGAAATTGAAGAACTCTCCCACAAGGGTGCAATTCTAAGCTATAATAGTAACTCTGTAAGTCTTCCCCTTTTTACCTTTCACTCATGGTTGGGAAAATTCTTGTCTATAATTGCATGATAGACTCTGGGGCTTGTCCTTATCATTGAATCACCCATATTTAACGAGTCATACTTTGACCATTATCCTATATTTGATGAGCCTTTCTTGGAAGAGCCTCTATGTGACTATTCACTTATCTTTGGTGATCCCTTATCTGATGAGCTCATCTTCAAAGAACATATTATTGACCAATCGTCTATCTTAAATTCATTGCCAAACATTCCCCATTTTTTAAAATTTATTTATCCTAAATCTTTTATTTACAAATGAAAGGTTGGGCCATTTTTGTAGACACATTTACATCAAAAATACGTTCCCCTTTGGATCTAACATTGTTATCAGCATCAACCTCAAGATCAAGTTTTCTTTTAGAACCAATATTAGAATTGGGTTTTATTCTAGAACCAATATTAGAATTGGGTTTTATTCTAGAACCAATGTTAGATTTAGTGTCAGAAACAGAATCAACATCAGGTTTAGATCCTATTGAGTCAAAATTAGCTTTATAATCAACATGCATTATTGGATATTACAACATTTTCTATACACTCTAATCATATCCACTTGAGTCTGCATCAACTTTAGAATCAACATACCTTAGTAAATATTGTGAAATCAACTACATGATTCTTGCAGATCAACTTGAAAATATTTTTGATCCTAATATGGTTGTTGAAGACATTTCCTTTGGCATCAATGCAATTTATCCTATTATCCTCTACAAGGACTATGTTATCATTTATCCTTCCATTGATATTATCGTTACACATGCCTTTCACATTAACCAACCTAGTCATTATATTAACATCCATCTTCCCACAACTATTGATTTGGACTAATAAAATCACACATTGTTGAATTCCTTCCATGGTGACATCTCAATGGTAGAATTTATAAGGATCTAAGATAGCATTCAATTAGAAAAAAATCTCCTAGTGAAACCTTGTTTGAGGCACTAGGGGATAATCAAAGTCTAAACTCAACATCTTTTAGTGAAACTTTATTTGAGGTAAGAGAAAATAATTAGAATAAAAAATTAGAATCTTTGAGGGAAACCTTGCTTAAGGCACTAAGGGATAATCAAATTGAATTATCAATGTCCCTTAGTGAAACCTTATTAAAGACATTATTGGAAAATCCAAATCAGAATAATCAAGAAGACTTTGTTGGTGAAAACCTCTTCGAGGTCTTAATAGTTGAGCCAATTAGTTCCTTATTACTTGATGAAGACATTATTGAAATCAACATTTTCCCCACCATAACAAAAATCAATTCAAATCCATAATCAACAATAATGTGTGTGACTAAAAATTCTAATATTCATTTCTCTTTCAACCATTATACATTCCATTGTGATCCCATTAGTCATTTAAGACATATATTCCATTATCCAATCAGATCATTTATCCAATGCTTATCCATTTGTATGTTCCCTATCATCACTTTTTTTCAAAGAGATTATGAAGACACCTTGTTTAGATATTTGGAGGAATCAGAATCAATGTCCAATTAAGATCATAATAGCATCAGTACAACCTACATCTACAACATAAATATAGTAGAGAATCTATTCAAAATCTGTATGGTTAGAGATCAAACATTCAACATTATGCATCTCATAATCCTCCATTGAGTTGAAATGCCAAAAATATTTAAAAAATTAAATTAAATCAAAATAGAAAGATAAATAATTCATCCAATGGTGAAAACCATACTTGTGGTGCCTTGGGGCAAGTACCATGATGAAAATCTAGTTTCTAGTGTCGTGTAAATATTTTTTTTGTCCACAATTACCTTGACACTTGGGGTCATCCTTGTCTACATTTAAATCCATTCCATTCCCATCATATTGACCATTTTACCTTGTCTTGAACCATCTTTTTTTCCATCCTACTTTGGTCTAATTTTCATTCCCATCTTGATCTTCATAATAAAGTGGAATTTATTTTGAGACCTATTTTAGAAAATCTCTTGGCATATCCTCTTGGCGACATTTTAACGACTGGACATTTGGTTTTCGCAAGACATGGTCCTTAGATATTCCTAATTTAATTATCATCCATTATTATCCAACATGATCATTATAATCATGTCATTTTATATTAAATCTCATCCCAGTGCTAGAGCAAGTTTTCCATTTGCTAGTGATCCCTTGTGGGTATATTGTTCCAAACACTCCTAAACATTCCCATTCCACACTCTCAACATTTTTTGAGTTATTAATTTCACACTCTTTTCATTTTATGAGTTAAATTTTCTCCATAAACTTCAATCTAATCTCAATCATGATCATCTTAATCATCTTCCATTCCATGTTCATACTTATCACATTCTACTCCTTGATTCAATTGAACTACAGTGGTTTGAGGTCCATTTGGAATATGTAGATAGGACTCAGTTTTATGAGGTTAGCTCGACCACCTTTATATATGCTCTCACCATTTTATGATTTAAAACATTAAAATATTCCAAAAGTTCAAAAAATCAAAATTTTATAAAATCCTAAACATTCATAACATTAAAACATTGTAAAAATTAGAAAAGGCCAAAAAATCTAAAAAGGATATACAACCACAAAATCCAAAAACATTTGTCTTGTCTTAAGTCTAGTTAGTAATCCTTGATCAATCTTAATCCAATCAAATCATCTACCTTTGGATGTGTCCTTCCCAAATCCATCCTATGTGGGGTAAAGTCAAATAAAATTGCTCTAATTTAAGCTTGCCACTTCTACCATATTTAGGGAAAGTTTAAGCATGAAACTTATTTCAAAATGTTCTATTCCCTTGTCTACCCCTTGCATGTATCCTTGATTGGGGACATCAATTCCAACAATCCACATCATTGAGCCTATAATGTGGATTTTGACTTGATTCACAACAAAATGCTTTCTATTTATTTTTTATTTTCCTATTCATGTGTTTTCTTGTTTATTTGTTTTATTATTATTGCCTTGACTCAGTCCATTGTGAAATAATTTCATCATCATGGTGTCCTTTATCATGCACTTGTACATGAGTCCATTCATTGGCATATGTCAACATTATCATCATGATTTTTTATCATTAGTGCATTGTTGGCAATTATCTATTAAGGGTCAGTCCTTATGCACATTGTGATTAGGTCATCATAGTGTTTTATGTCATGATGTATATTGTCAGGTGTGAAATTAAAAATCAAGTACTAAAGGTCTTTAATTATCAATGTCACAGTGGTAGTATCTCCCATTACATCATCATCTCGTATCAAATCCAATCATTTTGGTCATCTTTGATTGCATCACATCATCCCATTTTCAATTATCAAATCATAAATGATTGCACATTATGGTTATATGTATACCAAATTAGGACATGCATCTCCAAATAAGCATGTAAAATAATATTCATATACATTTGTTAACTACTATTATTCTTCTAATCATCTAGTCCATTCTTCTTCATATTCTCTCCCAATTTTTAGAAGAACTACATTAGTTTGAGGTATTGTTAAACTATGTAGGCAGCGCTCAATACCAACTAATTTGTGAGGTTAGCTCGACCACCCTTGTTTTATTCTTATTAATATATTATTCTTCTAATTTTATCATATCTTTGTTGAATCATTATCTTATTTTTCCATTCTTTGATATCTCAACACTTTGAACATTCTTGTGTGCTAAGTTTTTTACGGCTTCTTTCAAAAGTTGTTATATCATTAGCACACACATTTATGTCAACTTATCAACTTCAATAATTTGTATTATAATTATCATGTGCAACAAGTTAAATCCTTGATCTATGTTTTCCAATCAATCACTTTATCAATTCATTAAATCAAATCCACCCTGTTTGGGGAAAATTATTATTTCATGCTCACAGTTTTCATCCTATTTGAATAAATTCAAAGTGTGTAGATTATTTATGGAATGTATCCTTATCTATTTTTATCCTGCTTGGGGAAAATCAATTCATCATTATCATAAAATCAAATTGTGCAAGTTTTAGCTCAAGTGGCATAATCTTGTCTATGGATTAATATTCTCTTACATTCTAACTTATTCCTCTCTTTTTCAAGAGCCCATCCACATCCTTCATCCTTTCATGCCCTCTTAAATGGGAATCATACCTATTTAATTTCATTCAAATCATATCCTTAAATTTACAATCAATCTCCCAGACATGTTTTTTGGGAAAGACAAAGTTATAACATCCATTATTTCATCATCTAATTTTTCATCTTTTTATTATTTGAAAAGATGTTACTTTATCTACATCTCGCAATGCATTCTAAAATAGTGTAAATGTAGACACTCAAATTTTATCACTTTCATGTCAAAATTGAAAAATGGAACATTTTTTTACCATTACACATAAACTGGTCCAAAATCATCTATTCAACTAATGCATGAGTTCAAATTCATCTTGGGGCATCTCTAAGTGGGATAACTCACCATATTTAGTCTGTTCAATTAATATTATGGTCTTTTTCTCTAGTCAATCCTTCTACTTTGATAAATTCATTAATGTTCCTTTATTGATCAATTAATGAAATTAATTCCCCTTCCCTAAATCGTTGTTTTACTCAAATTCCCCACATTATAGTAATTAGATTGATCTTTGATTAATTGAATTAATAATTCTTATAATTATAGTTCTATACAAATGGAATTATAATTTCCTTTCAATTATTAATTCTTATTCTTGTCTCTCCAATAGGCATCTTCATTTAAGAAAGAATCTTGAGATCCTAGGAAATATTATTTTGTGAGCTCACTAATTACTAAAAGAATTAATATAAAGCATTATTCTCTACCTTTCATCTTGGAGAGATGATAAAGGGCCCACAATGAATCTTGTAAGATATTTTAAGGAGCATTCTCAATCCTTCATCTTGGAAATAAGATTAAGGATCCTTATTAATAATCCATGTACTTTCTTGGGAATGATTATATACCCTTTATCTTGGAAATAAGATGAAGGGTTCACATTGACTCTTACAAGAATAATTTGAGGATAATTATCCCATGCAAGATGGAGTGCTCATGTTAATCTTCCTTTGATATTTTCAAGAGTTGTCCTCCACCCTTCACCTTGAAAAAGATGAAGGGCTCATGTGATCAATCCATGTGTCTATCCATGGACCTTGGTGAGGATGCATTTTCAGCCATCCATCTTGAAGTTGATATTAAGGGTCCTCATTGATTTGAATTCATTATTAATAAACCTCTTCTCCTTTGTTATGAACATGCTCAAATTGGATGATGAAGTGTTGTCAGATTTTCATGTCCTCGTGTGCATCACCTTTATACTCTTCATAAATTTAAACTAATCTAAGGTTTCAAAGGAGATGTTTCATCATGAAATGGCATTGACAAAGATTTATTGAAACTACATCTGAGCCAAATCATACACAATGATGAGGTTTCCAATGAATGTTTTCATTGTATTTATTTATCTTAGAATTGTTATCTTACTCTTTGTATGCTCACGAGGTCTTAGGTGTAGATTATTAATTCTTGATACTTAATTTGATCATTTTTAATTATTGAAAAAATATAACTAAGATCTAGATTCTAATAATACATGAAACAATTTTCAATTGAGCCTATAATTTTTATATCTAATGACTTTGATACAATTTATATTAAAATATAGAACATACAAACACTCTAGGGATTGAAATAAAATTAAATAAACTATATAACTAAGGTTTGTAATCAAGCATAGTGAAAAAAACTTTATTGAATCTAAGAGCATTCAATAGAATCAAATCTTTAAAAAAATAGATAAATTCATATTTGAGAGTATGTGGCACAAGAATAAACCTAAAGAGATGTGAAAGAGTGTGGCTTCACAGTAATGTTTAACTCTAAAATGAGGGTTTATTCTAGGTTTAGGTTACTTAGATACTTATTAAATGGATATATAAAAAATTAATAATGTACAAGGATGATAATCAGATCTATAGCAGGTTAATTGGGTGTCAAATTCATATATAAATATACATTGAATTTCTTATGCTAAGAAGAGGCTAAATATAGAAAGTGCAATGAAGTTATGTATGGAAATGATAAAGAATTAATATACTTTGTTTTGATGCTAACACATTGTTGGATCTCAAATAAATAGGAAGTATACTGAAATAGGATTATGGAACTATCATCATATTATAGATTATATGCTTCTGGATCTATGGACACTAATGTCAACTTGAGATGGTTGTGTTGATGTTATTTTCTGGGTTTGACATAAGTGCCATGTATAATATACTTGTTGGAAATGAATGGGACTACTTGGATGCTTCTGGATTTGTCTTTGCCTTCACTCTAGTGTATTTATATTTAGGTCATGGACAATCATTCTTCATAAATTTTTAAAACCCTAGTTCTTCATCTTCATAGTGACCTTAGATAAAAATGGATCAGTGGGCACACAATGTCGAGCTACCCCAAAGACCCTACTATCAATGGGAACTACCTACATTGCTAATACTTTCAAGAGGAACTCAGACTTATTTAGTTATCTCCTACATGTTGGCTTGTGTGTGAATCATATAATATGAGCAAAGCAAGTACAATAGTGACCTAGCTTGTAACTTGCAAAATTGGGCTCTTGGGATGTTCCTTCAGTACTTCAAACTTGTAGATGGGTTGTCTTTATGACTAGTAAGAAATAAGAGAAAATAAAAAAGTTTTAATTTATTGAGTGCTTAATTGAATTATTTAGATAGGTTGCCTTGGTTTGTGCTAGGTGAGGCATGGATGAGGGTTGATCTTGTATTTATATCAATCCCTTTGGAGAAGTAACTCTCATTAAAGCACTTAGGTCAACCATTAGGATGAATGTAATTTATAAATTAGATGATTTTAGGGC